>JAFJYI010000084.1:0-600000 GCA_019022655.1 Acacia acuminata | reverse complement strand
GCGTCTGATTGAGGCGATAAAATCTGATGCCTATGATAGAGTGCAGGCTGCTGAAATGGAGAAGGATAAGATGAAGGCAGAAGCAAAAGCTAACAAGATAGAATTGGACATGGCAGTCCATCATCTGAAACAGTATCACGACATTCATGCAAGGGAAAAATCTGCTATAGATACGCTGCTGCAAGAGCAAAGGAAGTTCCAAGCTCAATTAGATGAAGCTGACACCGCTATCAAGGAGAAGGATGCTGCGATAGTAAAATTTGTCGAGGAATCCTTCGAGAATGCTCTAGCAAATTTGCATGCTGAATCTGGATGTCAATTTTAATACTTCTGGGATGGACTGCATGTCTATAATAAGATAAGGTAAAATAGTTCTACTATTTCTTTCCTGTGGGACTGTTTCTGAGAGTCTGTACGAGGGTGAACAAGGGGATGACGGAGGCGAGGAAGTTCATTAGGATACCGGAGCTCCCTCCAGGTAGCCTCTCCGTCAAGATATATCATGCGGCTTCCATCATGCCGTGATTATCTAAAGCTCGCCCAGCAAACTTGCTAATTTGCCGAACTACTGCGTTTTTGTTTGATTTTCTCCCGTCTTAGCTTTATTCTGTGCCCTAGGGTACTTAAAGCCCCGAATTTTGTAGCACTTTCTTGGGCTGAAAGCCTGGATGCTTTGCTGTAAACATGTTATGCAAGAATTTATCATACAATATACAATTACTTACTTTTTCTGTAGAATTACTTTATTCTTTCTTTGCTACGTATTCCTTTCCGAGCTTAGGCTTTTGTGCCTTTATCGTTGTGTTTTTGTGAACTCAAATTTAGTTTTTGAGTTCTATGATTTGGCCAGAGTCAGAAATTTGCTGCGCAGAATGCGGGTCCGGGACCAACCATGGGCATTATACCCTCCTGAGTGAATAACCGGAAATCAGTTGAGTAAAAGTCATCCGTCACTTGTCTAGGTTCAGTGTTGCAACCAAACTCTAAACATTCTGACTTGATCAGAGTCGTTGTGACGACTTGTTTTACTTCTTTGATCTTTTGATGCATCATAGCCACAAAGGGCTTCTTTGGCTGTACCGTGTTCCGAAGGAATCATCTTTTAACTGTTATGTAGGCGTTACCACTCATCCCTGAGGAATGCGCTTTAGCTATTATCTCGGCCTCGCAGTATCTCGAAAGGATACGCTTTGACCTTTGTATGGGCGTTATCGTGTCTTATGGAGCGCGCTTTAGCCTTTATCTCGGTCCTGTCATCTCTCGGCTTCACCTTTATGTTGGTGTTTACCGCCTCCTGATGGATTGCGTTTAAACCTTTGTCTGGGCGTTACCGCCTCTCGAAAGAGTACGTTTTATCCGTTATGTCAATATTCTTCATATCTCCACTTATGAACAAAAAGTAAAATATCATTAATAGAAAAAGCATTGAGATCCTTACAAAACTCGCCCAATACAGGGCTCGAAATAAATGCACCGTAAATTCATCCAATTGTACTCAAAGTCTGCCTCTGGATATTCATCATCCTCCTTCGCGGCCTTGTTTCTTTTCTCTCGTGTCTTCTTTTTCTCCCGAGCGGGACTCTCTTGACAGCTCGGCTCCTTGCATTTGCTATTCTACCCAATAGCATCCACCACGTGTTGCCGCAGCATCCCCCTTCGAACCAGTTTTTCAATAACATCATGGAGGTGATAACACTCATCTGTGGTGTGTCCTGGGCCATCGTGGTATGCACAATACCGAGATGGGTCTGGCCCTAGGACCTTGTGAGAGGGTCGAGGCCGCTCTACTTTCTTCATCTCAGTCTGGGCCACTTCCTTCCAGACCCGCGCTCGTGATACATTCAAAGCGATGTAATTTGTGTATCTTGCCATCATACCACTTCTATCTCCCCGGTGTCTATTATCCGAGATCCACCCGCCAAACTCGCACCTATGACTGCTGAATTCGTCCTTCCCCTTTTGGAACCGGTCATGCCTCTCTTTCTCCCGCCTGGGTGAGCTTTATCCTGCGTCCTTTGCCATATCGCTCATCATCTCCAGTGCTCTAATTCAAGGTACTGCTTTGATCGGTCGCGAAAATCTGCCGACGTGTTAGGACGTCGTTTCATGATGGATTTCTTTAATCGAGACGAACTGTCTAAACCATTTATGGCATAGTGGAGATGTACATCCTCTTTCAATCCTAGTACTTGTAGGGCCGTATCTTTGAAGTGCTCCAGATACTTTTGCAAAGTTTCCTCAGGCGCTTGCTTTACTTGGCCAAGTTGGAACTCGATCTTTGGGTGCTTCCTGCTAGTAGTGAAGTTCAACATAAACTTCTTCTTCAAGGTCTCCATGTCCCAAATAGAGTGCAATGGCAGAAATTGGAGCCATATCTGTGTGGCTTCCCGCAGAGATCCTACAAATAATCAGGGTACGACGGGCCCCACAATCCCCTTTACCATAATCGACATCTTGAAGTTATTAACATGGTTCAGCAGATCTTAACTCTCATCATACTTTGAAAGCTCCCTTTAATCTAAACCCTTGGGATAGATGGCAGTCATGATTTCATCCGAGAATTGGCTCGGGATTCGGTCCCCATCGTGTCCTCCGATGTACATCCCAAGGATGCTATCTTCCTTTCCAGAATCCAAATTTTCTGTCGGCTGCTTTCCTTTGGACCGAGCCAACTCGGTTGGTGTAACTCAGAGAACGCCCGTGTCATCCTTAGTAGCAGTTGTATCACTAGGATTACTGGTATCTCGGCCAGTGTTGCGGGAAGGGTTCTCCAGTATCCTTATGCACTCCTCCAACAACTGTATCTTCCTACTTTCTCCTTCAAAACCTTCTCCCGGTCCTTGACCACCAAATTCTTCTCCCCATGATTTTCAAAAGGTTCTTCTATATTGGTGTGCACTGAAGTCGAGACAGTGACTCGACTCGGGCCAACACCATTTCGTCCTATCTTCCGAGTTTGTTTCTCTCCTTGTCCTATTTGCTCTTCCAGCATCTGCTGTATCCTTCGATGCTCTTCCTGCCACCATATTTCATTTTGACGGTCCATATCTTCTTTATTTTGCCTGACATCCTCCTCTCTATGAAGTCAGTCACGAATCTCTATATTTTCTATTCGGTGTAGCACTGATTCCATGGTGTTGCACAATATTTTAATGTCAGGATGACAGATTTGAAACTCAAGAGGAGGAGGCTGAACCAACTATTGCCCTTGATGGACGACTCAACTTAGATGAGAGGAATTTTCTGTGTCTTACGTCTCACCCTTAGTTCTTACAGAGACGTAGTTATCATCTAGAACCACCGAATCCGAATACTAGATCGTTTGCTCTTGAAGCGGCTGCTGTTGTGACTGTCCTTCTGGCAACTGATCCTGTCGTGTTGCTTGACTACGGCTCCTGGTGCTTGCGGCCATTTCAATGTTTGTGGTTTGCGGTTTTCTATAGTTGGGAATCAAAGTTTATCTCTCCCCGCAGTCGGCGCCAATGTTCTGTCTGATGAACACAGATGTCTAACCTTAGTGGGATAGTATTAGGTTGATATAGGATATGATGATCTCTCCGACTTATAAGGAAGGTGAATACTGAAGAGAAGATTGCTTAGTGATGTCTATGAGGAAGACACCAATGAATATCTCTAGATCACTGTGCTACACAAGAATGGTGTTTAGCCAGAGGGGTGGGGTATGTGCACAGTATAACTGAATAGTAAAAGGATATGAACAGAATGTGTGCACCTTGTGGGTAATCTCCTATTTATAAGAGATTACCTAGGGTTTCGTTTTGCTGGTCATGCGTCCGCTCCTTAGGCAACATGCATACCCACATTCTGGAAATGCCTGCTCCACTATCTGACGCATCCCTACTCCACTACCTATACTACCGAGATTAGTGTCTTGTTTATAGGGTGATTAGCGTTTTCTTGCCTAAAGAGGGCTTTCAAAATGGTGTATGTGTGTTGGGCCGACCCCATATCAGGGCCCAATATATGAATCCGTAACACATACATATATGTTTTTGTCTTATTTCAAGTTTGATAAGGAGAGAAAAAGATATAAAATCTAAGGGAGAATGTGTACAAATTAATTGACCACACTACCCCAAAATAATAACATATATTTATTATTGACGTTATTAGTTCTGATGTGCTGAACAATGAGTTATTGGAATCCAAACACACCCGAAATGGGAAAAAAGATGCAAGTCATATCCGAAAGATATCACATCTGAATTCAGATCACAATTTTTCTTGTATGTTTATTTATTTTAATTTGGATGAGAAAAACAAGCAAAAAGAAGAGTAAATAAGTGAAAAAAATTATATTACAGGAACAGTTTTTCATGCAAGTAAAATTGGATCATTGGAAATGTGTTCAAATTTGAGGCAAAGAAATTATCGGTGAACTCCTCGAAGGACTTCTGAATAGATTGACTAATGGGCTTATTTTGTGACACAAATTTCTTCTTGGATTGATCATTTGGGGTAGGATGCTTCCTTTTCATAGACGAGTGGGCGTCATGAACTTAGTAGGGAGCTTAGACTAAATTGAGGACTAATATTAATATTTTATCAATTACATCCTTCACTTGAAGATCATCGTAAAAGACATTTTTATTTTACCTCGCCCCTGAATAAAGTTCATAACAAGGAGGTCTACTACCATCCCTACTCTTAGCAAACAACTCTTGAGCAATGTGAGCATACCCCTTTCGCCCTACCATAAGGATACTTATTATTCTTCACACTCTCGTTATTCACCTATCTTATTATCTACAAAAGCACACAATAGTCTTGTTAATATTAAATAGATACATGCAATTCTTATGAATTGCAAATAACTATTGCCTGGAATGACTCTTGGCCTTGTGGGATGAACGAATTCTCTCCACTCATACTATTTGATCATTGATCGAAGATCCTTATGAACTTTTGTCTCATCGGCCTCTTCTGGATTCTACAAATACAACTTTATCAATGCATGATGGAATGTGTGTAGTACTTGCCTAGCCTACTCAAGGACAAATTTCTTTAGATTGTTGTCTATATCATATGCAGATTGCAAAGTGTACAATTTAAGAGTAGATAAGTGAACATTGAAAAACAATAATGCCCTCTCAAGATCCCATGATCTTGAGTTTTAACTAATAAATAATTGAATAAATATCTCTCATAAGAGTAGATAAATGAACACTGAAAAACAATAAGGATATCAGGGTATATATCAAAGAATAACAGAGCACTTAATGAATAGAATTTATGCCATTGGCTTCGTTAATGCTCCGTCTTGAATACTTGTGTATTTATACGCTGTTGATGACTATTGTGAGCATTCAAATCTATCCATTAGAGAGTAATTGTAGCCATTGATGAATTGAATTTTTCCATTGGCTTTCTTTGCTATGCATTTGATACTTCTGATAAATTTTTGCTTTGGTTGAGTTTGAAATTAATAAAGAGTTTAATCACCTAAAACTTATACATAAATGATATTAGTAACATTTAGAAGTAGTTTAAGTGATTATAGAGTGGATCAGGATTTCATGACAAGTATCAAATTTATTGAGACACTGATTTTTAAAAACGATGAACATACACTTGAGTGTGACTTAAGATCACTCGAGTGATACCTTGCCACTCGAGTTATTATACTAATACTCCAGTGCTCAAATGATCTTCATGAGATTGGTAATAATAAAGTGTTGTGAAAATTATGATTATCACTCTAGTGCATGAACTATCACTCGAGTGATCTTTTATGGTTTCAAAAAAGCTTTGACACTACTAGGTGACTCGAGTGATTTTGTGGATCACTTGTATGAGTTTGCCAGTGATTACACTTGAGTGATCTTTTGATAAGATCACATCACTTTCATTTCACCTACAATTGCCTCACTTTGACTTGAAAGTGAATGCCATCACTTGAGTGACTCAAATTATCATTCGAGTTATCTTCTAATTTTCAAAACTTTTGTGAGTCACTTGCAAATGCTTGCAAGTGATGTTTAATCACTCGAGTGTTTACTTTATCACTCAAGTGATATTGTATAACATATTTTTATCGAGTGACTTACAGAAATTTTGGAAGTGAAGATTCATCACTCGAGTGATCCTCTTTGATCATTTGATGTGAAAAATCATCACACGAGTGACTTGTTGATTTAAGTTTTCTTCAAATACAATTATATTCCTCGAGTGCTTAAAAGCACACTCGAGTGACTTGAATCATTAAGTCAACTTTCTGTCACGCTTTTTGTATTTCAAATTAAACTTATATATCAAGATTTGTTAATATCAAAACAAAACAATATGAGAGCTAATAAAAACTACATCATTCTGGATCCTGAGGTCACCTTCAACCTCTTGCTCGGTCGATTTGACCCAGCTTGGAGTGAAGGGTCGGGTCCGTAGGACCTGAAACTTCTCTCCTCCATATCTCCAATGTCGGACATTCATTTCTTGCATTTTGGTGTCTTTTTCTTCGTTTTTCCGAGATCTACTCAATAAGACTAATTTTAAAGCCTAAATATTTGGTTTTTAAATGAACAAATTTCATAAACAAATTTCCTCATTTTTTTTTCATCTTTCACACATAGTATTATCTTTACATGTTCTCTTATTCTAGGATTTTCTAACATACTTTATCTATTATGTATAACATACATCCATCATAAAATTAAAAAAAAAAAAAAAAACAAGATTTCCGTCGTATATATATGTGTACCAACACAAGAAACAATCAACAAGCACAAAGGATCCTGGAGTATTGGAACAATAAGACTAATTAAACAAACTTGCAAATATTAATCATAAGCGAATCATGTATCAGATGAATCAGTCCCAGATTCATATAAAGAAGCATGTGAGAATGTTCATGAAGAAACATGGCAAAGGAACATATGGGCAATTGAACTAAATTCATACTAGCCTAAAGAAAAGCTGTTAGTTCTCTATGTGTTTTGATGATAACGACAATTGTAAACACAAGTTTTTGGTAAGTTGAAAAACTTGCGTCAAAGGCAAACTCGAGTTTTGACTTGACGGAGAGTGATTCAATTTTAATGAACTAAGCAAAACTCCAGTTTTCATAGGAAAACTCGAGTTTTGGTCTTACAGAGAGCACTTCAAGTTTTTCATCTTGAGACAAACCCGAGTTTGCATCATACGAGAGACTCTTCAATATTTTTTGAAGAAGACAAAACTTCGAGTTTCCAATTAGAAACTCGAGTTTTGGTCACACGGAGAGTCTCCAACATTTTGAACTTATGCAAACTCCAATTTTGATATGGAAACTCCAGTTTTCAGTTTGCCATGAGTTTTTCTAAGTTTTCCAAAGTTTTGAGAAAACTCGAGTTTACACTTGCGAGAGTTTTCAAGTTTTACTTAGTTTTTGAAAACTCCAGTTTTGACTTGACATAGATTTCTCAAAGTTTTCATTCTTAAATGAAAACTCGAGTTTGGTTTTGGAAACTCGAGTTTTGGCCAAGCCGAGAACTTTGCTCATTTTAGTGTTTTTGAAAATCAAGTTTACTTTGAAAACTCCGAGTTTTGAAGTTTTGGACTAAAACTCATTTTACATATCGAGAGTCCAAAACTAGAGTTTGGAAATGGAAACTCGAGTTTTGAGTTCCATTCAAAAATATGGTCCAAAGCTCAAATCACGACGTCCTCTCTGGAAGAAGGAAACTCGAGTTTATTTATGGAAACTCGAGTTTTGCTATTAGTGCACAGTGACAAACTCCAGTTTTGATGACAGACTCGAGTTTGTGTCGTAGAGTTTGAAACTCAAACCTGACGAATTTGTGAAACCTTCTTGTTTGATCTTAATACTTCCTATCATCATTCACTAATATTTCTAACTATGTTTAATTACTTTGTTAGTGAGTTTCAGATGATTTAGAGGATTTTAAATGAAGATTTGAACAAAAGCAAAAAGTGATGTCAGCACATTAAGTGCAAAGTTCAGAAAACTTGCATCCTTTTGGACAATCATTTTCCAAACGTTGCAAAGGAACTAATGTTTCCTTTCCACATTCAGTAGCTGTTCTTCCAACGGATTAAAAGTCAAGAAGTCAAGCACAAACATCTCAAACTGGATTAATCAAAGAGTAGTGAGAGAAGAAGACCAAAGATTAACCTAATCTTTGCTTAATGAAGGCAACGGTCATATTGAAGATTACAACGGTCATTTAATGCTCTCTTTGCATAAATAGAGTTGCATTCAATTCTTCTCAACAACCAATCTGCTGAAAATGAATTGCATTCAAGTTTACCAACTACTCTTTCAGTTTTCACTTGTAAAGTATCTTCGATACATTGATCTTCGATGTTTATCTTTATCTACTCTTAGATATAGTTTATTTATTGTGAGTATCTCAAGTTTGGGGACTTGGAGATTAGGATATTGATTGCAACTTGTAAGGGGGAGTAAGTTCTAAGGAGAGAATTACTCTTGAGTTACAGAGTGTGTAATCAATTGATAAAGTGAAATCCCATAGTGTCGGGGATTTGGACGTAGGTCAAGTTGTTGGACCGAACAGTATAAATTCCTGGTGTCTTGCTCTTCTTCCCATACTCGCTTAGCTTTATTTTTAGTGTTCATAAACAGAGCAATTAGAAAAGAATTTTTAAATCCCTAATTCACCCCCCTCTTGATAATTTGCTCCACTTTCAAAAACTTGGTTCTAATACCGAATGTTGGGCGTACCTAGAGTGTGACAGTTAATCTCTAAGGGTATGTTTGGTTTGGGGGGAGGGGAAGGGAGGAGGGAAGGGGGAGGAAAATGGAGGGAAAATATTAAAAGGGGAGAAAATTTTTGTGGGCCCCACTACAAATAATTTTTCTCTCTCTCCATTTTCCTCCCCCTTCCCTCCCCTCCTCCCCCAAACCAAACATACCCTAAAAGCCATGCTAATTGAATCACACTTGCGGTAGCGAATGACGCACAACAAATACATCATTGACAAGAAGAGAAAGAAGAAAGAGAAATATAGTAAAGGGAATGTGTGTGTCAGAATATCGATATTCTAGTACTTAAACAATTGAATCCCTTATGCTTATTTATAGTGTTCTACGTTACCCTTTCCTCTCTATTAACGTATCCTTTCATTAGAGAGATAATATATTCTTTCGATTGAGAGACATATTATATCGGTGAAACAATATCACATGTATAATCATATTCTATTGGTGAAACATAGTTTGATTGAGTTGAGCAAGATAACTGTGACAAAGATAAAATAGATTGAGATATCTTACCAAAATAAACTCTAATTAGAAGCAATACCATTAAAATATTAGTACAAATTCAGTATGAAGCATGAATCATGTTGTGGAAGGTGCAGGAACCTGATGCGAGCTACCATATCTCCTCCAATCAGTCTTCGAAATGAGACACAACAGGACAGAGGATGGTTCGCCTACCTACCATATCCTAAAGAGTTATAATTACAAGAGATCAGATCATGAATTTTTATTTCTTATACTTAATATAACAATTTCTGATAACTTTGACTTGAATTCTCCGTCCATATTATTTTTAAATATAATCTAAAATAAAAATACAATCGATTAATTTCATCACAATAATAATACTATTTAATATAAACTATTTTACACTTTTTTTACGTATTTACCTTTCCCAAAATCTAAAGTTTCTTCATGGATGATGTTGAGAAAAAAATTAGAAATCCTATAATAGAAATTCCATGTTGTGCCTCGTTTATAACGATTCGAGAGAAAAATAATGTAAGAAAAGTTTTGTTATGTGACATTATTTCGTGGATAAGATAATTTATTTAGCTTTCAGCTGCACATGTGACATTGATTCATGACCCATACTCTTCCAAAGCACAGACCATCCTCAAGTTGCAACCTGTCAAGTTTATTATATAAATAACAAATATCAATTAAACAGAATATGAATTATAGAATAAATTATTAATACTTCAATGTAATACCCTTGTTAATGTTTTATGCCATTGATAAGTGGTTGAGAACGAACGCTACCCCACCGCTCAACATTTTGAAGAGCACATTCAGTGGTTGTTATTATCTACAGTTCTTAATATAAGCTATATTTAACTAATTTAGAGAAATTTAAAAAAAAAACTAAATAAATTATTTTAAAATATTTATATTAATTATTTTTCTATAAACTAATTTTCTGACTTATTTCTTACAAAATGTTTTAGTTTTTTGGTACTCATTATCAAGAAATATTAATGATAGAGGGTAAGTCAAAGATAAATTTTCGCCGAAAAAGAGTCAAACCTTTTTTCCTTTTACGGAAGCAGTCATACATTAATGCTTCAAAATTCGGCCCAGCTAAAATTAGTTTTCAAAGAAAGTAGTGGAGACTTTATGCAATGATAGAAAATTAAAAATTTGTCTTGTTATATACATTAATTTATATGTATATTTTAATTCAAATTAAATGATAATAATGGCCATGTTCTTTGTATGAAAGTGAACATATAGAGTAGTGCTATGAAAATTGGCTATGACAATATGTATTGGTATATTCTACCTTTTGTCGTCCTAAATATATAAGAGATTTGACCTTTTTATTTTTTAGAGATTTTAAGAAAGGTAATTAAATTACTTTAAAATATTTATGTTTATCATATTTTCTTCAAAATATTTTTTTCGACTTATAAACTGATATATAATTTAATGATACAAAACTTTAGAGCTATCAAAACAAAGCTAGATTAGCCCTAAAGGGCTGAGCTTGAAAAGCTCTCGTGTTATAAAACCATCATATTATTGAATCCCCTTCTTTTGACATAAGGGCTCAGGGTTAGCCTGTGGGCTTTCATGTAATTTTATTAAATTTCAATTTTTAAACTACTCTAACATATATAAAAATTAAATAATAAATATCTTTAAAATTATAATTCAATTCATATATATCAATAAAACATAGTGTCAAGCTTTTTTTGCCCATAAAATAAAGTGTCAAACTATGTCTAAACTTAAAAAACAAATAGAAATCAAACTTCAATCACTAAATAAACTATTGTCTCAGCTCAAAAATAACCAAAACTAAATAATTTACCCTCTTTTTGTTAATCACGAATAAAAAATTTTAATAATTGAAAAGACAAGAAAATATCATAGTTAGCATATATAAATTTTTTTTTGCATATGACGGTTAAATTTTTTGTTATAATACTATCTAATTTAATTTGAGAAAGCTTTGATAAGAAAGAAAAGTTAGACTAAAATTATATTGTTTAAAGAAAAATATTATGCCCTTTTGCTTTCGGAAGTTGATTATCCAATGTGCAGTGGATGCATGAACAGAGTAATATATATATATATATACACACACACATAAGTGGTTAGAGCTAAACAAATTAACCTCAAGTTGAACATTTAAAATTTGATTAGGGCACAGGTTTGTGTGAACTAGAACACCTAAGTGTTTTTTCCAAGTAAAAAATGTTGTATAAAAAGAGTAAGTACTTTTATTTTGATTTTTAAAAAAAATAGGCGGGCTTAAAACAGTCGGCTCTCGGCCCTAACGAGCTGGCCCTTTTATTTTTGAGCTCTAAAGGGCTAGCCCATTTAAGCTCGAATTCCTTTTACACCATGTAAAATACAAGCCGGGCCCTCCAAGTAGACTAGTTTAAATGGGTTAGTTTGATGGGCTCGGCCTATTTTTACGACTCTACACAATATATGATACGATTAAATAACTTATATAATTTCCTTAATCTTTCTCTCTCAAAAAAAAAGTCAACTATGAAAGTGAATATCAACTAGAGGGGGTGAATAGAGGATTTCAAATTCTTTTTGCGATTTGGTTGGAGAATGATAAAAAAGAGACATAGAGAATGAACACAAATGAATTATACTAATTCGGTCCAACTCTTGACCTACGTCCAGTCCCCAGACACTAGCATTTTCACTATCTCACAATCACAAATACAATTATACATTTTATACTCGAAGTAATCCTCTCACACTAGGATTCACTTCCCCTTACAAGTTGTAATCATACACCCACACTCAAGGTCCATGTACCTTGAGGTTAAACTGATAAACTGATAATCAAATAAGTGTTTAAACTCCTCACTGAGCAGATAGAAAATAATCATTGAAGTACAAGATATTTGAGGATATTAAATGAAATGAATGAAACAATAGATTGCAATAAATTCGAATTGAATGCATAGAGTTATGGTAGGTGGCGGAATTGAATGCGTCATGCTTTTATACCAACTCCCATTATTGGCGTTGAAGAGCTTTGAATGTAGCCGTTGGGACTCTTCAAACTTCCGTTAGACACAAATGATTTCCGTTAGGCACAGTCGAACATTGCTTCATTTATTCGCTTGCCATCAACATACTCGTGGTCAGAAGTTGACTCAGAAAAGGTACCATGAAAATTTCGCTAGAATGGGTATGTCTCGAAAGAATGATTCCATCTGCTTTGAACTTTATTCCGTGTGTATGCTCTGTTTCTGCAAACATTAAATGCTTTTGACACACGAATTTTCTTTTTGATTAATCAATGTTTAAACATTCGTTAATGATCTGAAATCCACTCAAAAGAATGATTAGTAATAGTATAATTAAGATTGAGTACGATTAAACAGAAATCAATGATAAGCCAAAATATTTAAATTCATGATTATTGTTACAACAAAGGATTCTGGTAGACAAAGAACCATACTTGAGTAGCCATACCATAAGTACTCAAGTAGCCATGTAAAAATGCTTTCACAGAAGCCCAACAAACAACCATACTCGAGTAAACCAATATCTGTACTTGAGTATCATCTCAGTAAATTCATATCAAAGGCTTCTATAATGATCTTACTCGAGTAGCAATTTGTCTCTACTCAAGTATACAATTATTAGTACTCAAGTATCGTATGTTCTTCTTTGAAGGAACACACTAAGAGGAGACATTAGCAACTATGCTCGAGTACCATTTTCCTTATACTTGAGTACCAATAAAACAATACTCGGGTACACCTCAAACAAAGAGAAAATGTGAGTTTAAAACATTTACACCCGAGTAACAAATTACCTCATACTTGAGTACCCTACTCGAAGTACCTCTTACCTTGGGCTCGAGTAACATACTGATAAGAACATTTTCTTTTCCAGAAGAGCCTTGTACTTGGGTAGACAGGTATCTATACTCGAGTAAGCAATGAACCTTGCTCGAGTATAGAGTCATAACTTCTTTGAACTTTGCTCTAATTCAACATGCACTCGAGTAACACAATTAACAACCATACTCGAGTACTCTTCTTCTGATATTAGTGCAGAGAGATTTATCTAATATCATACTCGAGTAGTGATTTACTTATACTCGAGTAAGGACTTGAATACACTTAAATAAACTATCAGATTGAGCATACTTGAGTAAGCCAAAAGGCATACTCAAGTACACTCCTACCTAAGGCAATATTTCCTGATTCAAAAAACCACCTTAATCACTGTTAAGTCTTGTTATCATCAAAACTCTAAGAACTAACAAACTCTATTTTATATTTGGGATCGAAGGGAGTATTAAAAATCATGTTGCGATCACATCATCACTAGTGTGTATTATAGATTTCAATTACAATTAAGAATGATGAAGGTCTAGAAATAATATATAGTGATTTTTATTATATAAAAACCCTTAGCAAACATTGTTTGAGTTTTTTTGGGACAAGGAGCAGTCATTCATAGCCTTGAACAAATAAAACATCATAGAAGGACAAAATGAAAGTTGTAAATAAAGGTAGAGTCAAATATTACATATAGTGAAAAACAAAAGGACAACATAACCAAAATAAAATGAAACTTCCATAAAGTTGTGAATGGCCATACAGAATACAAAGAGTGGTGAGAGGAAAAAAACCAATTGCTAATTAAGGGGCTATTTGAATTATGAGGGATTTGGAGGGGAGGGGAGGAAAATTTTTTGTGAGATGTAAAATAATTGGAGAAGTGTATTTATAAATTTTTTATAAAGAGAAGATATAAGATAAAAGAGTGAGAAAATATTATTAAAAGCTTTTATCCCCAATTTTTATAATTTCTTTTGAGTTAAGGTGCAAATTGGTGAATAAAGTATTATGCCAGGAACACCTAGCGTAAAAAAGTTTTAAGTGGACCATAACTACCAAAAAAACAATTCAAAAAGTGCAAAATATCACAATGCTATTAAAACTAAAGTAACGGCCATTACTTTCCAGGTGTAGATTGGCCAACAAAGTGTTACGCTAGGAGTACCTAGCATAAATAAGTTTCGAAGGGACCAAAAGTATCAATAAACAATTAAAAATGGGTAACTAGCACAATCAACAATTAAAAATAGGTATCCAACACAATGACGTTAAAAGTTAATGAATGTTTGGTGCGAATTGAACGTTGTGTAGTTGGCTGGTGACAGTGTTAAGGAGACATAGATCTAGTTCTTTGCAAAGACTTATCCCTTAACCTTAGATCTCTACCTTTGACATGCAACTCAAGAACCTCTATCTCTTCTTCTTCCTCTTCTCCCTCCATATCCAGCAAGGAAGCAAGAACCTGAGGGCGCTCCAAGTGGGTTGAAAGCAAACCTGATGTCCTCAGTTCAATCAATATCTACCAACACTGGCTTGTTCCCTGTTCTTCACAGCCTTTTATCGTTGAATTTCAAGCAGATCCAGTTTTCTTCTTTGGTTTTATACTGTCCCATGCTGTGGCTTTCTCTAATTTGTTTGTGTTGAAAGTTTAGCCACCAAGCTCCATTGAAGATCATCCTAATACTAAATAGCTGTTAGCTTGATTTTAATGTCATTGTGCTAGTTACCTATTTTTAATTGTTGATTGTGCTAGTTACCCAACTTTAATTGTTTGTTGGTGCTTTTGGTCCGTTCAAAACTTAACCCCTTTTTTTAAATGGTCATTACTTTAGTTCTAACGGCATTGTGATATTTTGCACTTTTTAATTGTTTTTGGTAGTTATGGTCAACTTAAAACTTTTTTATGTTGGGTGCTCCTGCCATAACACTTTATTGGTCAATCTACACTTTAACCTCTTTTTTAATCCAACTCACAATAATTTCCCCCTTCAAATCTATCTTACCAAATTGCCCCTAGAAATTGTTGAAAATTGATGATTCATAAAATACCATATTTATGAGGGAAAAAAAGATCTAAAGGAATACAAAAATTTGAAAATGGTACAATGAAAAAAAAATAAAAATAAAAAAATCTTTCAAACTCTATCCCTCTCAATTTCTCCCCACAAGTTGTGTCATGGACAAACAAGTCTCCTAACTATATGAAAAATCTTTTTAAAGGCAGATACAAGACATGCTGATGTTTATTCTAAGTTATACAATCTTTATGAATAAATGATTAACATTGTTTGGCCAATAGACAAGTTTAAAAAATAAGGGAAATTAGGACAAAGAAAGAATATATATCTTGAGATCACAAAGTAAAAAAAAAAAAAAAAAAAAAGTCATTATAAGCAACTGTTCCAATCTCACATGGACAATGGTATGATAACGTACATGACATAAACAATGTAATTGAGCTCTTTGCTTTTTGGCATAGTCACATAGATAATAAACTGAAATTCTGACCTGTGGGGGTCTTAAGAGCACCCATGGAAAACCAAAGATCTAATCCAATAAAATACTATTGAGTCTTAAAAGCCAGGATAGATAATATGACAGTGCAACAAAATAACCTATATATGAAAAAAAAAAAAAGTCAATAGTATTTGAACGCGTGAAATTTCTTAACAAAGAAATAGGTGGAAACAAATGGAATTCAACCATAAATATGAAATTTGTCATTGCGGGTCCGTCCATCTCCCTTGCTCCCACCCACCACCATCTTCTCACTCATCATATGAATCGAACTTTCGACCCCATGTCTCCTTCATAGAAGCCTTGCTTTTTCCTCTCTTCATCTCCAGAGAATCCAATTGAATTCATAGTAAAATAAGAAGAAAATATATTCACAACAAACTAAGAACACTAGACAGATTAGCATAACACCACCAATGGTTTTAGGACTAAAATAGAATATGATATTCCCTCTAAAACTGAAGAAAATCAGCATTACAAAAAAGAGAAGATTCAAAAATTACCTCTATCACCGATAAATCATCTCAACCAGCTTAGATAGGTGGTCGACGAGCAGCAACAAACAGTGGAGATTTAGGTTGTCATTTTGAAAAGGCGAAGTGGGTCCAATTTGTAGAGAGAGAGAAAGAAGGAGAGAGATGATGGCGATGGTGGAGAGGATGGCATTTAGAGTGGGAAGATCGAGCGATGCGGACGACAATGGAGGGAACACATTTGGAGGTAGAAGATAAAGCAATATCGGTGACGGCAGAGGGTTTGCTTCATTTACATCTCTCACCACAAAATTTCTAGAATCGAGCTACTTTTTCTTCACCAAGGTCCATGGACAAAAGTCTTCCCTTTCCTTTGTCGTGCTATCTCCACTGTTCTGCGACATAGCCTGGACTAGAAATGCTTCCGTCTTGTTAAACTCATGAACCAAACGACGATGTTGTTTCGAAAAATCAAACAAGGGAGAGAGAAAGGAGAGAGAGAGGATGAGGTGTAATTATGAGTTGGCAAAATCAGAGCACATCTGGCTACTCTATAAGCAATTTCAATCAAAGTTAGGGCTCAACTAACGTTTGACCGTTAGGCCTGTTAACTGAGGCAACATTGCTACGTTTTTAGAGTTCTGGGGCAACATTGAGACTAAAAAAACTTTTAGGCAACATTACTTCTAGGGGCGGATAGAAGGGGCTAGGGTGCCCCCTCCCCAAAAAAAAATACTGAATATGGGAATATTTTGGTTTAGAGATGAGGGAGTATACAAATACTAGTCTCGAACTCACAACCCCCAAGCCTTAACGATGAATTAACCAGAAGGCTACGAAGGAGACTGGTCTGAATATGGGAATATTGATAAATGCCCAGTGATCCTTCTCATGCGGTCCTTCTCATTGCCCAATTTGAGCTCGTGACTTTGCAGACTTGCAGTTAAGGGCTGAACACCCAAACCAGCAAGCTCAAGTCTCAAATAATGTGAATATACATGGTACTATGTATTAAATAATATGAGAATGGGCCCAACTTTATTTTCAATTAATTTCAAATCAAAAAAAACAGTCCATCCTAAGCCTGCAAGTCATAAGTTCGAAAGAAATTTGGGAGCCCACAATGATCATCAATTCATATACAAAATGTTAAAATAGAGAACCACAATATGACAATCATATATTAAAAGAAAAAGCCGCAAAGTTCGCCCCACGCAGAGTCACAGACACAACACAAAAAGTTAAAACCCCCTTTTTAGCCTTCCCTATTTAATTCATTCTACAGTCGGCGCACACATAAAATCTGAAGAAGCAATTCAACAGTCCTCCCACGCGCACAGAAGATTACGATTTAGGTGAGTGATATAATTTATTTTTCAAGTCTCTTATCTTTTAGTTGGATAGAATTTGTTTTGTGAAAAATTTAGGGATTTGTTAGATTTTGAAATTTTGATGCTTCTTGATGATCATTTTGCTTTCAATGGAGTTAATGAAGTTTGAATAAAAGTTATATGGTTTATATTTTTACTTGAGTAGTTGAGTTGAGAAAAATAAAGTTAGGGTTTAGTTAGAAAATTTGTGATTTAAAATTTTTGATATGGAGTTTGTGATATGGAATTTGCAAGATGGAATGTGTTATATGGAATTTTGTGAATTAATTCATACTCTTTGTAGGTGATTTAAAGAATCTACCATTGATACTTTTTTTAAGAGAAATAATAGTGAGTCTTTGCCCTCATCTACTTTTAATGTTGAATTGACAAATACGAGACTCTCCTTCAAAGTCTCCTAGAATTGAAAATAAAGAAGTAGTTAAAGATGTTAATATTGCTTCATTGGAAAGAGATCCTGCACTACGCCCTCCAATATGGAAATATCCTATAAATCAACAAGATGAAATTCGTCGCGCTTATCTTAAACTTGGTCCATTTCAGTGTAAGCTTCAAAATTATCCTTTTTCTGGGCCAGAGAAGAATCGACGTCATTTTTACTCTTCTTGGTTTGATTTGTATCCATCTTGGTTAGAGTATTCTCCAAGTAAAGATGCTGCATTTTGTTTGCCTTGTTATTTATTTAGTAAACCAAGTGGCAGTGATCGTTCTGGACTAAATACATTTGTTGATGAGGGATTTAGAAACTGGAAATAGGTTAATGATGGAGAAAATTGTGCTTTTCTACACCATGTTGGGAAAAATGTTATCTCAATGCATAAAAATGCTATGAGTTCATGTAATGATCTTATGAACCAATCTCAACATATTAAGACATTTGTTGAAAAACTTACTTCTCAGGAGATTGCAACTAATCGTTTGCGACTACAAGTTTCTGTGGACGTGACAAGATGGCTTGCTCTTCAAGGATGTGCTTTTAGAGGCCATGATGAGAACTTAGATTCACTTAATCGGGGTAATTTTCTTGAGATGATAAAGTTTTTAGCTTCCTACAATCAAGAAGTTGTAGCGGTTGTTCTAGAAAAAGCTCCTCAAAATGCATCATATAGTTCTCCTCAAATTCAAAAGGAAATTCTTCATGTTTTCTCTCAAAAGGTAAAGAACACAATACGGGAAGAAATTTCCAATGCCAAGTTTTGTCTTATTGTTGATGAAGCTAGTGATGTATCTAAAAAGGAGCATATGGCTATTGTTTTGAGATACGTTGATAAAGATGGTTTTATACAAGAAAGGTTTTTTGGTCTTGTACATGTGGAAGATACAAGTGCTAAGACTTTGAAACAAGGAATATTCAACACTCTTCGTCACCATAATCTTGATGTTGAAAATATTTGAGGGCAAGGCTATGATGGAGCTAGCAATATGAGAGGTGAATGGAATGGATTGTAGCTTTAATTTGTGCTGAGTGTCCATATGCTTATTATGTCCATTGCTTAGCTCATCGCCTTCAACTTGCCTTGGTTGCTGCATCTCATGAGGTAAAACATATTCATCAATTTTTTGAAAAATTGAACTTTATAATTAATATTGCTACTACTTCTTGTAAGCATAATGATGAGTTAAGAGTTGCCCAAACCAATGAAATTGCAAGAATGATTGCTATTGATGAACTCGAATCAGGAGTTGGTCTTAATCAAATTGGTACTTTGCATCGAGCTGGAGCTACTCGTTGGAGTTCTCACTACAATCTATATGCAGTTTGTTTAAAATGTTTCAAGCCACATGTGAAGTTTTTGACAATATCTCTAATGAAGGAAAGACAACATCACATCGTGGAGATGCAGATAATGCATACTCATCATTGACATCTTTTGATTTTGTCATCATATTACACCTTATGAAAGAAATTATGGGTATTACTGAAGTCCTTTGTCAAGCTTTGCAACGAGAGTCTCAAGATATTTCAAATGTTTTACATCTTGTTTCAACTACAAAAGAGTTACTTCATAAATTAAGAGAGACAGGTTGGGATGCTTTCTTGGTTCATGTTCAAGAATTTTTCATAAAACATGACATTGACATTCCAGATATGAATGCAAAATATATTGGAAGGAGAGGTCGAGCTCGAAGTGAACAATGTGATTTTTTTACTGAAAAATTTTATAGGGTAAATATCTTTTGTGCTACAATTGATTATCAACTATAAGACTTGAATAGTAGGTTCAATGATGATGCTGTTGAATTACTTGCTTTGAGCATGGCTTTAGATCCAAGAAATAAGTACAAGTCATTTAATAGTGATGACATTTGCAAACTTGTTGATAAATTTTATTCTGGAGACTTCACAGAATTAGAAAAATTGTGTTTGAAGATGGAGTTACAATATTTTGAGCTTGACATTCATAAACATCTAGATTTTATTAATTTATCAACTACATCTGAATTATGTCAAGGGCTAGCAAGAACTAGAAAGTCCATCATTTACCTAGCAATATATTTCTCTTAATTTTTTATATATTAGGTCTGTATTGTATTTTCAGTACTTTTATTTCTAAGATAATAATTCATATTCTCGCCCCCCGTCATTCAAAATCCTGACTCCGCCACTGATTACTTCTATGTGTGTACTACCAAGGTGGATTTGTTACATAACCCCATATATATATATATATATATATATATAACTACAACAATATAATTTCATATTAATATTGATAGTTTAAGTTAAGAAAGAGTCTCTTTGTGAGAGAGAAAATAATTTGTCTACCATGACAAATATCAATTATCGTGCATAGAATACTATGTGTCCCTCTAAAGGCAACCTAACAGGATGGCAAATATAAGAACGAATACAACCCTGCCACCATGTACCACCCAGAAAGGGTTGTCACTAATTCATAAATAATGAATTTTTTGTTTTGTTCTTGTTTATGGAGAGAGAATTTGTCAATGCAACTGGAACTAACTTTCTGTTATTATAAATAGATAAAATAAATAACAATATAGGGCTCTACCAAAAACAATTGACTGTTTCAAGGATGGAATAACTTTCCATGATTATAAATGCAAAGATGAATGTGCAACTAAATATAATTACCCTGGCATATAAGAATACAACATATGTGAGCAAGAAATTAAGCACAAGGATTCCAACCTGCAAATGACGTTAGCAATATAAGAATGCAACATGCATATAAAAGAGGAAAAATTATGTAGCAGAAAATTTTGGAATATAAGTACAAATATACAAATATATTTATTAAATATTAGCACTCAAGCAACATGGTTCATACATTTTTCAGTGCTCAAAAGAATGTAGCAGAAAATTTTGGAATATAAGTACAAATATACAAATATATTTATTAAATATTAGCACTCAAGCAACATGGTTCATACATTTTTCAGTGCTCAAAAGAATGTAGTAGAAAATTTTGGAAAATAAGTACAAATACACAAATAAAATATACAAGATGATTACACAATCAAACCATAATTAGGATCAGTGTTTTCGTGAACTTCCTTGCTACCAATATTATAAAAAGAGAAAAATGAAATATAGAGTGATGAGGACTAAGGAAAAGGAATTAGACCAGTTAGAAAAGTGCCGCTCGAGCCTCTATAGATAATGTAACACTGGATATATACTCTAACATTGGAAGGTGAAATTGGATTGTTCCCCCAAGCCTCTCTAGAATATTTAACAATTAATAATTTTGAATGGCAATTAAAGCAAGACAACTACACCAAATAATTAATTACCTCCATAGTGAAGCATAAAATACCTGTAACTTCATGTTCCTCGTATCTTACAGTTTCTTCTCATAGTTTGAAATATGTAAGGAGTTGCCTCAGAGAAAGAGAAATTAGTAATTATTAAATATTTGTATAAATGCGAAACTAAATGTAAGCAGTTGTAATCCAAAGAAAAAAAGATAAAAGGGCAAAGCTAGGTGGAAACTTGGTGCTGGTAGTTGAAATAAAATATGAGGGAAGGAAGAAGATCATAAGCTATTTTCTATATATTATTATATATATCACAGTCACAAATGTATATGATAGGTAAGACACACAAAAACATAAATCTATATATTATTATAGTAAAATGATGATTAAACTTGAAGAGTACCCTAGTATGTTGGGGAAGAGGATATAAATCAATATTCTTCCCTCGCAACTTCAGCTCCAGAGATCGATTATGATGACACATCTCCTTTTTCTCTTCTATCTCGTAGATTTCATTGCGAGAAACAGAGCCATAGAAAAGGAAGAATAAAGAAGGAGAAAAGAGTGTAAAGGAAATGTCATGCCCCTTAGTATATCAACATTTATCAAAGCATTCATATATACACAGTTCAATGAGCAAAATAGAAATAGCACAACATACTGATACAAAGCTCTTAATTATGTTACAGGAACACCCACAGGGTTTATACACCTTATATATTGTTTAAAAAAATCTAAAATTACTATTTCACGATTCCAGTTAACTCACAATAACTCTTGCCCATCCGAGATTCTTCAATTGCCAATAACCTCCGCCTTGCCTTAAGAGCCGCGACTAGTGCACTGTCCATTTCGCAAGTAATAACAAAGACTAGGATTCAAACGAATCCTATAGTAACACTTAATTTCACATAAAATTATACATAGTACATGGCGGTCAACCAACAACAATACAATCAGCATTTAGAGAACACATATCACATGCAGTACCATTTACAAACACAGATCACATGATCCACTACCACAACGTTAGGCATTCAACTAGGCATAAACTCATATCATCTGAATGCAAGTAGGTTTTGCGACCCAAGGACCACTGTTCAACTAGGCCCTACTGCCTACCCCGGGAAGATACCCCATGGTTGGTTCTTCCAGCCAATCGGGTCACAAGTAGACCAGCCCCTACAAGGCATGATTTTTTTCCAAACATGGTTCAAACATACATATAGAGTCATATTACATAGTATGTGAAAAAAGAGTTACTACCTGGAAGCATTACCAATTCTTGAATTAGCTCCCAATTCTTTTTCGTCTCAGTAACTGGTCAATCCTATAAGTACGCATTTATAGACGACGTGTTATTATTTATCCAAACTCTTCACAATCTCTAATGCTATTTTACTAGGTTCAATCTCAAATTAATGGGCCTATATTAAATCCAACTGTTTATTCTAACCCTTGGAATTTAACCTAATTACCATTTTCCCTTACATTTCTTATTTTTTGGTAAGAGCCTATATACTGCCAGATTTTTCACCTATGTTTGAAATATCACAACTAAATCTACAAAAATCCAATTGAGGTGGTTCCAGAGGTTAAACAACCCTTATTAAGTCCAGATTCAGGAAAAAATAATTTCCCTAGACAATTAGACACGCAACATTCCAAAAATCCTTAAACATCCAAACTGTCCAGAATTTGTCCCAGTTTCAGTGCCATAATTCCAACAATTGATATCTTACCATCTACTGACCCAAATGACACATATTATATGTCAAATTAAAGCTTAGAATGTTTATTAAATTTCTCAAAAATTTTAGGGCCATTCGGTATCATATGCTAAGTCAAAAACATGACACAAATAGACTGCCTCCAGAAAATGAGTTTGGCAGCACTACTACTTCATTATTCAATCTTGCGGTTTTCAATCCAACCTTTCTAAAATCATGACCACAACTTATGAAGGGATCCATACACGCAGTGGAATTAAAAAAACTTCTACGAATCCCATTCGAGGATCCATCAATGGCGTTTAAATCAAGTTCATTAGAAACCGTACCTATGCGAATTAATAAGCGTCTCTTTCTATTTGATCTTGTGGGCTACCTACTCGATCAATAGGAGCCGACTCTGTGAATCCACTCCCCCTACCGGTATCCACACGAACGGCCTCCAACACCAATGGCAGCGTGCTAGTGCCTTCAGTATTCTCGCGTCTCTTTATTTTCTCTCTAAGGTTTCTCACGGCTTTTTTAATACATTTGACAAAATGTCCCGTAGGTTTTTCTAAACCCAATAAGCGTATTATATATTCAAAATTAATCCTTATTAATCTTGAAATTTGAATTTGGATTAAAATAATATATTAATTAAATCTATCCAATAGATCTAATCTAAGCTATTTATTTAATCTGAATTAAAAGCCTTCGATTTAATTTGTCTCTATAAATTAAATCGACATATGATATCTATCTTTTTAATTAAATCGAGATACTATATCTCAATTTAAATTAAATCGATATATGATATCTTTATTTGAAAATTAAATCGAGATACAATATCTCTATTTGTTTTAGATATTTAATTTATCAAATAAATTAAAAACAAAACAAATATATAATAATATTGTAATCTATATTAATAATATCATTATTATTTAATTTCGAATTTATATTATATTATAAAATATATACATACATACATACATACATACATACATACATACATACATACATACATACATACATACATACATACATACATATATATATATCCTAGATTAAAGTTGTATTTATTAAATCTTAGACCTATCTGAGATTCAATGAATCTGTACACTATTACTCCTGTTAGGCTATTCTTGTGTGCGACCCCGTAGGCCCACATGAGATTGGCAGCGGGTCAATACTATACCAGCCCACAAGTCGCAAGCGGCCTCCATCAAGACATTGCGACTACTCAATTCATATTGGGATTGATGATACGATACAACCTATCGTACAACCATGTTACGTCCCTTTTATCACGTGATAATTTGGTCAAGGATGAGGCATGAATAATGTCAACTTCCTGTTCTTGACCATTACTTTCTCGATTCTTGAGTAGTATAATAATTTAAATGGAAACTCTTTTCCATCGTAGTATGGTCATACATTTCTCAGACTCACTCGTCGAGAGGGCCCAGTATTATCTCTCTACAAATGTGAGGGACAAATTCCATCTTGACCATTCACATTCCTCTGCATAAAAACCACTAATCCCGATCATAGCCTTTATCATCACCCGGTCAAAGGTGACTTTTGACTAGGTCAAAGATCAGCGACTCATCATGTAGGAATTCATGATGATCTTATGTCAAAGGGCGTTGTGACGCGATTATACATGAGATAAGATTATGACTAAATCCATGCAGCTTTCTCATAGTGGGTCGATCCGATACCTTGTACTCTTACAAGTGCCTATGACTTTGATTCGTATCTCCATACCTCATCAAAGTTATACTGGTCTTAATTCATCTTTGCTCCTGCGTAGATGACCGATCAGAGACATTTAGGATAATCTATAAGATATATTCAGGGATACAGTTATCACTATAAACATGCAAATGAATTGATAACTAAATGGAGAATACTTTAAATGACATTAACATTTAAAGTACAATGACTTGCCCCTAGGGCATAATTTCCAACAACGTATTCCTACAAATGTTTTGTGTAGAATCCATTTATAACCTCAAAATTTACCAAAATCCAATCCCTCTTCCTGGCCAAACCTTCTTTGGGCCAAACTTCAGTTTTCTCTACCGATGCTACTGGAATCGATTTCCCACCTTTATCCTACACAACTTTTCATTCTCAACTCATTGGAAGCATCAAAACTAACAAAATCACATTCCTTCATATCAAAACAAGGCTGGCCAAAAATTAGGGCAGCATAACAACTTGAAAAAACCTTAAGATAGTCGGCTCAAATCGAAGCTTATATGTACCTATACTTGATTCCATAGCCGATTTTTGATTTTGGAAACACCAATACCTTATAGATAACATCAACCACCTCGAATCAAGAATTCAAAACCATATAAATGTTGCTCTCACTGAGAGGAACAACATTAGAAAAGATCTCGATAGCTATAAATGTCGAATCAGAGAGGAAATAAGCTTCTATCACTTTCTCTTTCCACTCCCTTCTTCCATCGACCTCTCTCTCTCTCTCTCTATTTTCTGATTTCTGGTTGAAATTAGAGGGCTAATGGATTTTTATTATGCCCAATGACCATTTCGCCCTTCAGCTAATCTTAATTTACAAATGTGTTCTTTTCTTATTTTCGCACAAGAGTCAAAATTGGCAAAATTTTCAACCAACTTTGAAAATTCATATCTTTATACAAAAATATCCAATTGCAATGATTCCAAACCGGTAATATACTCTGTTATGTGCACTCTGATGTATAATTTAATGGACTAATAACCCAGGAAAGGTATCAGATAAAAGGGATCTCTCTAACCCACCACCTGAAGGGGCGAGGCTGATAGGAGTGTGACATTACCAAACTTCAAAAATTCATAACTCCTTGTATACATATCCAATTTACCTATATGACCTATCAATTTAAATCTTACCCATCTACTTTGATTCTGGAAAGTTTCATAGCCATTAGATATCATTTTCTTAGTTAAAAGAATATCACCAACTAACTGCCTTTTAGAAACCTTAATCTGTCAACATCAAGATTAGACGCTACTTATGTCAGGTAAGGGAAGGCTTGATGAATTTCCTGATTCCTTGGTTCGATGTTCGAAAAAGTGAACTACGTGTCTAAATTGGAGACCGGTGCACTTCTTGGACTTAAGCATTCGGTGGTGCGTTCTGGTGTTGCCAACACAAAAGTGACCTTGTACTTTATCATGATAGAGGAATGTTTTTTTGAACCAACACATAAAGTTGTGTCATCATGACCTTATTTTATTAAAGCTACTTTATCTACTTTATCGGTACTCACTCAGGATTGCGGCACGCATACCGAGACCGGCCAAGTTAGACTCTGTGTTGGCCCCACATAGTGCCACTCTTTTCTCCAAAAGTGCATGGCACATGTGTCTTTCTTGGAAATGCAATATGCAAAGCTATACCGGCACATTTTGGTCGACCAATTATCTCACACCTTATAACATAGCTAGGTGGCATCTTTTTACCAGCACAATGCACCATATAAGCATTATGTGCCTTTCTTCACCTCCACTTTAATCGTATGGCCTACGCATACTAGGTCCACTACACAGTATGGCCAAATCCCCCAGAGTTGTTTTATCTCTCAACATTCTTGGGACTCTTCCTGAACTAGGCTTAATCATCTGCCTTATGTAGGCTTATCCTCAAATCTTTAAGCCCAAAATGCAGGATATTACAATTCTCTCCCTATTCAATAAATTTCATCCTCAAAATTTGAACGTTTATACCTCAAGGATGTTGGTTAAATTTGCCTATTGCACGACTTTCATGCAAAGTTTCATGAGGTTGAAAACAAAATTTTTGTTTAATCATTGCGAAAATGTGTAACTCCTTACGGTCCTCATGAATTATTAACCTTAACTCATTATGCAAATCAATTATTATTCATTAATCCATAGCTTTTACGATACTCATGAGAACTCGTAACAATTTATGAAAATCATGAGTTTTAGGATTATTCGTTAAAACAACTATTGGGGATTAGGATTGCTTGATAAAATGACTATTGGAGAATAGGATTACCTTATATCACTCGAAGACTTCAATGTTGTTGATGTCCTCTAATGTTGATCCACACGGCTATCCCCGGATTGCAATGAAAACTCTTCATCTTGATACCTCCCACTCCTTGGATGCTTGCTAGGCAATGGCAAGGTTGAGGTTTTGTTTTCTTGGGTTATTCTTTTTTCAAGAAGATGGTGGTTTCTTGGAATTAGGTTGAAAACAGGATGAACAAGATTGAGAACTTACCTTTTTTTCAATTTGCGGCACACACCAATCAAATTGGTGTCTTGTTTTTCTCTCTTGAAAAACGTACAAGAAAAGGGCACCCAAAAATTAGCACATTATTAGAGTTTATCCCTAATTTAAGCGCCTAAAAGAAAGGCTCAATCCAATCTTGAATTTAAAAATTCAAATCATTAAGATAATTGATTAAATACATATTTTGATTATTTGATTGAATAAAAAATTTAAGATAATGAATCACATCCATATCTTGAATCAAAATTTAATATGATGGATCATATCCATATCTCGATTGATTGATTGAATGAATTTAAGATGATGGATCACATCCATATCTTGATTGATTGATTGAATCAACAACTTAAGATGATTGATCATATTCATATCATGATTGATTAATTGATCACATTCATATCTTAATTGATTGATTGAATCAATCACTTATGATGAGGTTCATATCATATCTTGATTGATTAATTGAGTCATTTATTTAAGATGATAGATCACATCCGTATCTTAAAATTCAAGATACATTTAGATAATTCAGAATTGTCTTTTATAACCTAACCTCTTGAATTTAAAATTCAAATTTAAATTTTAAACATAAATTCAAAATTTAAATTCCAAATTCAACTTGGCCTGAGACTGCGTTGGCTCTTTAACACATTTGGGCATTTTTGTGGAGAAATTGATATCCTACTAGGGACTCAAAATATGACATCATTTTCACTATTGGACTTGGAGTCCTACTCCAAACCAATTACACATTTACTCTTGATAAAACCCAATAACAATTATTGGCCCAAGCTTACGAATTTTAACCAATTAGGAATAACCTTTGTGTGTGACACGTTAGGCCCAATTAGTCACTGACATAAACAAACTTAGACCAATTAAAATTCTTTTAACGAGCCCAAATTATCTAACAACCACATAAGACCATGGTTTAGAAACCCGGACTGGATCGACCAGGTTTGGACCGAAAATGGCGAACCGGCCGGAAAACCAGTTCGAGTTAGGTGAAACCTGGGTTGACTCGTGACTCCAGGTCAACTCGGCCAACTCGGCTAAGTTGAGGAGTCACCGAGTCAACCAAAAAAAAGGAATTAAATGGAGTCAGAAGAAAACATAGATCAAGAAGGAGAAGAAGATCTGGTTCGATTTTTAGCTAGATTTGTGTGATAAGGGCTAAAGGAGGTGTATGCGACAGATCAATAAGGGAGAAGGAGAAGATGAAGAGGTAGGACAAGTCAGAGATTGAAAAGGGAGGAGTTGCATATCAAAGAGAGATCCTTGCTTCACCGATTGATCTGGTCGCCCGTCGCCGCTTCTGTTCTCAGTAAAATATGAAGAACTGAAGAAGATGATCTCCCTCTCTCCTTTCGTTCTAATCGTTAGCTTGAGAAGAGAAGGTTTGTAAGGCTTATTTTCTCATAGGCAATCCTCTTTTCTCTCTTCCCAAGTTCCCATTCGTTCTAATCGTTTCTTGCCGCGGCCTCCTGTGTTGTCTTGTCAACGCCTTTCAGCTTTTTTAGGTTTCCAAAATCTCTTGATTTAAGATATTCAAATTTTTTTTTTAATTCATTTTAGTGATTCCCTCTTGATCTCGCAATAGACTATTGATGAAAGCGTGGGCCCCTTGAGTTGATGACTCGACCCGTTTTCTTTACGTTTTTTGCTTGTGCGCTGCCTCCCATGTATAAAGATAAGGAAATATCTCTATAAAAAAAAGATAACGAAATATAAAAATTAAAAATAATAGATTAGTGGAAAATAATATAATATTACATATCCTCTATATCTATCATTCACATCACATCCTCCCATATTTTGACTAAAAAATATTTTTATTATTAAAATATGAATATTTTTATTTATTTTAATTAAATTATATTTTTTTAATTAATACCGGTTTGACTCCGGTCTGACCCACTGACCCTTAAGTCAGTACCCCCACCAATTCAATCACCGGTCCGGGTTTCAGAATCTTGCATAAGACACTTGCAATGTTCTGGGCCCGAAACTAATTAAGTTGATTAAGTGATCTACCTTTCATATTTGGATACCGTGCAAGTATCATCTCTCACAATGTCATTCTTATTTAGTCGAGAGAAAAATAGAGTATCATCTCTTCTGATTGACTAAATGTAGCTATTTCACAGAACTAGGAATATTCTTTTATTTACTCTATAACGAATCATGACTCTTTATGATCACTTGCTGTGCGCATAGAACTAGGAATATTCTTCCTAGAGTATCGTTACATTTATGATTTTTTTTTTTTGCATTCACTCTTTTTAACCCTAATGCACATGGTTGGGGGGTTCGAGTAAGGATTTACAACAGTCAAATTTTAGGTGGATTGTACATGGACTTGCCCGGGCAAGTTCAAAAACTCACCATCCTTACTCAAGATGAAATCTAATCGTTACATTTGTGATGTTTTGTTGCATTCACTCTTCCAACCCCAATGCACGTGGTTGGGGGCCTGGGCAAGGATTTGTAACAGTCAGACTTTGGGTGGATTGCACATAGACTTTTTTGTGCTGGGCGCTCCTAAAGTAAAACTTTTTTGTGCTGGGCGCTCATGGAGTAAAACTTTTTTGTGCTAGGCGCTCATGGAGTAAAAGTTCATTGGACAATCTACACCTTAACCCTTAAAAGTTTACATTTTAACGGAGGTTCCAATGCGTAGTGCTAAATTTACATTTTTAAAAGTTTTTTGGTATTTTTTATCTACTTAAAAAAAAAAAAAAAATTTGTTTGACGCTCCCTGGAGTAAAAGTTCATTAGTCAATCTGCACCTTAACCTTTTTTTCACAAATTTCGCCTCTTAATACATGACAGTGCGCATATTTAGCTTTTAAGATTTGACATTATATATTCTTGCACGACCTTCGCTTTGATATATGTGATGTTTATTCACTTTAACCATTATTTTTTAAGAGTCATATATGTACGATTCTGTAGTAGTGGGAGAGATAGTGTTTTTAGGAAAAAAAAACCATATCACATTAACTAACTTAATTAACGTCATTAATCTATTCAAATTAGTTAATTAGATCTTACATTAAGGACTAGAGACAAAAATACAAATAGTAAATCACATTTGTCATTAAAATATAAGAAAAGATGGTTAAAAAAAAAAACTAAAATATAAGAAAAATTCCCGTATAAATACCTTCACCATTCGGAAAAGCCCAAATTAGTGACTCTAATATCACTAATCCTTGATCAGTCCAGAGGTATCAATTATTAAAGGACCCTAACAAGAGCATCTTAAAGTTTAACCCATTTCAAGAACTTGCTGAAGTTCTCCATTGACGTGCCGCCTTCTGCTATATTGTTCATGATAATACTCTTCAACTTCATGGATCTTGCCCTAATGGTCTCATCTTCAAGCAACATATCAACTTTTTTCTTGATTTCGTGGCGCGAGATTAGTCCTTTGTCATCATCTGAATCAAATCCCAGCCCCACCTTCCAGTCATTACAAATACAATTCTTGTCAAAAAACTGGTCTGCAAAATATGGCCAACACAGAAAAGGCACTCCATTGCTCAAACCTTCCATAGTAGAATTCCAACCACAATGGGTAACGAAGCATGCTATGGCGGGATGACCCAAAACCTTGTTCTGAGGTACCCATTTAAAAATTTTCCCTTTTGTGCCCTCAAACCCATCTGGGTATGTCACTTTTGTCCCTCCACCATATGAATCTTCCCGAACAACCCAAAGAAAAGGCCTTTGGGTAAGCTCAAGTCCAAAAGCTAGCTCTTGGAATTGGGTTGGATCAAACATAGTGAAGCTACCAAAGGCAACGTATATAACAGAACATGGTGGCTGCTGGTCTAGCCATTTAAAGCAAGAGAGGTCCTCTTCCCAAAATTGGCCAAGTGTGCGAGTACTTATTAGGCTCTCTTGGTTCTCCATTAATGGCCCAATGGGTAGGATTTTGGGGTATAAGGACAAGGCTCCACGTTCAAGTTCAAAAGCCGTATTGCAAAGCCACCAATCTGTTAAGTGTAAAGCTCTGATCATCTTTGCAATGTAATCATATACAGTCTTTTGAGACTCAGAGTCTCCTATACAACACCATGCAGTGTCAGCTGTGTTCATTTTAGGAATATCTGGGGATATCTGGAATTCCCCTTTTAGAATAGGCAATCCTGCAAGGTCAATATGGTAATTTGTCAAATATAACCAATTTTTTTACGATCGAGTGGTGGAAACAGGATGCAAAGGCTTATTTATGGTGAGATTTACGGAGCTTATTGCCAATAATGGACATGATTATTATATAAAGTTAAGAATAATAAAACTTATAAATACTTTTGTGAATTAAAGTGGTATATTTAAGGGTTAAGATGCATTGTAAAATATTTTGTGGTGCATTCAATACCCTTGAGTATTTTTTCTTGTGTATCCATCATGTTGATATAGGTTTTTAGGTGCATCCATCACCTTAAATTATTTCTTAATGCATTCAACACCCTAAAATATTGTTTTAAGTTAAGTTCAAAATTGCAATAAAAAGTAATTTATACTAATGGACACACCTAAAAAGATACTTCAAAGTGCTAGATGCACCACAAAAATAATTTAAGGTACTTGATGCATTGAAAAAAAAATGCTTTAAGTGCTGGATGACCATTAACTCTCTACTTAATTGTTCCAAAATAACTGATATTTAAAATATAAAAATATATTACAATACCCATTTTAGATGGTAAGAAATTTTGACAGTAACTCTTCTAAGTATTACTTACACCTGTTTTCTCCTTGTAAAATAAATAGCTATTAATCGATAAAAATAAAAATAGGATATAGTAAATCAACGACAACAATTATTGTAAAGCAAATCCAATCTGAAGAGTATAAGCAACAAGTTGTTAATTGAGGTGATAAAGAAAGATGATTGATCTAATTGACGTGACATTAAAATGAAAGTTTTTTTTTTGGGGGAGGGGGATGGAAATACCCCTCCTCATACAAATTTGAATCTCGTAAACACACTTGTCAAAACAGGCAAAAATCCTTTATACTTTAGATGTGTTAAATAAAAACCTATGTACCTTTTTTTTGGTATCCCACTCGGTTCATCGGAACCTTTGGTTCCGATTAATCCGGATTTCGCTCCGTGTTGGACCCACGATCGTGAGGGAAGAGCTCCCAACATCTTTTTTTCCATTCCCACGCCTCGAACCGAGGATATGATGGTAGGAGAGCAAATCCCTTATCACTTGCTCCCAAAGTATATCGGTAAAAAACCTATGTACTTTAAACCTGAACCTAACCTTACAGAGGACTAAAGGTATGCTATCGGCCCGCCCAATAAAATTTTCTTTCCTCAACTCTTGTTTTCCCCTTTTGCCTACGCCCGGCCCATCATGACTATACGTTAGAATTAATTTCGAATGTTGATACATTGTTTGTTTATATTGATCCTTCAATTTATAAAATCAAATCTCTGAGCAAAAAAATTTATAAAATCAAATTTATAGGAAACTTAAAAATGTGGAATAATAAACATATAGTCATGGACTAAATAAAGACAAGTGCGACGAATAATAAGAAAATAAAGCCAAAAATTGTACTCCACACTAAATGTAAGAGTTAGTGGAGAATTTATTTTTGTGCTAAATGTAAGATTTTAATGCATTTTCTATCCTAAATTTATATTGCAAATTAGAGGGAGGGAATAGTACAGCGTCTATACAGGGGACAGAGAGTATTACCATCAGAATCCATCACTCCATCCTGAATAAGCTTGGGCATGTGAAGTTCCAAGGCAAAGAGAGCTGCAGATGTAGGGCAGATAACAGCAGATTTGATACCAAGCTTATGTGAAACCTCTAAGGCCCACGCCATGTTCACATCTGCAACCACACAGGTGATTCTATCTCTGCCTTTAAACCCTTCAATGAGCTTCTCAAGCTCTAAGGGCATGGTCCTCAAGATTGCCAAACTTAGTTTAGCCATGTCGTTTCTGTCATCTTCAGGACCCATTCCATCTGAGATCGACACTAACTCCAAAGGCAATGATTCATTGCTCTGCTGCTCCTCCTCCTCGTTCTCGTTTATTACTGCCTTCACCACACGTCTGTGGTTGAAATCCGAGTTCACGAAGGTGACTTTAAGGCCATTTTGGACTAGTTTTTTAGAGAGGGTCATGAGACAATTCACATGTCCTTGAGCAGGAAATGGTAAAGCTAGAACGTGGTGGTGGCTGCTCATATTTCTTCGTTGATACTGATGGCTATGTCTCTGTAACGATTGATGTTTCTCTTCTGGTTTATTTTATAGATGCTCTCTTCTGTTGTGGCGGTGTGACTAAGGAAAACAGAACATCATGGTCCATTTGTGTATGTGTGGGCGCGCGTGCACGCACGCAGTGTTGGGGAAGGTTCGATGAATCTCTCCTCATCTTTTTTCTCTATATCCTTTATTATTAGTTTTATCTAGGGTGTAGATTGAGAAGATGAAATAAAAGTTAAGGTAATAATGTAACCTTTTAAATTGATCGGATGAATATAATTTAAAGATTATAAGAGATGATGAGAAAAAATAATTAGAAAAATCCAACCCAACCAACACATACTCATATATATGTGTGTGTGTGAGGGAGTTGTGGAGAACCATCCCAAAAATGGTAAGTTCACGAATTTTTTATTTGTAAGAATTACTTATTATTCTCTAAATAACAAATATATTTTTAAGCTGTAAATTTCATGTTAATATGAATGGGAAGGCTGACGGTCATAAATTTTCATAAGGGTATAGTTCGAATTACCCATCAGCGGAAATTCAGTGTAGATATGTAAATAGTAAATTTTAAATTCTTTTAATAATATTTAATTTGTGATTTTTTTTAAGGGTTTCGCTTTTCCCAATAAGTTGACTTTCTAATATTTAAATTCATGTTTTCCTTTTTACAGAGTAAAACCACTTACAACCTTAACTAACAAATTATCTTTCACAGTAATTCTCTCCCTAAGTTCAACTATATTTTTATTTTTTTTAAGCTTACTGAGAAACTTCTTATTAGTTTTGTTTAAAAAATTAATTACACCATAATGATTACAGTATTTGTAACTTGTAATTGTAACAGTATGAATGATATTCGAGTTTATAAAAACATAAATAATAATGTTGAAAGTTTAAAAAATATCTGTAGTCTCTTCAAATGTTTTTGATTAATTTGTGGGTCTTATCAAGTCTTGAAAATTGTATATTCCTAAAAAAATTTATAAAAATTGCATTACTTTTTACGTTGGCAAATATATATTAGATCATCTCATCCTATTTTTTCCCAAATAATACAGCTGTGGCGTGCAATCACGTATGAAAGAAGTTTTATTTTATTTTATTTTCCCGTTTCTTTGAATATATCGTCTCATTTAGTATAGTCTTACTGATAACGACAGAGGCACATTTTTTAATAGAGATACGAATCGGCTGGGACATTTTTTAATAGAGATATGAATCGGCCGGAAGGTGCATGTATCTTACGTTTCCGATTCAATATATATAGATAATAAAGGCAAGCAAGAAAAGTCAAAGTTTAGATGGTGAAAATTTATCCTTAATACAACAATTATAAAACAAATTCCCTCAACGACCAAATGAAGGCAAACCGAGGAGTTTCCGATTCAATATTAATTTCAATTAGATGGATAGACGTGTTTTACTTGAACTTCTCCACATACAGCATACACTGCTACTAATTTGCGCACACTTTACAGTTAATTGATAAGTATATATTTTATAATTAAATAAGTCTATATTTTATGATATAATTATTTAGATTTATTAATATTTTATACTTATTTAATTATCTTTCATATATTTTTCTATCCTTTAATTAATAATAAGATAAGTCGATATTTTGATACAAAATCTAATATCTTACTTTAATTTACAGGAAATATTATGAAATCTAAAAGATAAGAAAATATCAAAGAAAAATTATAGAAGAAAAAGCAGATCGCATTAGAGCATGAAAGAATATTATATATATAAGTGCATGAAGGAAATTAAGTATAAGAATATATATATATATATATATATATATATATGATAACAATATATATAATCGCTTAGCTTTCAATTTTGGGAAAATCCTGTTCAGGGCCCTGTACCAAAAAAATGCGAAAAAAAGACCCAAAGACTCGAAAATTCGAAAAAAGGCCCAAGATTCTGAAATTCCGAAAAAGGCCCAAGGTGAGTTGTTAATGGGGGCGATCAAGTTGTTAGCGGGGGCGATTTAGTTGTTAAAAATAAAAAATTTTAACAACTAAATCACCATCTAACAACTAAATCAGCCCCTTGTTAACAACTTGATCAGTCCCATTAACAACTTCGTAAATTCTGAAGGGCCTTTTCCGTATTCTCGAATCCTTGGGCCTTTTTTCGAATTTTCAGATTATTTGGGCCTTTTCTGAAATTTTTTAGCTAATAGGGGCCCTGAAACGGATTTTCCCAAAAATGTTCGGACTAGAACTGATCCAAACCAACCAAAAAAAGGCTGAAGCAAATCAAACACATAAGAGAGAGAGAGAGAGAGAGAGTCAAACTGACAGTCCTTATAGTTTCGCCAAATTTTGAAAGAGGTCCCATCGATTTTTTTTTCTTTTTTATTGGCTACTTGATGTTTGCACATTTATCAATAGAAGTCCTTCAGCTTATAAAAATTGAAGATTCCGTTAGAGGGGTTGATGTGGCATCTGACTAGGCACATGGAAAAAAAAGGGAAAATCCTTTTCAAGGCCCACATTACCAAAAAAATACCTAAAAAGGCCCTAAGATTCTGAAAATTCCCAAAAAAACCCCAAGATTCTGAAAATTTCAGAAAAGGCCCTTCAGAATTATGGAGTTGTTAATGGGGCTGATATAGTTGTTAAATGGGCTGATTTAGTTGTTAAATTTTTTTAACAACTAAATCAGCCCATTTAACAACTATATCGCCCCCACTAACAATTATATCAGTCCCATTAACAACTCACATTGGGCCTTTTTAGGAATTTTCAGAATCTTGGAGTCTTTTGGGAATTTTCAGAATCTTAGGGCCTTTTTAGGTATTTTCAGAATATTGAGGCCTTTTTTAGTATTTTTTTGATAATGTAGGCCTTGAAAAGGATTTTCCCTTCAGTTTTTCCCATGATCCACATATCTCTTCCTCACACATATATATATGTATATGATAATTTTAGGGGATTTGGATAAAGACGTGTGGGACCCGCAGCAAAAGGCAACAAAAGTATATAAAAGGAAGCAAGAGAGGAGGGAATATGTCAGCACTGACGCACAGATAAGCAAAACGAAAATTCAAGAAAAGCAACACGCACAGCACGGAACGCATATTTGGACGCATAGGGAGCAGGGATAGGAAGAGGGAAATACTTTGACAAAACGCACAGAGACGTGGGGACAGCTGCGAGGATAGAGGGGTCTTTGATAGTCTTACTTTCTTTTAGGGAAAATCTATATAGGGGCCCTTTTATAAAAAAATCCTAAAAAGGGTCCTAAGATTCTGAAAATCTCAAAAAAGACCTAAAGGCTTTTTCTAGTATAAATTCATTAAATTTTGACAACTAAATCACAAATTAACAACAATATTTTAACAACTAAATCAGTCACATTAACAACAATATCATTTCTAGGTTAACAACTATATCAAATTTCCCCATTAACAACTTACTAGATTCTGAAAATCTCAATTTGGGATTTTCGGAATCTTGGGGTCTTTTTAGGATTTTTCTCCAAAAAAGAGCCCATAAATGTATTTTTCCTTTCTTTTATCTTTTTTTTTTAACTGAATTCCTATCTTTATTTTATAGATTTTATTATAGTCATATGTGGTTAAATTTTCTTTTCAATCTAGAGAACCTATTAATTTGTTCGGGTTCTAGAGATTATTCCCATGAATTATTTTTAATTAATTTTATTTCAGTTTATTTAATCTGATATTTATTGTTATTGCTTAGTAATTGACCACTATTAAGAATGTTTTAGAGATTTAGGATTGAACTTGAAAGGGGAAATTTTAAATTGACCTTGGATTAAATAACGTGGAATTAGGGTTTGATCTAATTAGCGTCTACTGATAGGTAATATACCTAGATACTTTGCATAATCAAATTAGAGTGAGTTCGATCTAATATGCATCTTATTTAGTTATATGAGGCATTGCATAATTAATTAAGATAGGTATATAAATTGATCGAAAGACATTTATAGACATCAATACTCTAAATTAGCTGAGTAAGTTAAGTCAAAATTAATTTAGTGGGGATAAAATCTAAGAAACCAACAAGGGATTAGTGACTCTAAATTGTACTTCTTGATATTGGAATTTACTCTTTTGTGAAAAGTCTTTACTTCTATTAGTTCTTATTTATTTTCTTTTTATTATTGAAAACAATTCTAACTCACTCAACTTAAACAGAATAAGGGAATTTAATATCTAATCACTAGTTAGATTGAGTCCTCATGGAAACGATACTTTTCTTATCACTTTATTACTTGATACGGCCTGTATACTTGCAGAGTTATAGGATATAAAGTTTTGCCCTATCACTAATAAATATTAAATAATACTTAAAAGTAACGATTAATTATGCATACTGACATGTATTATGAGGTGAAATTCGTGAAAACACAAAATTAACTATTTTAGTTAATAATCGAAAAATAAGCCCGTGCACTGTTTCTCTCCTCACAAAAAACTGTTCCTAACGCCATTGTCAATGTTCAAGAAAAAAAAAAAATGTCACTGTCATTGGGCCTGTTTGGAGTATACTTTAAGCTCCTTAACGCCACAAAAAAAGTAAGAAAAAGTAACTAGTGGAAAAAAAAAAAAAAGCCTAATGTGGCCGGTTTGGAATGCATGTTGGGTCTATTGAACTTTTTGAAAAAGCACAAAGTTACTTGACTTAAATAAGGGTAAAGGAGCAATTTTACACATGTAATTTGGCCCGAGAGCGCTCGACCACGTAAAATTTTCTCGGACCAAAGATACACATGTAATTTCATTTTGGAACGCCCGGCGCCACACCGTTAGTTGGCCGTTAGGTGACCGTCGATTGACCGTTAACTTAGATGAAACGCGACGTGGCGATTTGGGCCGACACGATGACGTGGAATAAAAATTTAAAAAAAAATTAAAAAATTCAGAAAATTAGGAAAAAAATTTTACAAACGTGTTGGCTTGAAATTCCCTCCGGATATAATTGATAGTGGATAATATATATATATATATATATATATATATGAGTAAATTATTCTAACCACCCTCTTGTTTTGCCTTAATTACACAGACCTCTCATTTATTTTGAAAACCCATAGACACCTCCCTTAAAATTAAAATTTATGTTACACAAACTCTCCTTATATTTTAAGATTCTAATTCCATCCACCCAAACCGTTAGTTAACCGTGAAGTTTGACTTTTGAACTTTTTTATTATACCAAAAGGCGCCTCTTTAGTATTAGAATTATTTAAGTATATAAAACCAAATTTATACAACCAAAAATGTATTCCAATAGATTTTCTAACTTTCTAATTTGTTAAAAAACTTATTCGTTTTGATATTATAAATTAATTTTGACTTAAAAATATAAATTAAACACATATTTTTATCGATATAATAAACTATATAAGTTTGAGATTTCATGTGTCATTTAAATTTCTAATTTAATAATTTTTTCACAAATATTTCTAAACACATTAGATTAAGCACATGTTTATTTAAAAACTTATTTGAATATTCAACATTATGTGATATTGACGTTAACCAATGCTAAAATAATCAAAGAGATAACTATTTGTAAAGATAAAAAAAACTCTTAAATTATTTAAAACAATATTAGTCAAAATATAAAAGTAAAACTAGGGATTAAGTATTAAGGGTAAAATAATATATAAATTTTATTTTTATATAAAATTTAATTAAAAATATATTTTTGGAATTTTTGTAGAATATTCTTAACGGAGTTAATTATTTGGATTTAAGTGTATGTTTTTAAAATAGATGAGAGGTCTACATGTAATTAAAGCAAAATAGGAGATTGGTCGGAAGTATTTTTACTCTATATATATTGATTGGTGTCTTTATCTTTGTGTTTTTTTTTTTTTTTGGGTAAAAATGTCGGTGCGTTTGTTTAATATATATTATCCTATAGTTTTAATGAGGCTTATAATTAATTCATATAATTATTTATAGTAGAGAAAAAAGAGAGACTCACACATGCAAATAATTAAAAACCCTTTTGCAACAAACAAAAATTGAAACATTTAATTACTAAATAAGTGAACATCTTTAATTTTATCATCAATATATACAGGTTGATAATGCATGGGAGGCGAAACAATGATTCAGAAAATGATATGATGCAGAATTTTGATAGTTCGTTTTATATGAGGCAAACTTTTGATGTTAAAAAGGGCTATTTTGAAGTATAACATAGTCTAATATAAATATTGTTATAAAACTTAAGAAAATATAGGATAAAATACTAAGAAAATGGAGAGGAAAATATGTATTATTTCTCATTGTTATATCACAAGAACAATGATAATAATAATAATATAATATTGAAGAATGAATTATGTTAGGCATATATTTTGAAGATGCAAGTTACTGTATGATATAATAACCTGGACCCCAAATTTGTTTTATTTCTTTTGAATGTGGGGCACCTTCGTTCATAATTTCATTTTGTCTTCTTCATATATGGACCCAAAAATTTTCAGTTCAGGTGAATGATTTAATTATGCAAAAACGTGACTGTAATCATTTCCTTCAATCTTTTAAATGTGTGGGACCCAAAATCCTATTAAGTTCAAACGTTGAATTGTTGTCCAGTGCGCCAAATGAAGAAAACAGGTAGAGAGGAAACGTGTGGTTCAAAACTCAACCACTCCTATCGCTTCTTCTTCTTCCTCACTGGATGTGGTGTTAAAGGCCCGTTTGGAATCTTTGTGGGAAAAGTGGCTTTTGTTTCGATGAACTTTTCTTAACGCTTTTTCGATGTGATTTGTGTTTGGGATAAAGCGAGTTAGCGGAAGTGGCTTTTGTTTGTAATGGGAACTTGTTTGGCAAGATGCTTAAAAAAGATAGATGAGATAGAAAATGACCAAAAGGCATTTAATCAAATTCTCTTACACACACACATATGTCTTGCGTATAAAATGTAATAATTTAGGATAAAAAATCAAAAATAATATAATATAATCTCCCAAATCTTTCATCCTTACGAACTCTTCCCCATCATTTACCACCTTAAAGACCTCAAATACAAAAATCATACTATACATAAGGTGATATTCCATCACAATGAACATATTATCTCCTTTAGAATCCTGCACTAGATGTGTTTGTTGTGCGATTGAGTTCAATAAGGAAAGATTATTGACAACATTTTTATATTCTATAACCCCCACAGGAAAAAGCCTTAAATGATCGCCCCCAATTTTAAATATGTCAACTGTCTGGAATGTCTTTGTTCTCATAACATACAACTTTTCAAAGTGAAACCTAATTAAGATGAGTTCTATTCGTTATCACAATTAAGATAATAGTTTATTTAGATGATATATGTCTTATCTAATTAAAAAGATCAAGTAATAAAACTAGATAATTTTCACTTATTTCAAATCTTATAAGAATAAATAAAATCGGTTAGCTAGAATGATATTTAAATTCTAAAAGGCCAAAGGTTTCATTCTAGTTTATCTTAATTTATATTTTTAGTTATTTATTGATTTTCACACAGGATAACCTTCAATATTATTTTCGGTTCGATAATTTTAGGTTAAAAATATCTACTTATTTTCAAAAGGGTTTAATGTTTTTGGTTTTTCTGTGAGTCCTACTAATATTTTCTCTTTATAATGCGATCCACCCACTTTTATGTGAATGGGACGAAAAAAAGAAATAGTAATAAAAGTAGAAACATTAGACCCTTTTTTAAATTCAAAAAGTACTTTTAAGAAATTTGAGTATATCTGTTTAATTTTTTTTTTAAAAAAAAAAATCAGAATCTTTTAAAATATTACATTTTAAATCATTTTGAGTCGATGTTTTTAGGTGGATGCGCCGAGGGCTCACATGAGAAAAAACATTGATTAAATATATCTTCTTCTTTTTTTGGTAAAGAAATACTTTTAAGAAATGTTAGATGGTTTGCCTTGAACTACTTGAAATAAACTGAAATATCAAGACATGTGTGATGAAATCAAGGGAAATATTATAAAAACTGAAAATCGCAATAAAAGTAAATCATTTTAGAAAAATTATAACCAAATATAAAATTATTTTTATTTTTCATATAATAGAAGGTAGGTCGGACAATTGAAGATGAGGACAAAGCGAAATAATTGCGAGGCTAAGGAATTGCGGATAAAGGATGGGAGAGAGAGGAATGCTGCAGATGAGAGGAGGGAGAGAGAAGGCACTTTTCTTTTGGGGCAAAATGGTCTGAAAAAAAAGATCTTGGCTCAATGGACTTCAATGGGATAATAAGCAACTCAATGGGAGCTTCAAAAAAAATCTCATTAAGCATTGAAGTCCATTAATTTTTAAGTGTTCCCAAACACTCTAATTTTTATTGATGGACTTATTATCCCATCTAATGGGATAATAAGTCCATTACCTATGTTCCCAAACAGCCCAAAGTCACTCCTGTTTGGGTTGGTAGGAAGCGGTAGCTTAAAAAAGCTATCTAACTTTTATAAAAGCCTGGTAGGAAAAAAGTTAGGTTGTAAATGTGATTTGTGTTTGGATTGCCAGTTTGGCTTTATGCAGAAGTGGCTTTTTTCTTAACTGATGAGTATTTGGATTATTATTTAAAAAGTCAATTAAGATGGAAAATAACTGAAAAGGGCATGAATTATATTGAATACCACTATACATTTTAGTTGTATATATTAGGATAATAAAAATTTTAATTTTAATTTTAATTTGGAAAAAATTTAAATGATTATTAAAAAAATTAATAAACAAGAAAGTCCTTAATTGAATATATTTAACGCACACAATCACTCATAGCCTGATAGCATTTTTGATAGCTGATAGCATTTTTGTCAAACAACGAAAAAAGCAAGGAAAAAGCAGCACATAGTATAACGAAAAAAGCAAGGAAAAAAGCAAAGAAATTGGGCCCCACATGATTTCGACGTGCGTGCCGTACTAATGCCCAAAACGCTCGATCCTGTGCTTTAAGATTAATGGGCGTTTTTGGAAAAAGCCCATTAAGCCTAATGACAATCCAAACCGCCTGCGTTGGGCTTTTTTGTCGAGCTCTTCCTAATGACCCAAAACGCCGCAAATGGACCAAAACGTTGCAAACCAAACAGGCACACCTGTCTTTAATCAAAACTTCTTATTCGTCAGCTATATGGGTAGGTGAAACGAAGGTTCACATGATTGAGTAGGTAACTAGGTATAATATTATGTTCACTGTTAGTATGAAAAAAAATTATATTCTGCAATCTAATTTTTGTTTTTTTGGATCCTCGCTGCCTCAGCATCATGCTCCCCTTTCACAATATGGAAGGTTTAATTTCATGCATCCTATTTTTTTTTAGGTTAATCGTGTTATTCAAGGTGTTCAATTTACAGACCAACAGAGTTTCAAACAATTTTTGTCACAGCAAAGCAAGGATGGAGGTAATTGTCAAATTATAGGATGAAAAGGATCAAAATACAATGTGTTGAAGCTATACATAGATTATTTATTGAGTCTTCTCTTTATTTTCAGAATCGGTTTAAGACTTAAGAGGAGGTGGTCATGGAATAGCTGCTTCAAGGGAAGATGCAAAACTAAATGTTGCTGGCTGGATGTCTGAAAATATGGGTGGTCTTAGGTTAGAATTGGGACGCTACTTTGATGATGGATTAATAATTTGTTAATTTTCATTGCATCCAGTTCTTATATCTAAATGTTCTTTATTATCTATCCTGCATAGATATGCTTTTTTTTGCATTATTATATTGTAGGTTTCATAATTAGCTTTATTAGCCTACTACAACTTTTTAATCTGGATTTTGGAATCCAAATTAAAGTTCCATGGTTATTAGAATACAGCATTGCAGCAACTTTGGTTGTGTTGTGTTCTTTTATGCTTTGTTGTTTGGCAGGCAAAGTGTACGATTTTATCAGCCATGATACTCAAGGGGCTGATGAAATAGTTTTGTTTCCTCTGCTGCAGAAGAGCTTACAATTTGTATGAAACTGAGTATTCTTCTTTCATTTATTCTCTTTTTCCTTGTATTTTAAATGTCTACAGACTATAAATACTTCATACAAAAATAATATTGAGAATTTATGGATGATAGCTAATGTGAAGTGAATCTGATGTCAGTCAAGCTGTATTTAAGTTATTTTATTGTTTATGTCCACTGTTATTTAATGAATATTTTAAGAGAATTTATTAAATTTTAAATATTGTATATATCTATCTGTCTATATACATATATGAAAAATAAATTAAGTAATTTGGTTGAAAAGATATGGGCAGTATTATCATATCAAAATTATATGTTTCTTTATTAAGAGTTAACAAGATTGTAGATTTGAAGATTCTTATACAAGATGGAAATAATCATGGAAAGTATACAACTACTAATGTCGTCTATAGGGATATCTTTAGAAATGTTTTACAAAATATATAAGATTTTGTTTGTTCATGTTATATATAGGAATGTTTTTGTTCTTTGATGGGTAGCATTTTGATGTCTTTTTTTGTTGCTTTTGAGTTGATGCTGAAGTTGTTAAACATATAAGAGTACAACTACTTATGTGGTTGTGGTTCATGTTGTGTTTTTAGATAGTGAGACAACTTTTATTTTTTGTTGGAAGATTTGAAATCCAATTCTTTTCTTTTGTCTCCCTTTGTGTTTTATTCAATTTCTTAATTCTTAATAATTTGGATGAGTGGAAGGTGAGGATGTGCTTTCATGTAATTGGATTGTTGCACTTGCGTATTGCATGGGGAGTTCACCTAGTATTGTTTTCCCGAGAGAAAATTCAATTGTATTTAATGGTAGATGAAATAGCTACTAAAAGGATTCTCCTATGTGGCTCAAGACATAATGCAGTGAGTTATCTTTCATTCCTTCTTCATCACTATCTTGACATTGTTGTTAACAACTAAATGGTTGGCTGATATGTAGAAGCACTTAGAAGATTTTCCACAACAAATATTTGGATTATGTGCTTTTATTTATGGGTTAATTGTATATTCTATGATTTTCTCTCTTCATTAATTGTATATTCCTTGATTTTCTCTCTCTTGATTAATTGTATATTATGGAAATTTTATATGATAATGTTGCATCATTTCAAGAAATGTAATTAATGTAGCTAATAAACTTCGCACAATAAACATGTATGGTGTTGAAGGTGAAGAGAGTTGTAGGGAATGAAATATGAAATGAAGTAAATGGATCCCACGCAAAGCATGGGGAGGTATGCTTGAATGCTGTTGAGGAAGGCCATGCTTTTGAATGTGCTGGGGGTGTTAAGAAAGTACCGATTGCTAAAATTTTTAGAAATGTTTACCAACAAATGTGACATTTCAGTTTATGTTACATATAGGAATCTTTATGTACTATGATGGGTTTGATGTAATGTTTTTTTTTTTTTTTTTTTGAGCTTTTGAGTTGAGGCAGAAGTTGTTGAACATATAAAAGTACAACCGATATGGTTGTGGTTCATGTGTTTTTGGGTACTGATACAACTTTTATTTTTTATTGGTAGATTTGAAATCCAATTCTTTTCTTTTATATTCATTTGTGTTTTATTCAATTTGTTAATAATTTGAATGACTGAAAGGTCCATGATGTACTTTCAAGTTATGGAATCACTGCACCCGCGCATCGTGCGTGGGAGAGCTAGTGCTTGTTTATTTAGTAACAAAAGTTACGATTCTTTTGAAACAACCATCATGTAAATATTATCATGGTGTCCGTTTTGGCTTTTTTCAAGAGTAAGATGTTCATTACATCTCTTCTTCTTCTGTTGGTGACAGCAGGGTAAACATTGATACAGTTAGCATACAGTAGGCTGGACCATTTTTGTGGAGAAATACAAGCAGTCATCAATGACTATAATGGGCATGTTTTTAGGGCCAATAAATTCAATCTTTCCTATGGAAAAATGTTTCAAAAAGGCCATTCATTGCACTACGATGATTCAGAGCATCACTGATTTGTTGGATTACAAATTTCCCTTTTTCATTCCTTCAACCTATGAGCTTGGTGTGTTCAATGCTAATATTCTGTACAGGGATATATCTTTTTTTCCAAGTCTTTTTAAGTTCAAGAAAATCTTGTTTGGAAGTTCTGTTTCCTCACAAATTTACACTGAGCTACAATCTTGTCCATGTATGATTGTAGATTTCTGATGTAAAATCATTTTCTTCATTAATGCATTTGACTCTTGTAAAAAGAAAGGTGTATATATCATTTAAAACACCAATAATAACGAGACAGGGTTACAAGATGAGTGGAAAGGTATTGCTATAAACAAAAATGAAAAAAGAAAAGAAAATTCTCTATCTTAGTTTCGGTTCTCCTTTTCATCGCCGGTCCAGTAATTTTTTATTGCAAGTAGGATTTTTTCAGGATTAAAAGGGCCGCTTTCATGATCCATAATGTGGCTTTTCCATCTCATGCCATCAGTAATAGCTTTGATCTTCACAAGAACTTCTACCGTATCCCTAAATATAACCGTACCTTCAGGCCTCAAAATTCTGTCCATTTCTAATAGTATCAGAGCAATGTCGCACCTTCACCACACAAAATTGTAAAGTTAGAAGTTTGATATATTCTGATATACAATGACCAAATATTATACTAACCTAAAGAAAAATGAGTAAAAATACCAGTTTGAAAATGGGTGAATTACTATAAAATTCAAGAAAGGGATTTAATCACGTAGAAGCCTGATAACAACAGAGGAGCATGCCATAACAAGTTCTAGTGCAAGAAATGATGACATTTTTTGCTGCTCGTCACTTATCATTAGAACTTTCGGTTATTGAATCCATTCCTTCGGATATCATAGTAATTTTCTCAAATTTTATTAGCCAAAAGGATTAGGCATAACTCATCTTTAACAGGTGAAACTCCTCTTTAATTGTGTTTAGCATATGTTTAATCATCATATGCTGGAAGTTGTTTACGCATAGTTGAAGGAGAGTTTCACCCATTGAAAATAATGGCATCTATTCAAATTCAAGTCCGAGATAAAATTTTCAAATAGGTATTTTTAGCCAATTTTCCTGGAAGGAAAAGCTTATTAGATAAGAAATACTTTAATCAAGATAAAAGCGGTAGAAGAATCTGTAGATGTTGTCTCATCATGTGATCATCATTACCTATCTTGATATATGCTAAACACACCGCTGGCATGGATGAGATCATAGGTTCTTGGATAGGTCGAGAAAGCTTCACACCAATCATTGTACGTCCCAGTAAAACCTCGTTCATAAATTGCTCCGAGAGTATCTGGGTTTGAATTGGAAGGCACAACGTTCATAACCCACACTGGATATTTCAACAAGGCAGCCGCAAACCCACCAAGATAAGCATTCATGTCCATTATGTTTCTGAATTTTCCTTGTGAAAGTGGAATGATTCGCTTGTAATGTGTTATCCTTTTCTTCCATTCCTCATTATCCTGACGAAATTTCTCTTCAGAGATCCCTGGAAGGGAACCAGAACTGATTCGAGGAGGGACTGAAAATGCCCGCTCAGGCCATTTCTCGATGGCCCCACCTGCGACTTCATCGGAGTTGCTAACTTCTGGCAGCGGCGTAATGCAGTTTTCAAGATCTTATACCTATTCAAAGCAAGTATAGCACGTAAATAAGGTATATATATATCAAGTGTATGAACAAGATAATCTCTATATACATTCCTATGGGTTAAAGTTCAATTTTAACCAAAAGTTTTCTCGTTGGTGTTGTAGGTACCCCAAAGTTTTTTATGCATCAGCTTCATCTTAAAAGTGTTAAAAGTGGGGCAAATTCACCCTAACTATTGAAATTTAACATTGATCATTAAAAAATTAAAGCAATGTTCATAACTAGGGGTGACATTGTTTTTTTACACTCCAGGATGAAGTTTTTTGTACCATTAAAAAATTAAAGCATTGTTTAAGGTACTTGGAAGTCTTTTATGCATCAACTTCATCTTGAAAGTATTAAAAATGGAGCAAATTCACCCTAATCATTAAAAATTTATGTTAACCATTAAAAAAAATTAAAGCATTATCGATAGCTAGGGGTGACATTGCTCCTTTTTTAACACTTCAAGATGAATTTTTTTAAAAAAATTAATGCATTGTTGTAGGTATTCGGAAGCTTTTTATGCATCAAATTCATCCTGAAAGTGTTAAAAATGGTGCAAATTCACCCTTAAAAATTTGACTTTAACCCTATACCTATTTTGCAGTAAATGTTAAGTGAGTATTGTATATACCAAGCCATGTCGGGATTGTCTGACTTGCATATGTGTGGCGTTTTATAAACCTTTCTATTTTCCATACATTCCAAGTGGTTGAGAGGCTTTTGCCAAATAGCCAAGTCACCCTTCTCAATAACTTTCTTCCAACAGATACGTTTGGCTGTGTTCTCGATAGCGTCTTGCTCTTGCTTTAGATCTTCTTGGGTTCTTTCCCACCCTTTCCAATATGTCTTCCATCGAATAGGTGGGCCAGAGAGAATCCAGTAACCACCAGGCCTAAGAACTCTGTCCACTTCAGTTAGATACAAACCATCTGCATATATAAAATCAATGATTTACTAATGACTTATAAAATTTAAGTAGTTGACTTTATTTTCGATGATAACAACTAGACAAATAACAAGGAAAAATCACCCTTTAGATTTGACTCAGTTGTGTAACTCGATTCATAAATTTTGACTCAATGTAATAAATCTCTTTATTTTGAACTGAAACTTAGTTAGTTCTTGAACTTTAATACCAATGTAACTCAATCCCCATAGTTCTAGCCATTTAAATTAAAACTCCCTAAATTTCAAGAAAGATATAATTTTATTCTCTAAAAAATATGGATTAATATCTTCAATTGTTCAATTATAGGTATTGAATTACATCAAATCAAAGTTCATGAACTGAATTCCAACTAAGTCGAAACAACAGGAATAAAGTTGCATTAGATTAAAGTTCAAAAATTTGTAAGCTAAAACTGAGTCAAAACTATAAGGACATACACATTAATTCTTTTTTAAAATAAAATTATCATCCAATGATATCTATCAGGAATATATACCATTTTTGCTCCAAGGTATCAAGCAACGAGAACAATGTGCCATATCAAACGCTCTAGATGGGTATGGAAGCCTTTGTGAACCCATAATGCCAATCATAGCAGGAACACCTCTTTCTAAAGCAAATTGGACTTGAGCTTCATGTGTATCTCTTGGTGCGAAAGACATTGCAATTATGTCCCTTTTCAACAAAAATGCACCCCAACTTGCTACCTTTAAAACCATATAGACTAGAATTCATTAACTCCATATCTGTTACAGCTAGGGAAAAGAACAAGCAAGTTACTCAAATCTTAGCCTGGTTATCAATTGAATGAAAGTAAGAAGTATAGTGTGGCTTCTAATTAGCATGAGATTCTCTAAATACTATGGTCCAATAAACCTGATTCAATTTGCAGATTAGAAATACAGAGAGATACCAAAAGACAAAACGGCTAGTACTATTGTTAGTCCTTACAATTTAATGTAATTTTGATTTTAGTCTCTATAATTTCAATTCATTGTTTTTTATCCTAATAATTTCTTAAAGTTTGGTCTAAGTTAATGCCATTAAGTATAAGGAGTAATACCAAAACTTATATGCAGGGACCAAAACCAAAACTCATTTGGTCCATGTACTTTTAAACAGTTTTGGATTTAGTTCATGTACTCTTAATGAATTATGTTATTGGTGGTCCATATACTATTAAACTTAGATAAAATCCTTATGAAACTATAGGGATGAAAAACCACAATTTGAAACTATAGGAATTAAAAATCAAAATTTGATCAAACTTTAATAAGGACCAAGAATAGCATTGACCCAAAGAAAAATAAACCTTATTGCTTGATTGTATATGCATTAACTTACACCACAGCCGGTGTCAATTGCAGTTCTGATTTTACCACTGGTAAGAGGAATGAGTTCACTGATGTCATCAATATAAGCATCAGCTCCATTGGGAAACATAGTACCTCCTCCAGGGAATCTAAACCTGTCACCTTCAACTTGAATCCAATTCTGAATAGCCTTTTCTATGCTAAGTTCTTTATGTGGAATATTATCATACCAAGCATAGTCTCGGCTCTGAGGCCACTTAAAAGGTGTCTTATAATTTGGTGGAGCGGGTATAAGACAAAATAACTGTTCCTCTTTTGTAGGGCAATGCCTTTCCCTATACTTCAACATGTTCCTGTCAAATCTCCTTCCTCTATCTCTATCTTGGCATGGAGTATATTCACTATATGACATGTCACATGGTGGGAAATTCTGGACCCCACCACTAGAATTGTTAATCTCAATTTGATGATGTGCTTCAAAGTCCAAAACAGTTGAAGATGATGATAAAGATGATGAAATAGCAGAAGTGTCTGTTTTGCCAAATGTGGTTGACCCAACATCACATTCCACTTTTGAGTTGGCCTCGGATTGTTCGATAGGTGAAATAGTACTTTGTCTTGCACCAATTATATAAGACAAAATACACAATCCACTGACCCCTAAGATACAGGTGAGTCGCTTTCTTTTGGATTCGAGTTGATTATGCTGCTTTGGTGATCCATTGTAATCCTTTACCATTTTGTTTCAGTTCCGAGATCTAAAAATGTTGAGTAAAAAGGACATATTAGTTTTCATGCATAAAATAGAAGTACTACAAAATAATAAGACCAAACTAGTATCAATGTCTTATTTCACACGAAATGAAAACATTTCATTTTTCGTTTTCTTTTAAAAAAGACATCACAATAAGTGCAAACTCTTAAAAGCAACTAATTATTATTTTCTACAACCATTTTTATCTTAAAATACTCCTAATCTAATCAGAAGCAAAAACCCAATATGATGAATTTTTGTCTCCTTTGTTTCAATTATTATTGTTGAACAAATGCATTGATCAATAAAGCTTCAAATAAAGCAAATTCAAGCAAAGGAAGCAATATATAAAACTTAATTAGTAGGTCTTGTGACATTATTCAATGGGGAACAATTAGTACTTGTAGCCCCTTTCAAAATGGTACCTAAAGCTCGTGGATATAAAAAGACTAGTGGAAGAACATAATGTTTTCTCCTTTTTCTTCCAAACCCTTCTTCTACTCGTCTTTTCAAATTTTTACCATTTGACAGCACTAAAATTTGGCCAAAAAAGGAGAACTCAGAAGGATCAAAGCTCGTGTATGAAATAATCAATCAAATTTGCGTAGGAAAAACTGGAATATCAGTTTGTTTATCATGTTAGTGAACAGATTATTTGAATATTTAGAAAAGTTATTGAAAATACATTAAGTGGATTACAAAAATTGGAGAGGAAGGGCATAAACTGCTGGATCAAGGGAAGTATCATAAAGAAGATGGAGTATCACGAGAATCCAAAAATCTTAGCGCATGTTAACACTTTAATGGTTCTTCTTGCTTTGAGTGGTCACACATAAATAATTAGTAAATGACAGACTTCTGAATTTATAAAGTAGAACCGAGAAATTAAGAGGGCAAATGTTATACAAATAAAAAGAAAATTTGAAGGAGTCGAAGCAGATACCTTAAACCTCAGGCCAAAAAGCTCAAAATGATATTCTGCCCTTTCAATGCAATCTTGTTTTTCGAAGTATCCCAAGAATATATAGTTCTTGAAGAGTGATCATATGTTTGAATAGAGGAGAAATTTATCGCCTCAGTGACACAGATCGTGAAGAAGCACGATGCATGATTAATCCAACACTGTACTCGATCGTGAGAAACTGAAATCGTAAAAGTTGAATCTAGCCTTTAAAGTTGCATTTTAGAGCAAAAAATACAATATAATATATTATTTCTTATCAAATATATAAAAAATGTAAATTAATGGCAACGAGAAAAGAGAGGTGTGGTTTTTTCACTTAGCCATTGAGAAAGATGGTGTGGTTGCTGGTGTTAATATTTGTTGCTTTATTTTTAGATCCTTCCCCACTTTTAGTTTATCCAGAAAATAAGGAAGGTTGTGTAGGATTTAGACTTGGTCAACAAGATGATTTACGATAGTGCTTTTCCATGACTTAATAACCTCAAATCATTCTTCTTCTCTCTCAGCTTTCTGTGTTTTCACGGAATGTAAGGGCATCATCAGTAAGTAAATATATATTTTACTTGCTGGAATTTTTTAATATTCTTTCACCCAGCTAATCGCCAATTTAATTTCTTTTAATTGTTTAACATACTCATAATCATTTGACCAGGCTTGAAGAAATTTTTTAGACAACTAATTTGTCTTTTAACTGTATTTTACTATTTTAATTTCTCTACTCTTCCAAAATTATTAGAGGTGATTGTTTGGTTTATCCTATGCATTTCTAATTAATTATAATCATATAATAATGATGTGAACAATTCCTCTTCAAAACAGTTACTATACTATTAAGACTATGGGCTTGTTTGGGAACTCACCTAATGGACTTATTATCCCTTTAGATGGGATAATAAGTCCATCAAAAAAAATTATGAATATTTGGGAACACTTTTTATTTGATGGACTTCATGCTTTGATGGGGTTTTTTTTTTTTTTTTTTGAAGCTACATCATGAAGCTTATTATCCCATCAACTTCTTCTTCATCAATTTTACATGTGGGCCCCATTTGTAAATGACCTTCCCACCCTCACCAATTCATGCCTCTCTCCTCTGATGGTATGATGCCTTCGTTTTTTCAAGCTAAATTTTGAATGATATGTTTCTCTTCTATTCTCCGGTATTATGAATTTTCCAATTCTATCGCCATTTTCTTTCCAATTTTGTCGCCTGTTTCACATGAAAATTTTGAAATGAAATTTTGATTTGCCCTGTTCAATCTTACAAATATGAAATTTTGAAATGAACTTGTAGGGACTAGGTTTATTTAAGCACTTCATTGTGTTGTAATTTATTATGACTATGCAAAGTAGGTACCATATCTTTGCTTATATTTATATAAATGCTTTTTCTAAAATATTACAACACGTCTTCTAAATTCATTATATAACAAGTAACTCTCTTAATTAAAAACAACTGTTGTTATCATGTACTTATTTTATAATTCAATCTAATACAAATTTAAATTAATTAATTAATTTAATTTAATACAACTAATTAATAATATCAACCTAAAATAAAAAATTGATATATGAATTTATAAAAAGGTGGATACAATCATTAAAATTTGATATGGAATATCTAATGTGAGGAAATTAGTACTGACCAACTTCTTCTGTTATATTTATATGAAATAATCTTGGGATGATCATACTATGATCCGACTAGAGCTGGAAAATCGAGTCGAGCCCGTTGAGGTGGCTTGTTGAAGCCCTAGCCCTTCTAGGGCCGAGCTTGAAAATTATAGGAGCTAAATGAAATAGGCCTTGTAGGGCCACTGGCTTAAAAGGGCTGGCCCTTTTATCTATTGTTTGAAAAAACTTGAGAGTTGAGAAGTGAGAACCATAAAAATTTCAATCTTGGTCTCTCTTTCCTTTTTTTTTTTTTTTCCTTCAAAAATCTCATTCACACTCATAGACTCACTCAATCTTAGTTTCACAGCTCAATCTACCTAGACTTGATGTGTTCATGATGTGAGAGAAGAATTCATGATATTCTTACTCATGAAGCAGAGCCTACTACTCAAAGTGAAGCACAATCAAATGTCTTTGAAATTGATGATAGTGGCGAAGAAGATGACAATGATAGTCATAGTACTAATATTGCTTAGTGGTATGCTTCTTATGTTTTATGTAAGTTATTTGTGGACAATAGTTTGCTTTTGATTACGAATTAGTAAATGTGTTTATTTGTTGGATGATTCATATTGTTTAGATATTAATGTTTACAATATTTATTTGATAAATTAAAATTTTAATTGTTATAATTTACTAATTATATTTCTTTGAAAAGAAAATGGAGGAAAAATAGTTAAAATTTGGAATTGTAACTTCTAAGCCCCGTAGGTAGGGGTGCTCTCAAGCCAAACTTTGTAAAACATATATTTTTCTTATCCGGGCCTGTAGGTAAATAATTCCCAGCTCTAGGTCCCAACTAAAAGAAATAAGGGAAAATCTCACAAAGTCCTTTAAAATTTATACTCCATCTGTCTGTATTTGTAACATCCTATTAAAAGGATACGTTGTTCAATAAAATAGTTAAAATTAGTTAAAACTAATAAATACGTAGAAAATATTTTTTTCTTCAAATATACCATGATTTATAAGTGGATAAATGAGAGAGTAATAATGAAAAGAATGATAAAAGAGAGTATATTAGGAAAACTAATTAGGCACAGAAGACCTATACGGTGCAAATACGGTGGGAAAATATGTCACCCAACTATGTCCTAAGGTATAGGACAATTAGTTTAGTGACAATATGCCGGTATAAATAAGTATATGACATTTTCAAGGCAGTTGGGTATGCCCTGCGTTTTTAAGAGAACACTGGTATGTGGTATTGTTTGTCGGGTCTCGATATTTGTGTTGCAATCCCAAGTAAAATTCGAGGAAGAATTCTGAGTACACCGTGGAGACCAAAACACGAAAATCAAGACAACAACAATAACAAAACCCAAACACATAAACCGAGACAACAACACCGGAACCCAAACACGTAAACCAAGACAATGACACCGGAAACCAAACACGCAAACCAAGACGCACACACATATAAAGACGCCACATGGCGTCATTACACACAAATCATGCAACATAACACTTGTCAAGCATGCAAGTAAACACATGTCCCCTCTCATGTAAACTCCAAACACATGTCCCTTGTGCATGTTAGACACTTGGCAACACCTCATGAAATCTGATTTCTTCTCTCTTTCCGTCTCTTTGCCGTGAAGACACTCACACAGACACCACAATTTTTGATTTCATTCACTCCCTACCACTACAAAAAAACGTCAATTAGTAGCGGTTAAAATAAACCGCTATAAATATGCACATTTGTAGCGGTTTATATTGAAACCGCTACAAATTTGTAGCGGTATGACTCGCGCTAAGTGGCGCGCTAGTTCGTGAACGACATTTGTAGCGGTTATCATAAACTAATTGCTACAAAATAGGGCACCAAGTTGGCGCCAAATTTGTGGCGGTTATTTTGTAGTGGTTCAGTTATACAAACCGCCACAAATATGGCACCCGTTTGGCGCCTTATGGCGTGCCATTTAGTGGCGGTTTATTTGTAGCAGTTTATAAAAAAAATCTGCTCTGAAATGCCAAGAGTCGAACTTTTGTAGCGGTTATAGAAAACCGCTACAAATTTGAAGTTTGTACCGGTTTTTAGTTAAAGCGCTACAAATGTGAAGTCTTTAAACATATTACAAATAGAAGTTATGAAAAACAAATATTTTAAAAAATATCTTTTAAAAAAATGCGTTCATATTTGTAGCGGTTATTTAGCTAAACCGCTATAAAATGTGATATTTTAAAATTTATTATTATTTATTTTTAAAAGATACTAATGAATTTTTGTAGAGGTTTTGTAACCGATTACAAAAACCGTCGCATCAACCACTACAAAGTGTGTAATATTGAAATTTCAATATTTCGAATCCTGCCAACGTTCATTAATTTGTAGCGGTTTTCAGTATAACCGCTACAAAATGTGATATTTTGAAATGTATTTATTTTTTAAAAAATACCCATGAATTTTTGTAGAGGTTTTGTAACCGCTACAAAACGGGGAAAAAAAAAAAAAAAAAAAAACCGCTACAAACATTAAAACGCTACAAAAAACCGTCGCATCAACCGCTACAAATGTTATTATGCATATCCCTATAAATACCCCTACCACACCTCATTTCACACACTCTCATTCATTTCTTCCCACTCCTTCCCTCCGTTTTCTCTCATTTCTTCCCACCCCTTACAAATTCTTTGTTTTTAATGTTTTATTTTTTTCCTTATTATAATATTAATACTATTTTTTTTTCTTATCCGAACTTTAAGAATATTTCCTTAATATTCATTCTATCATCATCAACATTCTTTCCATAATCAAATATCATCTAATGGACAACATAATTTTTTTGCTCGAGAGGTGGACAACACAATAAATCCTTATTATCTACACATTCTCGTATTATATCTACATAATATTTATACTTATCTAACTTAAGTTAATCATTTTTTAAATATTAACTATTATCATTTAATTTGTCACTTAAATAATAAAAACATTCAGCAAAATATTATAATAATGGACTCAAATTATGATATTTTTTTTTTAAAAAAAATTGTAATATTTTGTAGCGTAATTTTTGTGAAAAAACCGCTACAAATTTTAATTCATTTGGCTTAAATATTTGGCGCAATTTATGAAATTTTATCCAATAAAATTTTGGCGCCATTTTTTTTTTTTTGAAATTCGTCATCTTGATCACATCTTGTAGCGGTAACTCAAAACCGCTACTAATACATTATCGGTTTTATTACATGAGTAGTGGTTTTAGAAAACCGCTACAAAATATCTTGTTACGGCGTTTTTTGTAGCGGTTCTTTAAACCGCTACTAATGTCATTTGTAGCGGTTAAAACCACTACAAATACGTAATTTCAACCGCTACAAAATGTCATTTTTTTTGTAGTGTACCTTCTCCTTCTTGGCTCCTCCCTCTCTCCCAAAATTCAGATTTTGCAAACTCTCTCAACACCCTTCTCCAACCAACCGTCCCCTGCTCCTTCGTCCTCCCTCCTCCCTCATCCCTCATCCCTCATCCCTCAACAACCACTGCTCTCCTATCCTCCTCCATGGCATCAACATCATCAACCATCCTCATTTTGTGGCTTCGGGTAGAAGCAAGAAGTAAGTAGGTGGTAAAAATCTTCTTGTATGTTGATTTGATTGAGTTAAAACCCACCTGCAAGGGCTGTTTCAGGGTTGTAGACCGAAGGAAAAAGAAGAAAAGTGAAGTAGGAGGAGCCAACAATTTTCTAAAATTTTGGAGATTTTAGCTAGTATGAAACCAAGATTTGGTATTCTATGGTGAAATCAAAGAAACAATTGGAATTTCAAAATTATGAGACCACTGATAAATCACAATTTTACTATATTTTATCCCACATTAATCAATTATTTTGGTGATTATTTTAGGCTAATTTGGATATATTAGATAATATTTGATTCTTTAGCCAATTTTGGAATAATATAAATCTGAATTAATTATAAGATTATTGTGCTTAAATTATTAATATCCTAATTGTTATCTTGTAATTAAATAATATCTCTTAAGATATGATAGATTACGATTTTATCATATTAGAAGATCCTATGGTGCAGAATTTTTCGGGGAAACTAAAAGGAAATCCAATGGTGGAATTTTATTGGACCTCTTATATTTTAATGGGCTCAAGTTGATACTCAAAAAGCCTTCTTTTTCTCTCATAAAATTAACCTAACTGCAGCCTAGTAGGGCATGCTTTCACTGAGAGCCGACGTACGGATGCAGAGAGGCGGAGAGAGACACAAACACAGGCACACGAATTGATTAATTCTCTCACGGAAACTAATTGATCCATCCACACACAGTTATACAAGGTTATATTCATCAATTGAATCTTCTATTCATCCATTCATTCAATCAAGCCGCAGGACCCACACTATTTCCTATTGCATCAATTGAATATTAAATTCAAATGGTTGTGACCTGTTGCTCGGAATTGGGAGGAAGGGTTGTGATGGAAGCTTAAGCTTTTTGGGAAGCAACTTGGGAAGATCATAGAGGAAGCTAGAGCCTAGAGCTTACACTTGAAGATCACAAGGGAGTGTCTTTCTTTTTATCTTTTTAATTCGAGACTTGAGATAACTTGGTTTTAAATGATTTCAAGTTATGTTAATTAAGAACAATCTAGTTTTAGATTGTAAACTTATTTCTTTTGGATTAGACTAATAATTTGAAGTTTTTATGCTTATTGTTGGATTCTTGTTTGCAACCTTTGGATTGTTGATTAAATTAATAATTGAGTTTTCATTATTAATTTAATTGTTAATTTGGTTTATCATCTTAATTGTTTAATTGAGTTGATAAATTATCTAGTTGTTCAATTGGATAATTGTAAATAAGATTCCAAGATTATTTTGTGATTGGTTTTAATGAGTTTAATCGCCACCGCTTATTTCATTATGAGTTTTCTAGTGGAATATGTGTTATTGAGCTAGAGGGTTTCCCATGTTCCATTAGGTAATTAAATTCATTAATGTCCCTTTGGTCTAACTAATTAATTTGGGATAAGAAAGTTAACTCCATGTAAATCCTGAGTTGTTCCATTCACCGTACACGAAATAAACCTTTTGTGTCTTTTCTTTTTTGATTTTCTTAGTAGTTAGTTAATTTCTTTTCTTAGGATTTTAATTATTCTCTCATAACAAAAACCCCAAATTTGCATCTCCATCTAGATTAGTTCACTATCTTGCATTTAGTTAGTTTAGTTCTATTTTATTGCATTTTTATTCACCTAAATTAAACCTAAAGAAAAACCCACATATTGCTCCTTAGAAGAATGACCTAGGTTGACCCTAAACTACATAATTAATTAGGACCTAGTTTAATTGATTGCTTTAGCGACAAAAGCGCGCATCAACCACCACCGTGTTCCTCATGAAAAAAAAAATGTGGGAATAAAGTTTTTGATGAATTTTTAAAGGGGTTTTCAAACATAAAATAACAAGCTCTTTAAAAAAAATAAAAATCACTAGTTCTAGAAACCCGAGGTTAGTAGCTTATCTGTGTGGTTTGACCAAGTAAAATTCCTCTAAAAATTATGAAACTATTCTAGAAGATAGAGGACATGCATATTTTTTAAAATGGTGGGTATTTTATATTTTTCTCGAGCTCGGTCGAGAGAGCAATAAATTGTACAAAATGACCTTGAGTTCGGAAACCAATCGGGACAGTCTGGACTTTTTTGGATGGGAATGAATGGCGAGTGATAAAAGGATGAAACCAATTTTCTAAAAATATACACTTAACAAGGAGTTCATAGGTTTTTGAACCACCTAAATTGGACACCTAGAACTCCATATATAACTTTTTTTAATATAAGTTATGACTTCATGAAGAAGCTTAACAGGATAGTCAGGGAAAACGTAAAAACTAGGAATGAATTGATAAGTCCTAACCTTTGGCATTATTTTTATTGAAAGTGGACTTACCTAGAAACACATGAGAGTTGTGTAACATCCCAAATTTTAGGGTTTGAAATTAGAAAATTTTGTGGAAAGTTGATTACGAAAATTTAGCCTAAAATAATTAAGTGAATTCAAGGCCTGCTTTCATTGAATTTTTTGTTATAAAATAAAGAGAGAATAAATTCAATTAATCATATTTTAGGCTGAAATATTGTAGAAAATTAATATTTTAAAGCCATTATTCATCATCATTATTCATTTACATTCGTTTGCCCAGAAGCTACAGCTTAAAGCCCAAAATTCGTTTAACCTCCAACCCAATAAATCACCCAAACCCATACTCCCTCCTAAATTGACGCCACATGACCAAAAAAAAAAAAAAAAAAAAAAAAAAAAAAAAGAAGAAAAGGATCGAAGAACACCAAAACGCAACAGCAAATGTAACATTCATTAAATCAGTTTCTTTTTTTCCCTCATTGCACGCACAGCTCCCACACCATTCGACCAACACAGAAACAAGGAAAGATATATATCAGCACCCCTTTCGTCATTCGGCCAACGGTAGCGTTAGATTAGGAAAGAAAAAAAAAAAGAGAAGAGGAACCGCAACACGTTAATGCCGAAAGCGCAGAAGGAGGAGTCACGCAACTGCAACGCTCATGCTCCCCAGACGCCTCGAGACTCAAAACGCCGTTGGGTTGTTCGTTTTCTCCACGGGACCAGACTTTTGGTTTAATATATAACCATTGCTCTTGGTTCTCCTCCTGTGCGTGTTTCAACCAGTGAGAAAGAGTGAAATCAAGCTGAGAGAGAACAGGAAAGAAAGAGGAGGAAGGAAAGAGAGAGAGAGAGAGTCGAAGAGTGAGTGAGCTGTGACAAACTAGTATTCCTTTGCATTTTGTACCAAAGAACAGGGGAGTTTGGTGTTAACGAAAATCACAACAAGCAAGCTTGAAAACTGAGGTAAGACTCTTCCTTCAAGCTTTTAGGTTGCTGTCATATATTAAAAACTGAAACTTGCTACCTTAATATATATATGTCGCTGTGAATGTAAGAGGAAAAGAAAGGAATCTTACTATGTTATAAGCATATATTTTTTCGCTGCAAGTACGTAAAAGAAGAAGTTTGTTGTCAGTTTATTTCTTGTTGAGCATGTAAGTCGTTGCTTTTGGAAGGAGAGGGATAATAGAAAGCTTGCTGCTCATACGTGGTCAAACTTCAACTACACTAGTTACTATTTGAGCATAATGAACGTCTTGGTCTTCAAAAGGTAATGTAGTCACACACACAAACACAAAAAAAGGGAAAGAAAATATACAAAGTTTTAATCTTTATAAATATATACACACGTGGCATCTGAAAATGATAGAAAGACTTTGTAATCATGTATATATTAATATATAAGTTGTTGTTTTAAATGAATAAGGCTAGTCACGTGGCTTTGATTACTTGGGAAAGATATAGGAAAAAACAAACCTTGCTGTAGGTAGGTATACATTCATGCTAAACCCAAGTTGTGTGTGTGTTTGCATATATATATGTTGCCATGGCTGCACATAAAAAATAAGTTACTGTCATGAGTCTAAATAGTTGTGTAAATACATGTTTAAACCAAAGTTAAAAGGGTGCTTGATGTTAAGTATCAGTGTGTGTGTGTATTTATTTTATATATATATATATACACACACGTAAACTATATATAAGAGTGGGAAGAGTTACTGTGTGGTATAATATAGTTAGGTATATATATCAGTAGCGGTGTGACTAGATATAAATACATAAGCAAAGAACTTGTGTTGGAGGTATATACATATATATAGGTACCTTGAAATAATAATAATAATAAAAAGTACTTACTACTTGTACTTGTATGTCACGTGCATGGCTATGTTAATTTAGGAAGTGATAGGATTTAGAACTTAAATATTTTGCAAGAAACTTCACTGTTGAGTATTTTTATATATTGCCATTGACTCATGAGTTTTTTTTTTCTTAAAATCGTTTACTTCAACAGATCAACATTAAGCATGTTGTTGACTTGGTAATTTTTATATATAAGTAGATATAAATAAGTCATATTTTTTTTTTCTGGTGGTAATATTTAACTCAATTTTATGAAGCATATTTTACATAGCATTAGTATCTATCAAAGGTTTTAAAGAAAACCATGATAAACATTAAATTTATGCATTAAATCATATTTTATATGATGATTGGTATTTATTAAACTTCTAATTTAAAGTGATGGGATAGTCCCCAAGAGTTTAAAAGATAATTGTAGAAAAATACCAATAGATAGTATAATAATAATAATAATAAAATAACTAGATATTATTATTATTAGGGGGAATAAATAATAAAAGGATTTATTAATTAATAATAAATAAAATAATGTTATTATTAATTAATGATAATTAAAAAATGTATTATTGGTAAGATAATTTTTAGGGATTAATAACTATTTTTAATCCTCTAAAAATTAGTTCACATAGCTAATTACGTTACGACGTGATTAAGTGACTAATGGCAATGATAAACGTTTATAGGATTTCATAGACGCCTCGACCGATCCCAACACTTACCGGACAGAAATTTAAGGATTCAAGCTCGAGGTGGGTAACTGTTATCTTATTAGCCTGTATGTATGTACTCTTGTATGACTGATCATGGTTGCTAGATAATTTGCATGTGTGTATCCTAGCTATGGATTGAGGCTGCGTGTCTCATAGGGCTGCGGTCCTTGGCCGATAACTGCGGTTACGGTGTGACTTGTTTACTGTTAATTATTCTATGCTTATACATGTATTATACTGTGATTTACATTTCATACCTGCATATGAGATTAATTGTTACCCCTGGGGTTCATTCATTTGAACTCCAGACTGCATGAAAGAAACAGGTAGTGGTTCGGGATCAAGAGGCAGGATGCGGCTGTAAGGGTTACAGCAGATGGAACGCTTTGGAAAAAATATGAGTAGTGAGACTGTATTTTAACGTTTATCATCTATCTATGTGGATTACTGTATTAACATCCCACTATGGGATGGATTCGAATCGTGAAAATTCATCCTCGTATTTTCAAACTAAGTTATTTTATGAAAGTTTTATTCCTCAATTAATCATCCAAATTATTTCGATACATGTGCGCTATAACTCTGATAAATAAAGGCGCATTTAGGACGGGTGTTACAAGTTGACGGCACATTAAAATGATTTTTGTGCATTTAATTATGAATTTCAAAATTTAATGAAAATTCTAGGAATTTAAGGTTAAGTCCAAAAGTAAGGAAATTAAAGGGGTAAAAGTTGTAAGGGTAATACAACTATGGTAAACAATCATTTCCCCTGGTTCTAAAGGCATGGTTATGTCCTTAGGGCCAGAAGGTGAAGAAAAGAACTTTAAGCAACCCTGACGGTTGACGAAAGAGGAAACCGAGTAAGGATAGTAGTCCTTAAAGGTAGTGGGCTTACCTTACTTGCATGTATTTGATATTATTGCTTATATGTATATATGTTTGATTTCTATATTTGCTTGCTATGTTTAACATACTTGAATGATCAAAGCTCTATTTATGATTATGCTATGGCTATGAGTAGATGCATGAAGCATTGAGCATGTAGATATGTCATTATATTAACATGAGTTTGTGCAAAGCAAGTATATCATACATTAGCATTTATCTTGAATGCATTGTTTTGGGTACTGTCTACTACTGGGATTCGTCAGAATCTCATCCTCCACTACCAACTAATAGACAGGTGAGCATATGAGAGAAGTACTGAACAAGGTTCAAGGAGAGAGCGTTGCTTAAAGGCAGCCCAACAGAGGATGGCTTGAAGAACCAAGGGACATAGTATGTTATGTATTTTTAGCTTACACTGTCTGTTATGAATGTGAATACCCCTGTTATGTAATCAAATCTAAGTTCCGTTGTATTAGTATATTCACTACTACAAAAAGGGAACATTACTTCCCTAAAAGATGTACTTATTAAAAAATAGGAAGTAAAAAGTGAACGCAGTGGCATTTTTGTAATTATGTGCTTGAATGTTGAGCCTTAGGTGTCCTAAATCATATTTTAGGATGCCTAAAATTGATTTAGCCTAAATTAATTATTTGGCGCATTTTAAGATTTTTTTTGGTGCTTTTGGGACTCTTTGGCGTCTTAAAATTTTTTTAAGACACCAAAAGTGATACTTGGGACTTTTTGGCGTCCTAAAATTATTTAGGTTAAGTAGCAATTTTACCCTGAAAGTTTTTTGGGCTCAATTTTGCCTCGGAAGTATAAAAATATAGCAATGTTTCCCTCCACTAACGGTGAGACTAACAGACATCTGCCACATAGGATCAAATGACACGTGGAACGCCAAGTTGGACAACCACGTTGGATTTCACGGGTCAAATGTGTTCTGACTATGTTAGGTTAGAGTGCTCAGCCATGGGTGTTTAAATGGCAAAGGTTGTCGACGATTTGTTCTATTCAACACCTAGGGATGGAGCAAAGAAGAGGAATGGGGGAGTCGACAATGTCTACAACATCGACAAGGAGGATGAGGGCGACGATGCGACCACGAGTTTATGGAGATGTTGGAGAACCTCGTTCATTGACGATGTGTCATTGTGGGGTGGTTGCACGACTGTATACGTCCTAGACCAAGCAAAACCCAGGTTGGAGATTCTATGGATGCAGAAATTATCAACATGTAATTGTAAATCCTCAGATTTGATCATTACGATTGCATTGAAGGAGCGTATTAATAAACTAATTTCGATTTCAATGTACAGGGAAGGGGCTGTGGTTCTTTCAAATGGCAACGATGAAATGGGAGAGAGGGCAAAAGAAGTGATAAACAAGCTACTCGGACATGTGGAGAATCTGAATAATAGGAATGTGGGACTAAGGAGAATGGATGAGTTGCAAGACATATTGAAGATGACATAGCCACCATTTGTGCTATCATGAGGAAGAACGAAAGGAGACTGAAGCAAGCGAGCTTTCTGTGCATTGTTGATTACTTGGTTTTTTTGTTTACTTCTATTGCTGCATTAATTCAAGAGGATTTGGGATGTCATCAAATGTAAATGTTAAATGTACGGCCTCGTTTGGAATGATTTGTTGCAAGAAGTTTCTGAAGTTTGTGGGTGTCCCTGTTTTTCTCCATTTTTTTTAATTTTTTGAGGGAACGTACCAGGAGAGTGGAGGAGAGACCATTGGTGTTCTTTGATTAAGAGAAACAATTGCATAATAATCAACACAAAATGGCAGAATAACTTCTCATTTATAATCATAAACATAATACAAAAGAGTTTATTAATAAATAAAAAGCCTACAACACTAAATACAAGGTACCCTATAATATAAAACAAAATGCTCGCTCACTCTCCCCCTTTGTCATGGGGCAAAAGGGTAGGGGAGGTCACATCATTACTGGTGGAAGTGGATAAAGATGTGGGTTTTAAAGTGGGATCTGGATCACGTGAGGTTGCAGTGGACATAGGAAGACGAGTAGGGATGGTGTCTAGTATGTTGATGGTCTTAGCTGGTATAGAAACTGGAGGAGGCTCAGTGATATGTGTGGATCTAAAAGGTGAAGGTATAGAAGTCTCATAAGGTGAGAATCCTAATTCATCCATATTCTTCTCAAGTTTGCTGATTCTCTTTTCATGCACATCCCGTTGTTCAAAGATTACCTGGAAGTTGTGATCAGTGTGACTAAGCAAGGTCTTTAGTGTGTCCTCCAAGGTAGTCACTAATTTGTCAGTGGCCGCTTCCATTCAATTAGAAAAAACTCATTTGCCTTAAGAATGGACTCGTTGGATCCTAGAATGGAGGCATTAGATCTCAGCACTGTATCAACAGCTTTCTTTAAGGCATCCTGGATGTAAGACTATAAGTAGGCCCCAAAGAAGGAGGGAGAATGAATAGTATAACGTCCTCAAAATTAACTTAACATAACAACTAATTAAATGTTCATTAACCACTAAGTAAGGCTCCATCATTTACCAAAATATGCAAAAGTCAATCAGAGTATGCAAAATGAGCCCTAACGTGGCAATATACAATCATCCAACGTATACCAGAAGATGGAAGCACTACTGCCACAAGGAGTAGCCTAAGCTTCCGAAGTTTTCCCCGATGGACTCGGACGAGAATTATCACCTGGAAAAATGTGGTAACCATCAATCCAACTCATTACGAATACTAATATGTGTTAGTGAGGTGCCGTGTGGAACAATTTATATAACAAAGTATTTTAAAAAAATAATATATATAATTTGTTAATATCCACATCACAAAATTTCATATCAGAGATTATGTATCAAAATTTTCATGAACACAATTCCCAAGATACCTCCCACCAATCCAACCGAACCGCCTTATTTCCTCCGACTAGACCCATGGGCTAAGTTACATCCATGTTCGGTTACTCAAAAGCTCACCGGTCATGTGATGAGGACCTACAAAATCCTCGAGCACATGTCCCCGGACCATGGGCCTTTTCCCCTCATTGAACATGTGGGGTGTCGTATGCCCTCATTGAACTAGTGGGCCAGTCCCTCATTGAACAAGTGGGACAATATAAAGCCAACCATCGTGCACCAATGGAGGCCTCACCACGTGGTGGAATAAACTACTCCATCTTCCCAAGTCACCCTTACCATAATTATCAGAATAAATATCATAATATCACAACTCTCAATTCTCATACATAAATAAATATGTATAAAGTCATAATTTAAATCATAAGGTTCCGCAAAGAAATTTATATTAAAAATATTCATAATGATTTCACAAAATACTCACAAACAACATATCAATACACATAACAAGTGGAAAGTGGTTACCTCTCGCCGAAGCTAATTATTATTACACTGCTCCTAATCCAAGAGCTCAAACACACGCCAAAAATCAATCTACCATAACCAATTTACTAACCATTAATAACTCTTCAAAAAAAAAATCTACATAAAATTATAACTTATAATTTAATAAAAATGAAGATATACAAATTTTAATAATAATATATCTAGAATGCTTGCTTGGGCACTTTATGCCCGAAAAATCAGTGAAACCCATTGTAATTACAAATTCTCCTTTTCATCAATTACTAATTAATGATACCATTTTCTATTTATTACTAATTAATAATTTCCTTTATTAATTAATGATTAAATTAATTAATTAATTAATTATTTTATTGATTATTATTATTATTATTATAATATTTTATTTAACTAATGCATCATTTATCTACAACTGCTTTGAACTCTCAAAGGTTATGCTAACACTTTAATCTAGGAGTTTTGTAAATGGAGCTATATACCTAAGAGGGGGGGTGAATTGGGTATTTTAAAAACTTTTAGAAATATTCTCTTTTTTGAAGTAATGAAACCGGAGAGATAGACAGAGGAGGAGGGAAGGAAAGCTTGCACAATAGAAATTATCCCGGTTCAGTCTTATCTTTGACCTACATCCAGTCCCAAGCCACACTTGGGATTTTCAATCCACTATACTCACAAACCGATTACACACTCGTACTCAAGAGTAGTTCTCTCTCTAGAACTCACTCCCCTTACAAGTTGTAATCAATACACCCAACCACTAAGTCCCCCGACTTATGGTTATCTCAATCAATAAATGATTTACGAGATAGAACTCTCTCTCGAGCGCTATAAGATGAACACGAAGTGCAAGTATCGGATTGATACAATATAGATGAAAGCTAAACACAATAAATAACAATCAATGAATTTTCGCTCTCAGTAGTTGTGTCAACTTGAGAAGGAGTTAATGCACTCTATTTATAGGTAGAGAACATTAAATGACCGTTGTATGATGAATCCAACCGTTGTAGGTGATTAGCATTAAGTCTGGTCATCTTCTCTCTCTAAACTCCAGCTAATCCAGATGCTTTGATATGGTCGATGTGGAACTCGAGGATTTGCCCGTTGGAGAAGAGTTTGCTTGATGAAGAAAGTGTTTTTGAACGTTGAGAGCTCGTGCTCGAGATGGATTAACCAAAAGGATGTTAATTTACTTGAGGTGCAATAAATGCTCGACCACTTTTTGCTTTTTCCCTTGATCTTCATTAATTTTCATCTCGTAAACGAAATCCACTAAATAAACTTGTTAAACATATCTGGGATCATAAGTGAATGATTCATGAAAGCAATTGGAACAATCAAGAGTAATTTGTTGAAACGTCTGATTTGAATTTCTGAAACAACGACACGAACTCGAGTTCACTTCATGCAGGCTCGAGTTCGAAGCTTTGAAGTGAAAGGGCGTTTAAGTTCAAAAATTGCTAAACGGGGAGGTTTGCAAAATAGAACCTGAGGTTCTTGAGACATGAAAGCTTTCTTTTCTCTCGGGTTGCTTGGAACTCGAGTTTGCACATAGTGAACTCGAGTTCATTCCATCCAGAGGAAATCGATATTTTGGCTTTTGAGAAACTTCTAGCAAAATTATGAACTCGAGTCCATTAGTGGGTAGGCTCGAGTTTGGCACCGTGTTAGCAAAATCTCAGGCCTTTTTGTATACAAGCTCAAACACGAGGTTCATAGCGTGAACTCTAGAGTTCTTCTTAATTTGAAAAACACATTGCCCTTTGTAAGAGGTGAACTCGAGTTTACAATGATAGGCTCGAGTTCGATTATCTTTGAAAAACTTAAATGCTCTCGGTCGAAATAAACCCGAGGTTTAAGTACACAGCTCGAGTTTGTTTGTCTTGAAAAACACTTGAGTGCTCTCGGCTTGAAATGAACTCCGAGGTTTAAATGCATAGGCTCGAGTTTGTTTTGTTGAAAGCTTTTAAAAGATCTCGGCTGAGGCAAACCCGAGGTTTGATAGAGACAGGGCTCGAGTTCGTTTGGCTAAAGTACTTTTAGGAGCTTTTCAAATTTGAAAAACTTTGCTTCCAATGAAACAAGAAGAGTACCCAAAGCTCTTAGTACTTGAAAAAATCTTCCCGCCAGAGGTAAACCTGAGGTTCAAGTTAATAGGCTCGAGTTTAAAAAGAGTTTAAAACTTACAATGTTATTGGCCCAACCTAAACCTGAGGTTCACAATTGTGAACTCGAGTTCTCACAGACAAACCTGAGGTTTGGTGTAAGGTTTGAAGTGTTATATCCCAAGTTTGGTCTTTGTTCCAAAGCGAACCTCCGGTTTGTAAAAGCAGGCTCGAGTTTGTCAAAGCCTGAGTGTTTTATATTGAAACAAACAAATTCCAACTACACTTAATCTTGTTTACAATTGTCGATTATCAACAAAACCCTTAGAGAACTAACATTCTCCCCTTTTTGATGATGACAACACTTGTAAACTAGAGTAGTAAAGAGGATTTGAAATGATACTTTAAATGCGATCAAGATAGCTTTATCGAGGTTTAAATGCGGTCGATCAAGATAACATTTCCGAACCGGATGTACAAGAGAGAGTACAATGCCATGTCAAAAGAGTTTCAAAAGCAAATAGACAATCAAAAGCAAATAGACAAGACAAGAGATATAAACTAATGAAAAGAACGAAAAAAAAATCTTTCATTGCTCTTCTCCCCCTTTGGCATCATCAACCAAGGATGTGGTAGGATTGTTTGAAGGCTCGGGTTCAGGATCAGAAGAGGAGACTGGAACATGAGGTTCAGGAACAGGTCTAGAGGCTGATGTGGAGGTAGCCATAGACTGATTTTGTAAGATTTGGTCCATTTTGCCACTGAGATCCATCATAGTGACCAAGAGGGTAGAGATCTTTGGTGGAATGATCGGCTAGCGAGTCTTTAGACCTTCTTGCTCAATTCTAAAACCCTCCCCGTGTATCAACCAGATTGCTATGGCCGCGATTGACCTCGAGATACCAACTTCCCAATTTACGCTTCGACTCGCTCGGTAAGATCGAGATTGCCTTTTCCACAATTTCCGGACTTTGACACGAAATCGAGGGCATGGAAGGTGGTGGAGCACTCGAGCTTCTGTGCACGAGAATAAGTGCCTCTTGATCGTGCAACTCTTGATCCGGGCGGAGCCACCGACGATCGATCCTTCTTCGGATTGATCCCCATCAAGTTTAGGATATGTCGCAAATTCTTGAGGCTTGACGGAGCTTCATTTGCGCCAAGTGCCAAATCCTCTCATGGAACAGAATCACAGAGACGAGACTAGGAAAGGGGATTTGAGATGTCTGTCTGGATTGGAATGCAAATTTGGACATCTCATGAAAGAGCCAATGACCAATATTGTGGGGTTGCTTGTCCAAGATGGAGGCAAAGATAAGGAAATCTTTCTTTGCAAAATGAGTGAAATTGCCTCCCTTTTGTAAGAGATTCCTAGTGTAAATGTACCAGTTGCACGGTTGCGAGGGGCATTGAAGCGGTGTGAAATCCAGAATGTTAAGTTTGTCGGGAACAGGGCACATTTGGTCGGCGGTCTATGAATTGCTGTGGAGTATATCTCGTAATCTGTGGGAGAAGGGGGATTTGAAATTTGTAAAATGGAGTTCAAATAGGAAGGGGAAATGGTGATTTTCGGCCTCTAACTTTGGTGGTAATCCTTTCCTCTTTGAGGATCCCTTCTTCATCAAGTAGATTGTCGATTGCATATGGAAGTAGAAAATTTTCACCAATTTGGGGTTATATGGGATTTGTATTGAGAGTAGGGTAGCGAATTGATGGAGCCGAGGAGAAAGATCTAAGTTGCAATCCTCTTTCAATTTGGCCGGATCAACATAAACAATGGGACGAAGGATCGCTCACCATATTTTTCTTTAAATTTGGTTCCTTCTTCGAGACAAACGATGGGGTTCCTCACGGGAATCCTCTAGGTATGCGAGAATGATTGTAAATTTCGACAATTGCGGGAGTGTCCGGAGATACCCGAGAACCCGATTGTTCTTGCGCCTTTGGTTGTTGAGAGCTAGCTTGACCAGTGGAAGGGACAGAGTGTTGTTTTGGCTTCCTTTGGGGTTGCAACTTTGCTCTGAAAGACTCGGTGGGTTCAGTGACTTTCCTTTTCCCTTTTCCTGGAACTGGTCAGGATCATGACGTCTTTTGGTTCGTTCTTCACGGATTGAAACCCCCTTAGGTCTGGGCAACTCGTCATCTGAAATTTCACCTTGGACACCTCTTATAGATTTGTCAATGCCATAGCGAAGGCGCTTCGAAATGAGTCTTCAACCTCCTTGAAGGTTCTCGTTGAGGCGGTGGGGAGGTTTGAGTGTTTCTTTGGTTGGAATCTTGAGTATTTGCAAAGGTAGTGGTTTTGGATGCCATTTTCAGAACAGTCGAAGAAGATGGGAGGATTTTGGGAGATTTAGGGTTTAGATCACGGGAAGAGAGAAAGGAAGAGACAATCCAAGTTTTCAGAATATAAATTGTGCGACGAGCTCGAGCCTGAAAGAAATAGGCTCGAGTTCACACGAACTTGCACTAACCTGGACTTTAAGAGTGTATATGAGAACTCTTAAAACTCATTGATGAACTCGAGTTCAAAACTTACAGGCTCGAGTTCGTTCCAATCTCAGATCTTAGTTGCTCTCTGTATCCTGCGAGCTCGAGTTTGCTAGTTCTGGGCTCGAGTCTGAATGTGTTGTTGAAGTCAGTATCCTTTCTTGACCCACATGAACTCGAGGTTGCTCACTTATGGGCTCGAGTTCGTGGATAGTTAGATCCTCATTTCTTTTCTGTCCTTCTCGAGCTCGAGTCCATATATGATAGGCTCGAGTTTGCTCTCTTCTTCAGCAATTTTTCAGAAATGATCATGCTGCATAAAACAAGTCTTGATACTCCGATGCTTAAGTTAGTAACATTCAATCATCAAAACTTAAACTAACATTAGGTGAAAGATAACTCACAACTCATTGGGATTTACCATTCCCAATTCTCTTCTTATGAAATTGAATGGTTCCTTAGCCAATGGCTTTGTGAAGATATCAAAGCAAGTTGAAGATGTGTTGGGATGAACATGACTTTGACATCTCTTTTCTGAACGTGATCCCTTATAAAATGATGCCTCACATCAATATGCTTGGTCCGAGTGTGTTGAACTGGATTCTTGGCCAAGCTTATTGTGCTAGTGTTGTCACACAATATTGGGATCTCCTTCAAATGAACTCCCAAGTCAGCAAGTTGTTGTTTCAACCATAGCACTTGAGCACAGCAACTTGAAGCAGCCACATATTCAAATTTCGAAGAGGACACGGCCACAGATGTTTGCTTCTTGCTGAATCAAGAGACAAGTGAGTTACCAAAGAATTCGCATTGGCCACTTGTGCTCTTTCTATCTGGCTTGTAGCCGGCATGATCCGAATCTGAGTATGCCACCAAGTGTTCCGGTTGACCTTTGGGAAACCATAGTCCAAGAGTCTTCGTGTCGAGAGATATCTGAATATCCTCTTCACATGTTCAGCATGGGACTCTTTTGGAGCGGATTGGAACCTTGCACACATCCCAACACCGAATTGGATGTCCGGGCGACTTCTTTGTGAGATAGAGTAATGATCCAATCATTCCTCTATACTTTGTGATGTTGAAATCTTTGCCTTTCTCATCAGCATCCAATGAAGCGGTTGAGCTCATAGGAGTGTCGGCTCCGTTGCATTGGTCCATCCCAAATTTCTTGACAAATCATTCGAGATATTTGGTTTGGGAAACAAATATCCCATCTTTTCTTTGCTTGATTTGCAATCCAAGAAAGTAGTTGAGCTCTCCCATCATGGACATCTCAAACTCTCCCCGCATAGTCTTTGAAAATTCTTCACACAAAGTATCATTAGAAGCACCAAATATAATATCATCCACATATATTTGAACCATTAAAATTTCATTAAGCTTGTTGCTCTTTATGAAGAGAGTTGTATCTCGCTTTTCCTCTAACAAAGCCTTGATCAAGCGAGAACTTGCTTAATCGCTCATACCAAGCTCTAGGAGCTTGTTTAAGGCCATATAGAGCCTTCTTGAGACGATACACATGATCTGGACAATGTTCATTTTCAAAACCGGAGGTTGTTCCACATAAACTTCCTCTTGTATAAAACCATTCGGAAAAGCACTTTTCACATCCATTTGATATAATTTAAATCCTTTTACACATGCAAAGGCTAGAAGTACTCTTATGGCTTCCAATCTTGCCACCGGAGCATAAGTTTCTTCATAATCAATTCCTTCTTCTTGATTATAGCCTTTGGCAACCAATCTTGCCTTGTTACGGACAATGATTGCGAGACTTATCACGTTTGTTCTTGAATACCCATTTGGTGCCAATGACCGGATGGTCTTTGGGCCTAGGTACCAAATCCCAAACTTGATTTCTATCAAATTGATGTAACTCCTCTTGCATTGCTAACACCCAATCATTATCCGAAAGGGCTTCATCAATCTTAGAGGGTTCTATATGAGATATAAATGCGAGAGAAGGTTACTTCATTTAAAGTACTATTTCGGTTCTTACTCCCCGATTAATATCACCTATAACTTGGTCTAAAGGATGATTTCTAATAAATTTCCAAGCTCTAGGTTGAGTCTGATCAGGATTTTCAATATTGTTTTGGGGATCAGCCTCAAAAACATTTTCAGGACTTTCAATAGAAGCAGGAGTAGTTTTCGAAAAGAATTGATTTTTGAAAACATTTTCTTCTTCATTGTCCAAGGCTTTATCGATTTGGATTCACGAAAAACAACATGTATTGATTCTTCAACAATATGAGTGCGAGTATTAAAGATTCTATAAGCTCTACTCCTATTTGAATAACCAATGAAGATACCTATATCAGCTTTGGAATCGAATTTACCAAGATTCTCTTTACCATTATTGTGCACATAGCACTTGCATCCAAAGACATGTAGGTGGTGAGATTTGGCTTCCTTCCCTTGTAGAGTTCATATGGGGTCTTGTTCAGCCTTCTTCCTCAAATAGGCTCGGTTGGAGATGTAGCAAGCCGTACTCATTATAGTCGGCCCAAAACACTTGAGAAGTGTTGTTTTCATTTAACATTGCCCTTGCCATCTCGGTGAGGACTCTATTCTTCCTCTCAACAACACCGTTTTGTTGAGGAGTTCTTGGAGCCGAGAAATTGTGATCGATTCCCATATTGTCACGGAACTCAAATAAGGCGTTGTTTTCAAACTCGCCACCATGATCGATCCTTATACCTGAAATTGCAAAGCCTTTCTCGTTCGACCTTTTTGGCAAAGGTAACAAACTGATCAAATGTTTCATCTTTAGATGACAAAAATATTGTCCAAGCAAATCTAGAGTAATCATCAACTATGACCAAGGTGTAAAGATTTCCACCAAGACTTTTTACTCTAGCCGTCCAACTAGATCCATATGAAGTAATTGAAGAGGTCTACTAGTTGAAATCTCATTTTTTGCTTTAAAAGAAGATTTGGTTTGTTTTCCTTTTTGACAAGCATCACATACTATATCATTTTTGAAATTCAATTTAGGAATACCAATGACCAAATCCTTTTTCAAAGAACTTGTCAAGTTGAAACATATTAACATGAGCTAATCGTTTATGCCACAGCCAACTCTCATTCAAGTTACTAACAAAACAATTTTCGAAACCAAGCATTGCTAGAGAGGTTAAGAGTATAACAATTTCCATCTCTAGGTGCTCTAAATAAGGCTTTAGTTTTCAAATCGTCAATGGGACTAAATCCTTTCTAACAATCAAACATTCATTTGAATCAAAGATAACTAAGTTACCCTTGTCGGTGCTTTGGCTCACACTTAGGAGGTTGTGACACAATCCTTCTACTAGGTAGACATCTTTGATGAGAGGACCTTCATTGTTTCCTATCTCACCAATTCCAGCAATTTTTCCCGATTGGTCTCCTCCAAATGTGACTCTACCACCATCCTTTGATTTGATTGAGAGAAATTTTGATTCATCTCCAAATATGTGTCTTGAGCACCCACTATCAATGTACCACTTGTTGGGTCTTGATGCTCTAAGACAAACCTCTTCAAGTTTAGCACGTTGCTCTTCTTCTTCAAAGAACTAGGCATATATTGGCTTTCTCTTCCTCATCCTCATCATCTTCATCGATGAGCTATCACCCCGATCTTTTACAAAATAGTATTTTCAAGAAGACAACATTTCAACTTGAGATTCAAGGAGACATAAGCTTTCTTCTTGTATTTGCTCAAACAGATCATGAACTTCTTCTTTTCTTTATCTTTGTCGTTCATCCTCATCATCTTCATCGCATGAGCTATCGAGGGCATTCGTATTTGACTTGATGTGGCCGGCGCTTCGACATTCGTAGCAGATGATTGGCTTCTTTGCCTCATAACTGGAGCTACCCTTGTGAAACTTCTTAAAGCCTTGGTCCTTCTTGTATAACTTCTTGAATCTTCGGACTAGCATGCCAATTTCTTCATCTTCGTCTTCATTCTCATTTTCCCCATCTGAATTTCTAACTTCTCTTGCAGCCTTGAGGGCGATTCCTTTGTTCTTGCCATGAACTTCATCAAGTCCCTTCTTGAACTTGAGTTTAGCCTCATATTCGAGAGACTTCCGAATAGAGCAGCTACGACGTCATTGACTCTCCTCGAGCCTCTTCAATAGCCGTGACCTTTGCTTCCCATTCCTTGTTAAGGATATTCAAGATCTTCCTTACTTGGACCGGTTGGTCATATTCTTTTCCCAAGGCAACAAGTTGATTGATGAGATGGGTGAACCTTAGCCGAACTCACCAATGGATTCACCATGCTTCATTCGTAGAAGATCATATTCGGTCATGAGAGTATTGACTCGCGTTTTGCTTTACTCCACTGTTCCTTCATGAGCTATCTCCCGAGCATCCCACATTTGTTTTGCGAAGATAGATTGCAAATACGAAAGTACTCTTGTTGGCTAAGAGCACTTTGAAGAAGTAGGATGCCTTTGTCATTGAGTGTGACACTTCTTCTGTCATTCTCATCATATTCTTCTTCAAGTTTAGGAACTCTAACTCCATCTTCAACGGTTGATGGCTCATAATTTCCTCTTTCAAATACTCTCCACAACCCATACTCGTAGCATTCACAAAGACTTTGAATTTTGCTTTCCGGAAGGAGTAATGCTCTCCATTGAAACCGGGTGGCTGTTGATAGAAGCTCCATCGGGTAAGATACCTTCCATAATGATCCTTCTCGAGTTGTTAAGCTCTTAAGAGAAGACCTTGCTCGATACCAAATGTAAATGGAGCTATATACCCAAGAGGGGGTGAATTGGGTATTTTAAAAACTTTTAGAAATATGCTCTGTTTTGAAGTAATGAAACCGAGATAGACAGAGGAGGGAGGGAAGGAAAGCTTGCACAATAGAAATTATCCTGGTTCAGTCTTATCTTTGACCTACATCCAAATCCCTTAAGCCACACTTGGGATTTTCAATCCACTATACTCACAAACCGATTACACACTCATGTACTCAAGAGTAGTTCTCTCTCTAGAACTCACTCCCCCTTACAAGTTGTAATCAATACACCCAACCACTAAGTCCCCTGACTTATGGTTATCTCAATCAATAAATGATTTACAGATAGAACTCTCTCTCAGAGCAGATAAAATGAACACTGAAGTGCAAGTATCAGATTGATACAATATGGATGAAAGTTGAACACAATAAATAACAATCAATGAATTTTCGCTCTCAGTAGTTGTGTCAACTTGAGAAGGAGTTAATGAACTCTATTTATAGGTAGAGAACATTAAATGACCGTTGTATGATGAATCCAACCGTTGTAGGTGATTAGCATTAAGTCCGGTCATCTTCTCTCTCTAAACTCCAGCTAATCCGTATGCCGATATGGTCGATGTGGAACTCGAGGATTTGCCGTTGGAGAAGAGTTTGCTTGATGAAGAAAGTGTTTTTGAACGTTGAGAGCTCGTGCTCGATGGATTAACCAAAAGGATGTTAATTTACGAGGTGCAATAAATGCTCGACCACTTTTTGCTTTTTCCCTTGATCTTCATTAATTTTCATCTCGTGCTAACCGAAATCCACTAAATAAACTTGTTAAACATATCTGGGATCATAAGTGAATGATTCATGAAAGCAATTGGAACAATCAAGAGTAATTTGTTGAAACGTCTCGATTTGAATTTCTGAAACAACGACACGAACTCGAGTTCAGTTCATGCAGGCTCGAGTTCGAAGCTTTGAAGTGAAAGGGCGTTTAAGTTCAAAAATTGCTAAACTGGAGGTTTGCAAAATAGAACCTGAGGTTCTTGAGACATGAAAGCTTTCTTTGCTCTCGGGTTGCTTGGAACTCGAGTTTGCACATAGTGAACTCGAGTTCATTCCATCCAGAGAGGAAATCGATATTTTGGCTTTTGAGAAACTTCTAGCAAAATTATGAACTCGAGTCCATTAGTGGGTAGGCTCGAGTTTGGCACTGTTTAGCAAAATCTCAGCCTTTTGTATACAAGCTCAAACCTGAGGTTCATAGCGTGAACTCTAGAGTTCTTCTTAATTTGAAAAACACATTGCCCTTTGTAAGAGGTGAACTCGAGTTTACAATGATAGGCTCGAGTTCGATTATCTTTGAAAAACTTAAATGCTCTCGGTCTGAAATAAACCTGAGGTTTAAGTACACAGGCTCGAGTTTGTTTGTCTTGAAAAACACTGAGTGCTCTCGGCTTGAAATGAACCTGAGGTTTAAATGCATAGGCTCGAGTTTGTTTTGTTGAAAGCTTTTAAAAGATCTCAGCCTGAGGCAAACCTGAGGTTTGATAGAGACAGGCTCGAGTTCGTTTGGCTAAAGTACTTTTAGGAGCTTTTCAAATTTGAAAAACTTTGCTTCCAATGAAACAGTGAAGAGTACCCAAAGCTCTTAGTACTTGAAAAAATCTTCCCGCCGAGGTAAACTCGAGGTTCAAGTTAATAGGCTCGAGTTTAAAAAGAGTTTAAAACTTACAATGTTATTGGCCCAACCTAAACCTGAGGTTCACAATTGTGAACTCGAGTTCTCACAGACAAACCTGAGGTTTGGTGTAAGGTTTGAAGTGTTATATCCCAAGTTTGGTCTTTGTTCCAAAGCGAACCTCCGGTTTGTAAAAGCGGCTCGAGTTTGTCAAAGCTTCGAGTGTTTTATATTGAAACAAACAAATTCCAACTACACTTAATCTTGTTTACAATTGTCAGTTATCAACAAAACCCTTAGAGAACTAACAAGTTTAATAAGTGCCAATCATCATTAAAAAAATGTATGATTTAATGCATAAATTTAATGTTTCTCATGGTTTCTCTCAAAACCTTGGTAAGTACTAATACTACATAGAATATGCTTCATGCAATTTGAGTTAAATATATGTAAAAATGCATTTTGCAAATAATTCCTTCACAACAAAAATCACAAGTTTACAAAGGCTTAAACATTATTTTCAACTCTTATGCATATATACAACACCTTTTAAAAACCTAAATAACCTCCCAGTGTGGTGGCACACATACATACAACATGGAAAATTTTGAGTCTATAATACCTATGACACATATACTCAACACACACATAGCAAAATTACGTACTGCATACTTATATTAAGATTTCTCCTTCCCTCTTTAATATTTATTATTATTCTTATTCTTTACAATACACCTCAAAACTAACAGTACACACCTACGATAGTATTTACACTTTTGTAAACACTAGTACACACTTATCCACACACACCATGACACTCATAGCTATTCTTGTAGTTCACATACTTACACAGCCCTTATTTCTTTGATAAATAAATATATGCAGCCACGTACACATACCTAAACGCAAGACAACAAGTTTCTGTTTTTTTTTATCATCTTCTTGGTGATTAACTTTAGCCACTTTACTTTTAGTTTGAGAATTTAATCGATGATCTTGTATTTCAAGCTAAGCACAGAGGATATGGAGCATTGGTATTTAACATAAAACTCATGAATCAAAACTTAGAATTTAAAGAAAGTGAAGATGGGGTTTATGTAGCCACGGCAACACACCCTTACACACTCTTATATATATATACATACATGAATGCAAGGTTTCTCATGCAGCAATTTATTTATCCATGTACAGCAAATATGTTTGTGTGTATATATCCGTAGAGTTTTATTCCCCGTAGAGTTTTATTCTCTTTCCCTTCCAAGTGCAGCAACTTAGTTTTAGTTTCTATATCAGCATCTTATTTAACTTCATGTGTATCTATGTATATATCTAACACCCGAGTAGGCTTTGGGTTTTTAACGACGCAACTTACACACTATTCTAATGCTTTGGGAAATCCAAAGAAGAGGGACTGAAGACTTACCTAGTTGTCGGCTAAACAAAAACTGATCTTGGATGACGTTAAATGCCTCTGTTTTGAGGATTCAAAACAGAACACACACCTCCGGTTCCAACACTCACCCTTCCTCTTTCTCACACGTTTTCTGTCTCTCACACTCTCTTACGCTCTCAGACCCAAGTCAAGCTTTTGCTAAGACAAAATGAATGGAAGCCAAGAGACAAGATTATATAATGCATGCAAGGTCTGGACCGAGGAGGAAAATACAAGGGTCAATGGCGGTGGGCTCAAGAAGTATGGGGGGTCTGTTTGCGACATTAGAAGCATGGAGCTGCGATTTACGTGTACAGTGGTTAACTTTATGGCACGGCGAGATGATTTTTCGCTGATTTCTTGCTGATCTTTGTGATGCCGTGTTCAACGTCTTGCATACGAGAGGGTATTTGATTAGAAGATAGTGGGTTGGTTTAGGAATATCAAGGAAAGATGAAAGTAATGGATTGGGTTATTCTTATTTGCTGGATCGAAAGAATATATGGGCTTGAAAGTATGAATTAAGGGTCCGTTTGGTTTTGAGAAGGGAGCATACAAATATATATTGTTGTTCTCCTATTATTTACGTTGGGTTGTGTTGAGAAAAGGAATAAATGAATTAATGTAACAAGTGATATGGTTTTGTGTTTGTTGGATCAAATGGTTATGAGATGTTATTATGGGCTGCGTTTAGGCTTAGGCTGGAGATTAATTGAATTGGGTTTGGCTCAAATGGGTTAAATGGATTAAGTGGTTCATGAGATTGTAAAGATTATCTCACTTAATTCTCCACAAGGCTTCTATTTGCAATTAAAGTCATTCTTATAAAACTGCAATTATTGGAGAATTATAAAAATTAAATCCTTAGTTCCATTTAAAGATTTTCTTTCTCAATTAAATTTCTTTTGGCCGTAAAATATTACCTCTAAAATATTTATGCCACAAAATTATTTCCTAATTATTTATCCTTAACTTATGGGAAAATATGGCTTAAATTCCAATAATTATTTTAGGCCATAAATCCCTTCCATATACTCCTTGAATTTATTCTTTTCCCAGAAATTTCAAGAAAAGAAGGAAAATAAGCCTTTATCTCAAATATATATATATATATATATATATATATATTTTTTTTTTTTTTTTAAGCCAAAATTTCCTATTTACTTTCCATAAAATATTTCAATTTCAAATCCCAAAATTTGGGATGTTACAAATAGAGGCAGTAGGAGAAGGTACTGCTTGGGTGGATTAGGCGTCATCCGATCTACAACCTTTTGCAACGAAGTCTTCATCTTAGCTACCTTCATTTTTGGCTGACCTGAACCCTCAGGAAAAGAAATATGCATTCTGTGCACATGATCTTTACCAAACATAAAAGGCTTCACAGGTTTCTCTTCATCAATAAGATACCACACATTGTGTGCGAACAAAATAAAGGAAACCACGTTGGGAAACGGAATAGTGGATGTCAATTTAGAGTTTTTAAGAAAATTTTGCATCTAATCCAATACCCATTGACCAACATTCCGGGGCTCCTGAGATATGATAGAAGCAAACATATGATAGTCTCGTGACGTGAAATGGGTAAAATTGTTACCCTTCTATACCATGTTACTTGTATAAATAAACCATATCACCCAGAATGTATCGCACATAGAAGCAAGTTTGAAATTGAGTTTTTCCAGAGGTTCATCTGGCTTTAGTATGAAGAAAATGTCTGCATCAAATAGGAGCTTCACAAGCGTATTTGGAACATCTATAATCCCTAAAATATTGTTGATAGACTCGGCAGTGATTTTGATCTTTTTTCCCCTCACTTTTGTCTCTAAAATCTCTTCGATAATATTACCCTCCACACCAGTCTCATTTGCAACTGTCATGTTGAAATAAAACAATTTCACCACTTTAGGATAATACACCGTTCTTATACTCAACAAAGGTTCCAATTGCTTCAGCCATAGTGACAAGTCTATGTTGCACTGAGATTTCAATTTAGCCAGATCAACATACACAGTAAGGCAAATTTCCTTTCACCGTAGTAAAATTTAAAAGACTTTTGATCGGATATATGAATTGGAGTAGTTATAATACCCAGTTTAAGTACAAATGAGGTGTGTCTGAGAGAAGCTTCTACCCCTATCTCTTCTTCTTTTGACTGCTGATCGGCTTTCCCTTTTCCTCTGCCACTAGGTACATATGAGGTGTGTCTAAGAGAAGCTTCTACCCTTATCTCTATTAGTTCTTTAAGGGTTTTGATGATTACCAACAATTGCAAACAAAGTATGAAGTTTTTCTTTGACAAGTTGAAAAACTTGTTTGTCAAAGGAAAACTCGAGTTTTGGGTTCAAAACTCGAGTTTTGCCCTTACAGAAAGAATTCAAGTTTTCTCGAACAAAGCAAAACCTCTAGATTTTAGAGAAAACTCAAGTTTATAGGACACGAGACTTCTCGGCATTTTCTCGAAATTTCAAAACTCGAGTTTTGATGTGAAAACTCGAGTTTTGGCCTTGCGAGAGTCTCCTAAGTTTTGAAGTTTGAAAACCTCCGGCTTTGCATAAAACCTCCCGTTTTCGGTTTAACTTAAAATTCTCCAAATTTTCACAAAGTTTGTGAAAACTCGAGTTTTGAAGAAAAACTCAAGTTTTGAATTGACAGAGAGGATTCATGTTTTAGCCAGTTTTCAAAACCTCCAATTTTTGTGAAAACCTCCAGTTTTGAGTTTGGCAAAGTTTTCTCAAAGTTTTCACAGTAAAGTGAAAATTCGAGTTTTAATTTCAAAACTCGAGTTTTGCTTAGGTAGAGAGCCTTTGAGTTTTCCCCGCTTTTTGAAAACCGCGCTTTCCTCTATAACCTCTAGTTTTGACTTGGCGTGATTTCTTCAAGTTTTCATATTTAAATGAAAACTCGAGTTTTGGCCAACCCGAGAGCATTGTAGTTTTCCGTATTTGAAAACCTCCGGTTTTGGAAGAAAACCTCCATTTTGGCCAACCCGAGAGCATTGCGCTTTTAATGATTTGAAAACCTCCAGTCTTGAAAGAAAACCTCCAGTTTTGGTGTTTTGGACTTAAATCGATTTTACTTGCCAAAGTCCAACACTTGAGTTTTGAGAAACAAAACTTGAGTTTTCATCTCGATTCTGAAATTCAAATTTGACGAATTTGTAAAACATTCTTGTTTGATCTTAATACTTCCTATCATTATTCTCTAATGTTCCTAGATATGTTTAACCACTTTCTTAGTGAGTTTCAGATAAATTAGAGAATGTTTATTGAAGGTTTAAAGCAAAAGTAAAAAGTGATATCAAGACATAAAATGCAAAACCTTAAAGTTGCATACTTTTGGGTAATCCGTCTCGCACACGCTTTGCAAAGGATTAAAGAATGTTTTCCACATCCGAAGTTGCTACTCCAACGGATTAATTTGTAGGAAGTCAACTCTGAACTTCTGCACAGCTGGATTAAGTGAAGATTAGAGAGAGAAGAAGACCAAAGCTTAACCAGATCTTTGTCTAATGAAGACAACGGTTATAATGAAGATTACAACGGTCATTTAATACTCTCTTAGTATAAATAGAGCAGCATTCAATTCTTCTCAACTAACACATTTGCTGAAAATGAATTGCATTCAAAGTTCTTCAACTACTTTTAGTTTTCACTTGTAAAGTATCTTCTGATACATTAAACTTCAGTGTTTATCATTATCCACTCTTAGAGAGAGTCTTTTATTGTAAATCATTTATTGTAAAGAATCACAAGTCATGAGAATTGGTGATTGGGTTCATTGATTGCAACTTGTAAGGGGAGTAAGTTCTAGGACTACAAGTGAAAAACAAGAATATAACTCTAGGACTACAAGTGAAAAATCTTTCTGAAAATGATGTTTGTGAAGATTGTGTTGATTTAGAGAAAAAGAATTTACATCTCACAAAAGCACTTGAGAAATTCACTAGAGATAGTGAAATGCTCAATGTCATTTTGAACGAAATAAACGACAACAACTCCAATTAGCCACCTCCCCTTCCTCTTCTTGCAGTGGTCTTCTTCCTAGTTAGCAAAGTGTTTGTGGTCGATTGCTTGTGCCGAAGAAGTTGTGATGTTGTTATAGCGTGTTGGCCCTAAAAGCGGAGCAAATCACCAAGATGGGGGGTGAATTAGGGATTAAAAAAATTCTTTTTCAAATACTCTGAAACTTAACAACGAAACAGAGCATAACAGAGGAGATGAAAGAATAGCAAGACACAACAAATTTATATTGGTTCGGTCACAACACTTGACCTACGTCTAGTCCCCAGACACTCTAGGATTTTCACTATCTCACAAGATCAGTTACACACTTTGCACTCGAAAGTTATCCTCTCTCTAGGATACACTCCCCTTTACAAGTTGTAAACTGATACACCCAATCTCCAAGTCCCATGACCTGAGATTCTTATAATAACTTATTTCAATAAATGAAACCTCTCTAAGAGTAGATGAAATAATCGGAAGTACAAATGTATCAAAAAGATACTTTACAAGTAGAAAACTGAAAGAGTAATTGGAAAACTTGAATGCTTTTCATTTTCTGTAGATTGGTTATTGAGAAGACTTGAATGCAACTCCTTATATATGAAGAGAGCATCAAATGACCATTGGATTGATCAATGTGACCGTTGGAGACATTGGAGTAGCTGTTAGGAATGCTTTGGTCTCTTTCTCTCTACTCTTCAGTTAATCCAGCTGCACAGAAGTTTATGGTTGACTTCTCTTGAATTAAATCCGTTGGAAGAGCAGCTTTTTGATAGGGAAAGAGAACATTAATCCCTTTGCAACGTGTAGAGAATGATTGTCCAAAAGGATGCAAGATTTTTGGACTTTGCAATAAATGCGCTGACGTTACTTTTTGCTTTAAGCTAAATCTTCATTTAATATTCTTTAAACCATCTGAAACTCACTGAAAAACTAATTAAACATAGTTAGGAATAGTAATGAGTGATGATAAGAAGTATTAAGATCAATCATAAAGATTTCGTAAATTCGTGCAATTCGAATTTCAAACTGGGCGACACAAACTCGAGTTTGTTCATCCAAACTAGAGTTTGCAACTTTCCTTTAGAAGTCTAAACCGGAGTTTGCAAACTAAACTCGAGTTTACTTCATTTTAGTGATTTGAAAACTCAAGTTTACATTTGGAAACTCCAGTTTTGAGCTTTTGGACTTAAACATGTTTTCGCTATAAAAGTCCAAAACTCGAGTTTGTCAGTAATCAACTCGAGTTTTGCTCTATACTTCAAAATGTGCTTTTAAACTCAAAACTCGACATTCCTCTCTCGGAAGAAGGAAACTCGATTTTGGATTTCAAAACTCGAGTTTAGCTTCGAGCATAGTTACGAACTCCAGTTTGGTTAAACAAACTCGAGTTTGTGTCGCTAAGTTTGAAAATCAAATTGCTCGAAATTGTGAAATCTTCCCGTTTGATCTTAATACTTCTTATCATCACTCATCACTATTCCTACCTATGTTTAATCAGTTTGCTAATGAATTTTAGATGGTTTAGAGAATATTAAATGAAGATTTGAGCAAAAGCAAAAAGTGATGTCAAGACATTAAATGCAAAGTTCAGAAAACTTGCATACTTTTGGACCATCATTCTACACACGTTACAAAGGGATTAATGTTTCCTTTCCACATCCAGTAGCTTCTCTTCCAACGGATTAAAAGTCAAGAAGTCAACCATAAACAACTGTGCAACTGGATTAACCAAAGAGTAGAGAAATAAGACGACCTAAGCTCATCCTAATCCTTCCTGACTGTCTCCAACAGTTACATTAAGGATTTCAACGGTCATTTGATGCTCTCTTAGTATATATAGAGATGCATTCAATTCTTCTCAAAAACCAATATGCTAAAAACGAATTGCATTCAAGTTTACTAACTACTCTTTCAGTTTTCACTTGTAAAGTATCTTTTGATACATTGATCTTCAGTGTTCATATTTATTCACTCTTAGAGAGAGTTCATTTATTGTAAATCATTTATTGCAAGAATCTCAAGTCTGGGGACTTGGAGATTGGGTTATTGATTGCAATTTGTAAGGGGGAGTAAGTTCTAGTGAGAGAATTACTCTTGAGTTACAGAATGTGTAATCAATTGAGATAGTGAAATCCCAGAGTGTCTGGGGACTGGACGTAGGTCAAGAGGTTGAACCGAACCAGTATAAATTCCTTGTGTCTTGCTTTCCTTTCTTATACTCTGCTCAGCTCTGTTTTAGTGTTTGAAAATAGAGCAACTAGAAAAGAATTTTAAAATCCCCAATTCACCCCTCTTGGTGATTAAGCTCCACTTTCATTTGGTATCAGAGCAAGGTCTTCTTAAAGAGCTTAACATCTCGAGAAGGATCACTATGGAAGGTATTCTACTTGATGGAGCTTCGATCAACCGACCACTGGGAGAGCATTATTCTTTCTGGAAAGCCAAGTTCAAAGTCTTTGTGATGGCTACTGAGAATATGGTCTCTGGAGAGTATTCAAGAGAGGAGACTACAATCCAACAGTTCTTATAAATGGCCTAAGAGAGCCAAAGCCTGAAGAAGACTATGATGAGAATGACAGAAGGGAAATCACACTCAACAGTAAAGCTGTTCTTTTGCTGCAAAGTGCTCTAAGTCAATAAGAGTAATTTCATGTCTGCACATTATCTTCTGCTAAAGCTATGTGGGATGCACTGGACATAGCTCATGAAGGAACAATTAGAGTCAAGTAGAATAGAGTCAATACACTCATGATTGAGTATGATCTTCTTCATATGAAGCCTGGTGAAACCATTAGCGAATTCCAACTAAGGTTCACTCATCTCGATTAACCAGCCTTGCTGCATTGGGAAAAGAGTATGAGCAACATGTCCAAGTGATGAAAATTCTCAATATCCTCAACAAGGAATGGGAAGCCAAGGTTACTGCTATTGAAGAAGCTCGTGGAGAATCAATGACATCTGTAGCAGCTCTCTTTGGCAGCCTTTCTGAATATGAGGCAAAGCTCAATTTCAAAAAGGGACTTGATGAAGCACATGGCAAAAGCAAGTGAATTGCTCTCAAAGTTGTCAAAGAAGTTAAGGAGTTAGATGACGATGAAGAAGAAGATGAGTATGAAGAGCTAGGCATGATGGTCTGGAGATTCAAGAAATTCTACAAGAAGGACCAAGGTTACAAGAAGTTTCACAAGGGTAGCTCCAGCTTAGAGGAAAAGAAGTCAATTATCTACTACGAATGTGAAAAGCCTGGCCACATCAAGTCAGAATGCCCCCAGTTGAAGAACAAGGACAAAGAAAAGAAGAAGTTCAATAAATACAAGAAGAAAGCCTATGTCTCAAATTTATATGGGGAGATAGCTCATCCGATGAAGATGAAGTCGATGAGGAAGAAAAAGCCAATATCTCGCTTAGTTGCTAAAGAAGAAGAGCAACATGACAACAATGATGAGGCATATGATTTGAAACCATCTTATGATGATTTATTTACCGAATACATTGTTGTGCAATCTGAATTTGAAAAGCTTACTAAAAAATATATATCTTTGAAAAAGAAGAATGTGACTCTTGAACTACAAATTAAAAATCTTTCTTCTAAAAATGTTGCTTGTACAAGCCTTTTAAGTCCTCTTGATTCATTTCATCAATTGCTATTAGTAGTGGAGTTGTTAGAGTTGTTACAAGCCTATGTTAAGGTGTTAATTACATGAGCTAGAGTGAAATTATTCCAATGAGGTGAGATGAGTGAAACACCAGTACCTTGAGAGTTCTCTTGTGCTTCATTCTAATATTTTAGGTTGTGTAGTCAATTGATTTCTTTACATTGTTTGATTATGACTAGTGTTGGCTTGAAGAATTTGATTAAATAAATCATTGCTTTCTAATTATGAAATTGCTCATTTTTCAAATGCATTAGTGATTTGGACTTAAAATCTTGTACTTAATTGCCTTTGTTCAATAGTACAAAAGTCTAAGTATGAGAGAATTGATTGAACCATATTTTTATATAAATTTTCATAATTAAATTAGGATTCTTATTATATTTTGTTATAGTTGTTGAGCTTAAAATATCATTCTTGTGATAAATTGTGATTAAGAGTAAATACATTAAATTAGGATTAAAAAGGAAAAATTGTCATAAAATTGTAATTACTCTTAACCGTTGATTTTTCTGAGAATATTTGATGTTGGCTTGATTGGTTTTAATTGTAGGTGTTTGAAGAAATTGGACAAAATTTGAAAATGAAAGTTTGGGCTCAAATTGTAAAAGTTTCAGTTTAGTCCCTCTACGAAACGTTTTAAAAGTTTCAGTTAGGTCCCTACATGAAACTTTGCGTTTTGACAAAATTAGGTCTAACTTCTTGAATCAACAACAACATACCAAAGGACTCGATATATTCAGAGGTTCCGCAAGATTAAAAAACACCATGCATCACTCATCCTTAATGAAACAAGTTTAGTAATTATAACAACAAACAAGGTAATTACCAGTCCTTTCGTCAGGTTTTTCACAAGTGTCTCTTATAAAACAATAAATAAGGATTAATTATAACAAATCTTGTAATGAAAATTACCAAATCATTAATGGTATTTACAAGTTCAGTAATAAGATTTACAACAGTGTTTGTTGATGGAAAACATGTTAAGAAGAATATATATACTTGTTAATGCATATATATATTAAAGGAACCAAGTGGCCAGTGGTTGGGCCACTTGGCCCCCATAAAGGGAAGGTGGGTTTGAACCCCACCTTCCTCACTTTCATTAAATCTTTTTTTTTTTTAAAGATTTAACCCCACCCCCCCAAAAAAACTATCACCGAATCTCAAGCCACCGTGGCCGAAGCCTAGGGCGCCGACGGTTGCAAGTCGTCGGTGGTCGATCCTCCTCAGGGCCGACATGTTGGCCCTCCGATGAGGGTCTTTTTTCTTTTTTTAAATTTATTTAAAAACTAAGGGCAAAAAGGTAAATTCACCCAAATTTGAAAATCCAAATATGGTCCTTAATACCTTTAAGTCCTTTAACAAATTTAACAGACATTTGAATTCAAATAGTATTTCAATGTAATTTTCCCTTTTTGCTTTTGTAAGAGGAAAGCCGCTATTTTTTGACCATGGTTGAAATTCTACTATGAGGATAAGGAGGGACTATGAGCCTGTTTGGATTGAACAAAATGTAGGAATAGAAATGAAAAGAATAGAATAGAACAGAAAATGAGGAAAAATACCATTTTGCCCCTAAGGATAAAATATTATTTTAAACCACACGAAAGCCACATACCACAACACTTGAGTGAAGTAGCTGAGCACTTAAAGTGCTAAAGAAAGTCTAAAACAACATCACAAAACAAAGTGTGCACTCGAAGTGCAGAAGAAAGACACTCCAGTGAGACACTTAGGTGAGGAAATTTAGCACTTGAAGTATTGAAGAAAATGCAAAAACAACATCATAAAGCAAAGCGTACACTCGAAGTGCTGAACAAAGACACTCAAGTGAAGAAATTTAGCACTCGAAGTGCTCAAGAAAATGCTGAAACAACATCACAAAACAAAGTGTACACTCAAAGTACAAAATAAGGACACTTAAGTGGGGAAATTTAGAACTTGAAGTGCTAAGAAAATGCTAAGACAACATCACAAAGCAAAGTGTACACTCGAAGTGCAGAACAAGGACACTCGAGTTTCCTATACAAGTGATCCTTTCTCTATTTATCCTTGTTTTTGAGCGCCAGAACAAAGCAACATGTAAAACAAATTGCTACAAGATCTGTTGCTTAAATTAGTTAACTAATAATCAAAAACATATTTAAATCCCTTATCTATTTACACATGGATTGGTGTGGTTGAATCATCTTTGAAAAAAATTTAGTTGTACATGCTATCAACCATAACTAAAAAATATATAATGTAGATTACAAACATGATATTGTCGTTGTCAATTGCAATCACACATTCGGATTGCCTTTACAAAAAGATATGTGGGGAACAAAAATAACCACAAAAATATTGGACGAGACTTTAGGTCCCATGAAATGACAAAATTACTCGTCCCATGAAATGTCCCTCCAGGGACTTCGTAATTATTTGTAAACATCAAATTACTTTTTTGCCCATGAAGCATAAAAAATGCCTAAACCGAATCGCCTCTCATTCCGAGCAAAAAAAAAAAAAAAAAAAGTCTCTCATCTCCCACAACCTTCGAGCGAGCTCTTCACCGGCGTTCCACCGAGAGACCGTCATTCCTTGTTCGTCGCCGGATTGTGCGAGACTCCCTGCATCTCTCATCGCTGTCAATGGCGGAGCCACAGTGGGTCCAATGACCGCAAGTGCGGGTGTGAAATTTTAGGGTTTTTTTTTTTTTTTTGAATGTCATCGCCCATCCCGTCCCGTATTCCGTCCCGTGTGCGCTCTTCTTCATTTCTTTATTTTCGTTTATGTGGAGCATTCGTCTCCGCCACGATTGGAGTATTGACTGTCCTTTTCTATTTACTTCTCCTCTAGCCTTTGCTCAACTCGCTTTATCTCTTGTTTTTCCCGAACGGCGGACGCTTTTCGGAGAAAGGCTCACGAAATTCACGATTCTTATGTAAAGCGAAGCTGATTTTTTCCTTTTGCTCGCTTCACTAAAATTTCCGGTTTCTAGTTTCTCTGGAACTTATTTTGTTCTAATTATCCTTACGTTCATTTACTTCTCCGTTTCTTCCCATATTTCTTTGTATCATCTGTTGTGTTACTGTAAAATTACTATCTGTGGTGGTGAATTTATGTTCTGGGTAATACCGTAATAACTGTTCTGAAATGTTTTCTGATTGTGAGTGCACTTTCCGATTTTGGCCCATAATCATTTGTCTATTGTTTTGAAGTGTCAGTATTTATGTATCTGATATAAACCTTGCATTCTATGAGATAAGATCGAAAAGAAGAGCGAAGACATAGTTGAGAGTAATTTTCTTTTTGCCGAAGTTGAGAGTTAATTGTGTGTTGTCCATTTATTCAAGATATATATGTTTGATCAATTTATGCAAAACAAATTAAAGTGCTAAATAAAGCCTGGGAGATTCATAAGTCAACAACAAAAAGCCAAATAGCAAGAGTATCTATGTCCAAAATACTCATCTCTAGAGGATTGTGAAACAAGATGCCTTAAACATATCGAAAGATGTAGACGATTGTTGTGTAGTGGGTGAGTGAGTCATTGTGAGTTAGAGAGATCACTAGACTTGCTTGGTTTTTGGATGAGAATTGTGAATTGGTGTGAACTGGTTTAAATTTGGAATTAAAGGGTTTGTAGTTGAGTAGAAGTATGGGACATATATATGATGTCGTGATGTGCTCTTCTGATTCTTGATTTTTCTTTTGATTCTTAACTGGGAGTTATCTACTTGAAATGTCACGCTTGTATGCTGTCTATATGAATTTTATCATTTGATTTTGGACTCTTGGGAGTTTAACATCTTTGTTAGATTAGTCGATATAGGATATTAATTCTGAGGCCAGTGAGGAATTAAAACTATCATTTGCTTTGCTCGCCTCCTTTTTCTCCTCTTCTTTCTCTCGTTTATTCTGATTTTTCCACAGTTGGTGTCACAGAACTTGTTTCTGAATTCTCATTCTCTTTCACTTCCTCTGATTCTGGTTCTTTTGGAAGAATAACCTTGGCATGTTTGCTTGATTTATCTATGGTTTCAGCTTCCACTTCCTTTATCTGCTCTTCTTCCTCTATTTCTGCCTTCTGTGGTGTTTCATTGTCAGTGGAAAGGAAACAAGAATATGGCGACAGATCAAGAGGTCAAGCCAAAGGTGTCCGGGTACAAATTGTTCATGAAAGCATATTACAAGCAAAAGAAGAAGAAGAATGAAGAGATGGTGCCGTTGGGAGAGGAGGCTCAGTCCGTAAAACAAGCATGGAATGCATTAAGGGAAGATGAAAAGGAAAGATATAGGAAAAGAGCCCAAAAATTATATATTTTTTGACTAGCCTTAGAGCCAAATGTTGAATATAGCAACAAGAAATGGTATATGCAGGAATGGTGTTACATTTGTTTGACTTACTGTCACTTTGTGCAAGAAATTTAATTCTTTGATTCTAAATTTGAGTCTTGTTGGTGGTTGTTCATTATTTTGACCTTGGTGAATTCATCAAGTTTATCATGTATTAGCACCTAAAGTTTGCTTCTCACTTGTCCCCATATATGCTAAATCATTGGTAACTCATTGGAAATTCAATTCTCGAAGTTCCGAGGCGATTTACAACAAAAAATTCTATATTTACAATGACAATTGTTGTTTTAACAACAAGTTTTTAGAACCTGGATTTTGTGATTTTTGAGTTCCGTGGCGATTTACAACAAAAAATTATATATTTACAACACACAATTGTTGTTTTAACAACAAGTTTTTAGAACCTGGATTTTGTGATTTATGAGTTACGAGGTGATTTACAACAAAAATTCTATATTTACAACACAATTGTGTTTTAACAACAAGTTTTTTTAAACATGGATTTTTTGAAATCTTGAGTTCCGAGGAGATTTACAACAAAAAATTCTATATTTACAACACACAATTGTTGTTTTAACAACAAGTTTTTAAACTTGGATTTTTTGAAATCTTGAGTTCTAGAAGATTTACAACAAAAAATTCTATATTTACAACACACAATTGTTGTTTTAACAACAAGTTTTTAAAACTTGGATTTTTTCAAATCTTGAGTTCCGTGGCGATTTAACAACAAAAAATTCATATTTACAACACACAATTGTTGTTTTAACAACAAGTTTTTAGAACCTGGATTTTGTGATTTATGAGTTACGTGAGGTGATTTACAACAATAAATTATATATTTACAACACACAATTGTCTTTGTTTTAACAACAAGTTTTTTTAACATGGATTTTTTCAAATCTTGAGTTCCGGATTTTTTCAAAGCGATTTACAACAAAAAATTCTATATTTACAACACACAATTGTTGTTTTAACAACAAGTTTTTAAAACTTTATATATTTACAACACACATTTTTTCAAATCTTGAGTTCCAGAACAACAAAAAAAGAGATTTACAACAAAAAATTCTATATTTACAACACACAATTGTTGTTTTAACAACAAGTTTTTAAAACTTGGATTTTTTTAAATCTTAAGTTCCAGAAGCGATTAACAACACAAAATTCCATATTTACGAGACACAATTGCTGTTTTAACAACAAGTTTTTAGAACCTGGATTTTTTCAACTCTAAGTTATAGAAGCGATTAACAACAAAAAATTCTATATTTACAACACACAATTGTTGTTTTAACAACAAGTTTTTAAAACCTGGATTTTTTCAACTCGAGTTCCAGGCAATTTACAACAACAAATTATATCTTTAAAACACACAATTGCTGTTTTAACAACATGGATTTTTTCAAATCTTGAGTTCCAGAGGCGATTTACAACAACAAATTATATATTTACAAACAATTGTCGTTTTAACAAGAAGTTTTTACAACCTAGATTTTTTCAAATCTTGAGTTCCAAAGGCGATTAACAACAAAAAATTCTATATTTACAACACACAATTGATGTTTTAACAACAAGTTTTTAAAACTTGGATTTTTTCAAATCTTGAGTTCCGTAAGCGATTAACAACAAAAATTCCATATTTACAACACACAATTGTTGTTTTAACAACAATTTTTTAGAACCTAGATTTTTTCAACTCGAGTTCCGAGGCGATTTACAACAAAAAATTCTATATTTACAACACACAATTGATGTTTTAACAACAAGTTTTTAGAACCTGGATTTTTTCAACTCGAAGTTCCGAGTTTACAACAACAAATTATATCTTTACAACACACAATTGTCGTTTTAACAACATGGATTTTTTCAAATCTTGAGTTCCAAAGGCGATTTACAACAACAAATTATATATTTACAACAACAATTGCTTTTTAACAACAAGTTTTTACAACATAGATTTTTTCAAATCTTGAGTTCCAAAGGCGATTAACAACAAACAATTCTATATTTACAACACACAATTGCTTTGTTTTAACAACAAGCTTTTAAAACTTGGATTTTTTCAAATCTTGAGTTCCAGAGCGATTAACAACAAAAATTCCATATTTACAACACACAATTGCTGTTTTAACAACAAGTTTTTAGAACCTGGATTTTTTTTCAAATCTTGAGTTCCGTGAGGCGATTTACAACAATAAATTCTATATTTACAACACACAATTGCTGTTTGAACAACAAGTTTTTAGAACCTTTTTTTCAACTCGATAAGTTTTTTATATCTTTACAACACACAATGGATTTTTTCAAATCTTGAGTTCCGAGGCGATTTACAACAACAAATTATATATTTATGACAGACAATTGTCGTTTTTACAACCTAGATTTTTCCAAATCTTGAGTTCCAAAGGCGATTTACAACAAAAAATTCTATATTTACAACACACAATTGTTTTTTAACAACAAGTTTTTAAAACTTGGATTTTTTCAAATCTTGAGTTCCGTAGCGATTTAACAACAAAAAATTCCATATTTACAACACACAATTGCTTTGTTTTAACAACAAGTTTTTAGAACCTGGATTTTTTCAACTCGAGTTCCGTAGTGATTAACAACAAAAAATTCTATATTTACAACACACAATTGTTGTTTTAACAACAAGTTTTTAGAACCTGGATTTTTTCAACTCGATTATATTTTCAACAACAAATTATATCTTTACAACAACAATTTTGTCAACATGACAACATGGATTTTTTCAAATCTTGAGTTCCGCAGGCGATTTACAACAACAAATTATATATTTACGACAGACAATTGCTGTTTTAACAACAAGTTTTTACAACCTAGATTTTTTCAAATCTTGAGTTCCAAAGGCGATTTACAACAATCAATTCTATATTTACAACATACAATTGTTGTTTTAACAACAAGTTTTTACAACCTGGATTTTTTCAAATCTTGAGTTCCAGAGGCGATTTACAACAATAAATTCTATATTTACAACACACAATTGTTGTTTTAACAACAAGTTTTTACAACCTGGATTTTTTCAAATCTTGAGTTCTAGAGGCGATTTACAACAATAAATTCTATATTTACAACATACAATTGATGTTTTAACAACAACTTTATTGAATCCTATCAGAACTTTTTATTGAATGTTCCATCATCACATCAACCACAAACCAAGAAAACAAAGTAGTCCCTCTTTTCCTTCCCAAAAACAAAGCAAAATGTAATTAACCCTAGCCAATAACATGAAACCCTAGAACTTTTTATTCAATGTTCCATCATCACATCAAATGGGTGTCTTGTATATCTAAAAGTAGTTGAATGTATGCGCCTAGCTGGAGGAACTTCGTGTGGATATTGTGGACTTGAAGGAAATGTACAGGGAACAAGTGTTGCAAAGAACATACAACGAAGGGGAAGGATTATTCAACGAAAATATGACAGCTTCACAATCTGAGCTTTGCCTAGGAGTCTCGCACAATCCCGCCTGCGACGAACAAATAATGACAGATGCGAGATCTCTCGGTGGAACGCCGCCAAGAGCTCGCTCGAAGGTTGTGGGAGATGAGAGACCGATTTTTTTTTTTTTTTTGCTCGGAATGAATTTGATGACAATTCGACTTTTAGGCGTTTTTTATGTCTTCCTGGATGGGCAAAAATCTAGTAATTTGATGTTTACAAATAATTACACGACATTCCTACTAGGGACTTATATTGTAATTTTGTCATTTCATGGGATCCTAAATGTAAATATGTGTCTTCCTTGGGTGCCCTTATAATTATTATGAGATTTTCATTTAGATTTTTCTACTGACCCTTGGTTTTTCCTTAATCCATGAGCTATAGCTGCAACTCCTCCATCGTCAACGAATTATAGCTGCCGTAATACATCCCTCCGCCGACGCTGAGGCCATTGCCGCTGGTTCGAGAAATCGCGAGGATCTCATCGACAAAGGACAACTCGAGACGCAGCTTCTCTTCCTCCGTAAGTGCCTTAGATTTCCCGAGAAAGAATGAGAAAGCATCACCGACTCTTCTCCCACTTTGTTGTTTCTTCTCCCCGCTTCTTTCACGCGATCTCTCCTGTTCTTGCCAATAGAGACAAAAATGACGTTGTTTTCGCCCCGCAGGACTCGCTGTTTCTACTGATTTTGATGTCTCTGTTGATTGTAAGTATACAATAACCTCTTCGACGCTAGAACAATGTCACAATTTTTCCCTTAAGCAATTAAGATAAGGTATAAGATTCATTTGTTGCCCCCAACACAATGTACTGTGCGGAAGATTTCCATTGTTTTTCACAATTTTGCACTTCAAAACTATTTTCCAAAGGGGTTGTTGGTAAAAGAAATCATTTTGGATGCTGTATTTTCAAAGATGCCCTCTTGCCCTTTGTCGAGAATTCCAATCTCTCCTCCTCTGTACTCAGTCCCCGCCTTCTTGATCAATCGAGCTTTCCACTAGCTTTGGGAATCGTCACGATCTTGGAAGAGTTGCAAAGGATAGAGGATGAAGGGGAGGGAGAGAGTTTTTTTTTTTTTTTTTTTTTTTTTTTTTTTTTTTTTTTTTTTTTTTTGTGGTGAGGGGTATTTTGGTATTTTCGTAATGTACTTAACAGATGTTAAGGCAATTTAACTGTGATTGTATTTTTGCTCCAGTTTTACAAGCTCGTGTGTATTTTTGGACCTAAAAAAAAGCATGTGGTGTTGAGCGCTCCTCAGAGTAAAACTCATGTGTATTTTTGCACCTTAACCCTTTATTATATGAAGAAATTGCTGCAGAAGATAAAATTTTGATGATGGAGTGACATGGCTCAACTATTTTTCCTTTTTGGTCAGGTTTGGTCGCTAGTTAGAAGATTTGATCAACCACAGAAGTATAAGCCATTTATTATTAGTTGTGGAGCAAAGGGACCTTGATATTGGGGGTGTGAGACAAGTAGATGTTAAATCTCACTACAAAGAAGGTTCTCTTTGGAGGAGTGGATGAACATCAAGACCTTATGCAAAGCTCTAATTTGTTTATTCTATAGCTATTTGGTGTATAACTTATTTATGATTTTTGTGCTTTTTAGTTCATTTTGTTGGCAACATTTTTGTTTATATTTCTTTTTGTTTGTGTATAATTTTTTAATATTGCTCTATATATATTTCTTCATATACACTTTTTGTAATACATTATTCGTTATTGTTTATTTTATAATTTTTTTTATTTGAGTAGTTGATGTGGAAGACTCCTAATAATTATAATATTTTTTTCTTTATTTGAGTCGTTGTTGTGGAAGAGTCCTAATAATTAGTAATAATTTTTTTTCTAATTCATACAGAATTTTAATCTCTCACAAATTGCGATGGAAATACTGTTCCATCGCAATTGTTGAATTTTGTGACGGAATCTCATTCTCGTCGCAAATTTCCAAGTTTGCAACGAAAATATGATTCTCACAAAATTTACAAGTTTGCGACTGAAATATGATTTCGTTGCAAAGTTCCAAGTTTGCAACGGAAATCTGATTTCGTAGCGAATTTCCAAGTTTGCGACAAATGCTCATTTCGTCGCAAAATTGAAATTTTGCGATAGAACCTATATTTTCTGTCACAAAAAACGCTTTGCGACGACAATTTTTGAGACAGATGTAATTATGTCACAAATCATTTTTGCAACGGAATTTTCCTGTTTTGTGATGGATTTTGTCCATCGTAAATTTCCTCAGTACCTCGGCTAGCGTGTCAAAGTTCTCTAATTTCCTTCACTTTTTGCCACTACCAGAGTACTCACCGTGAGCTCCATTAGTATAATTAGCATAATGTGCAATGTCGATCTCAGTAGGGGTAGGGACGTCATCCAAATTTATTGGGGATTCAGGGATCTCTTGTTATTCTTCAAGGATCTCTTCTTCCATGCCTAGTGGGGATTTATAGCAATCGCCTACTGCCTTGTCTTTTAACCGTACCAAACACAAGTCTTGGAAGTAGGGCAGTACACTTGTTTTTGTACGATGCTGCCTTCTTATGGACCTAACAAAGAAGTTTGCTTCAAGTAAGACCAAATAACTATTTCAAAACTAATGTACAGAAGATGTCAAACATCACTAACCTTTACGTACTCATCCTAGACTGCCTTCTCGGCAACAACCACATTATCTGTCCAGATCCCTTCCAAATTCAGACGTATTCGTCTCATACACCATACAATAGACCACTTGCCAGACCAATTTCATCATCTTGATGCGTGATATTATGTGGGGATTTCCCTTGATTTTGGAATCAGGAGCAGACTCCTTATCATTGTTTCCCCCAATTTGCATAGCTTGGCTTGACGTTGTTGTCCGCCATAAACTTTTGTTCTATCCTCAACTGCACAAGGCACTCGACCAGTAGCTTGTCTTCATCAGCTATCCACATGTTAGCCTTTTATGACTCTTCCATTATACCACTAAACAAATCGAAATTGGTTAGTCCATGTGTCATCACACGTACAACTATATAAGTAACAATTAAACTTGCTTCATATTAGGTTGTTATAAACACACATTGGCAATATCATTTTATTTCAGTGCAAATAAACTTCTTACAAAGACAATCACAGGGATGATTATGAATTAATACAGGATCATAATCACAATCAAGATCTATGTGCCACATAAGCATTATAAGTGTCAGTAGCCAGGTTGTCCCTAAAATTGTTCCATTTATTAGAGGTTTCCATTGTTGAAACAGGAGGAATTTCTTGAGTTGGGTGTAGGGGTTCGAATGAATCTAGTTGTTCATCTAATGGGTCAAGGACAGTTGATCTCCGAATAAGATTATGAAGCAGGTAACATGCCATGATATATCTATTCTCAATTTTGATCGGGTAGGATGAAGGGCTTTGAAGGATTGCCAATCTTAACTTTTGAATGTCAAAGCACCGTTCAATGACATTACGAGCAGATGAATGTCGCCTGTTAAAGCATTCTGCCAGGGTTTGGGTTGGTGCCCTTGTCTTTGCTGATTCAGGTGGTAACGCTGGCTACAGTAGGGTGTAAGGAATTCGTCACGGTTAGTGTAACCAGAGTCTACTAAGTAGTAATTTATGGCACATCAACAACTTCATCTTAGTTGAATCTAAGCCAAACTTAGTAACAGTTCAATGCAATAAAAAAATGGGACATTCTTAAACACACCAATTGGAACTTTCAAACCGTGTCTCCTTCTTATTGCGTCCCTCAAGACCTTTCCATCCACAACTGATCCTTCCAATCCAGGCAACTCAAATATAAATTGTCCATACAATGAGCATACTCCCAAAACATTAGTCGTTATATCCCCTTTTATGTCTGATATTGACCCTTGTGCTGGGCAGGTACTTGTACTCATATATAAGTACCATCCAGAACTCCCAAACACCCCTTCTGTTAATAATAGTTATATGAAGATGCAAATAACATTTGAAATTTAGATTGACATAAGCAAAGTCCTACGTATTTACCTTAACCTGTTCCAATGATTTTCTGTGCAGTCCTCTCTAATTGGCTCTGATATCTTGAAAAGTTGATGTTGCAGTTTGAGGGTGGAATTCAATGCGAGCTTGAAGTATCTGCTTATTGTGTCACCCGACCTTTCGAACTCAAATTGAACTACTCGGTTCTTGAATGATTGGCCAAAATGAGCAAGAACATGTCAACTTACTCATCAACTAACATGTGTCAAGTAGGTCTTATCCTTCTAATCGTGTCCAGCATGTGGCACAGGCCATCGAATGTCACCCTGCTCATCCTAATCTAGTTGAAGCAAGTTGTGTCGGTGCTATATACCATTGCTCTAAGGTTTGCTCTCTTAGAGTAGAAGTCTAGCCTAAATGAGCTATCGGGTTTCCCTCATATGTCCGTTAAATGTCAATGCTACAAACATTACGACAACCACTTTCCTTGTCGTCAAAACTAAAGCTAAACATCCATCCAACACCTCAACTAAACACTCATCCATTTCTCGATCCATTGCTTAACTCAACACAAAAACCTAAATGACAATAAAACAATCGAAAAGACTGAGAAGGACCAATGCACCTATTGTTTAGGATGCACCGTCAGTCAAAATTCAACTTGCCTTCTTTGTTCTTCACAGCTCTCTGTTTTTTTAGGAGTCAGATGCTCTACCTTTTTATACAGGTGGCTATGGCATCAAGGGAAAATGAGACTTTTCCATAGGTCATACTTTCTGCCTTTCAATGTGGGAGAATGGGCAGCTGTTGTTACACCCCTACCACCCATGCCCTTTCGGTGGCGGGTTAGAGGGATCCTTTTTGCTTATTACCTTTCCTTTGTTAATTAATCACTTTAAACATATATTAGAGTGTGAGCGAAAGAGCATATGATCGATTAGGACAACTACAATATACTGGTAAAGGTACGAACATCAAATATAAAGTAGTCCTCGCAAGGTTAAGGGTACAGTCATCCAAAATAAATATAAAACATAGTAAATACAGTCATATCTCCTTATTTTGTCCACTGGTTAAAGGCTTGTACCTTGATTTTTGGCTTATTTTCTCTTCAATTTTTTTTGGATAATTCTAGATATTTTTCAGGGGTGGGTGGTGCCTCCTGGGCCCCACACAATCTGATCCCTTGCTTTTTATCTCGCTTATTTCACTTATCCAGTCCAGTCTTTTATCCACTGGTCCTTGTTGTGTACTACTGGTTAAAAGGGTGCTCCCTTTTGCATTTTTCTTCAACTTTTCAGATATTTTCCCCTGATTACAATGGCGGACCCACACTTATGCATATGGGTGCAAGTGCAGACACAAAATTTAAGAAAATATATATTTTTTGAAGGAACCTTTCATCAAGGAGCACCCGTAGAGTCCGGTGGTAGATTATTTTGTCACGCACTCGTACCCAGTTCGATTCCCAACGGGTGGATTATTCATTTATTTTTTGTTGATGAATCGAGGGCCCTACTCGGATGTCCCTTCGTATGGTCCGAATTCCCACCTTTACATTAGATATGAATATGACACACACACACATAACTGATGCACTGATGCATGGACCCACACACATAGCTTATGCATGGACCCACACACATAGATGATGCATGGAGATCCAATTTGAATCAAACGCACTCTTTGAAATACACATAATCTATCATTCTTTTTAATTGTGTCTCCCACAAAAATGTTTTGCTATATATATATTTTTCATAGGGAAACAAATTACAACAAATACTCACTATTTCCATTTTTTTATTATATATTTTTAAAAATTATAAATTAAATACATTTATCATATATAATTTCAATCTTAATTATAAATAAATCCTAAAATTAAAAATTCTGATATTACAAAAGTTATTGAGCTCATAGGGGTATCACTTTATTCTGTTGATCCATTTCATATTTCTTAAGAAGCTCTCGCAGGTATTTGGTTTGGGAAATAAATATTTCATTCTTTTTTTGTTTGATTTGAAGTCCTAAGAAGAAATTTGATTTTCCTATAGTAGACATTTCCAACTCACCTTACATGATCTTGGAAAACTTTTAACACATTTATGTTGAACGTAATACGTTTGATAAGATTGATGATGGAGATATAATGCAATATTTTCAAGAAATGAAGAATTGAATAATGCTTTTGTAATCATTCTCGTTATAATAGCTTAATTGACTCTTGATTATTATTTTTCTATGTTAAATTGAAGTTTTCTTTTCTTTTCTTATCCATATTCTTTTGTTTTAAATGCATTTAAAACTTTCTTTTAAAAAAATTCGGGTGTCTTTTTCCGAACCCCCAAATCCCCTCACTAATTGTGCACACATAAATATTAAAACTGGGTCCGCCAACGCTGATTAGACATACATATGTGGTGCCATTTTATTCTCCTATATGGCCCCACATTTGTCTCATTTAATCTAAAAGAAGGCCCCTAATTGGTCCTTATCAGTCTCCTCTTTACTGATTAGCCTACTTTGGGACCCGTACTTTGTGTTTGGGCCTGAGTATAGATAAAATCATCTAACTTTCCTTCCCTCTCCTCATGTGGATGAAAATAAATCCTTAAGGGGTAAGGATTTGACCTTTTTGCCCCTACTTTTCCCTCTTTTAACCCTGTGGTGACACGCGCCCCTATGTAATGATTACATTGACTTTTCCTTTTCAGCATGTGACTTTGCACTGACTTTTCCTCTTCTCTGTCTCCAAAAACGCAAGAATCCCTTACTAGTTCAGGAAATGTCATGTACACATTTATTTTAGCACATTTTTTCTTAGCTAATTGTCCCATACCTTAAGACATAGCTAAATGATATTTTTACCAACTGATTAACACCATATAAGTCCTTCGTGCCCCTTTTTCCATTGTCACTTTAATTTCATGGCTTATACATACTAGGTCCATTGACCCATATAGCAAAGTAACTTAGTCCCTAAAAGGCTTCCTATCTCTCGACATTCTTGTAACTCTTCCCGAACTGGGCTAAGTTGTTTGCCTACTTTAGGCTTATTCTTCAAATCTCTAAGTCTAAAAGTCGGGATATTACATACTGCTTTCACCACAAATATGATTCACAATTCAGTTTCAAATTTGGGTCCCACAAGGACCTTATCTATGAGACAACATAGTTCAAAAACAACCACTTCAAATTGGTTTTAAATGCCATAAAAACATTTCGCTCAAAAGAAATTCAGTTTAGAAAATTTAATTGCAAGAATTCACAATATAGCAAGTGCATTGGCAAGTTCAAAATTATATTTTCAACCATACCAGGAACCAGACAACTGACATAGAAGATCATCAACTCCAATTACCTCTCGGGCTCTATCTTTGGCTATTCAAGCCATTCATAGGATACTCAGTCCATTCCATTTCATTTATCCAGCAATTTTAGAATAATACATGTAACTCTCAGGCTTACAACCTCTTCGGAACTCTACCCGGTATTCATGGTTTAGTATCTTTAGGTTTCTGCCAGCCTATGGACATCCTAGTCTTCACAGACTTAAGGCTTCTCATTGAACACATGTCAAATTTAACAACCCAAAATCATATCAATCTAGTATGTCTCCTTACCCACTGTATATTCATATCATAGTTCTATTACACAGAGCATGGAGCACCTCATAGCAAGACATTGCATTGTATAAGCCTCATCTGAGGTCTTTGTAAATTTTCGATAATAACCCAGCTCCATGAATAGTCTCAGATCCAATGTTCTCCTATTGGGTGTTCAACCCACATATCAGGGATTCATTAGCCACTATCATATCTACAGCTATCAGTCCCAATCTTAAGACCATAACCTGTGGCTACCGAGGTTCTAGCTACAACTTAGCTCCATCAAGGAGCAAACTCTCAATCAATCTTTTTAAGGGAAAAATCATGAGATTAAAATCATTCCCTAGCAACTACTAATCTCCAAATACCTCATAACACAGGTACTATACTTTAGTGCCTCAATGCATTCATATCAATTAAATGCCTAAAGAATCTCTCGTTATCAAATCAAATTCTTAGGTCAATATTCAATTGGCAACAACCCTATAGATGCTTACCAAATCTTAGGTTTATCAACCTAATTCTGAAACCCCAACCATACCCAATAAACATGCTACAATCATCACAATTCATAGTGTAATATCCCGAACTTTGGACCCTGAAAATTGAGAGTAAGCCTAAATTAGGCAGACTACTAAGCCCGGTTCAAGAAGTATGACATTTCTTGGATAGATAAAGATCCTCTGCATGTTTGAGGAAAATGGGAAGAGAAACTAGGTGATTTAAGTCATGTTCAGACCCAAACTCAAGATACAGGTCCCACAGTGATTAATCGGTAGAAAAAGGACCGATAGGGACCAAATAGGGGCTTTTTTTGGATGAATGAGACAAATATGGGGCCATATTAGAAATTAAAAAGGTGCCAAATATGTATATCCAATCGGGGAGGATATCTCGGAAAAGTTGAAGAAAAGTGCAAAAAGAAGCATCTTTGTAACCAGCGGGACCCGATAAGTACCTGTAGAGCAAAAATTGGATAGATAAAGTGGAAAAAGGGAATTAAATGTAAGGGATCAGATTTTTTGGCCCCAAGAGGCTCCACCTAGCCCCTATAATGATGAAAAAACGTGCATGAAGAAAAAGGAAGAGAAAAGTCGGTGTAAAAGTCAAACCGCGGGTCCCACGTTCAAAGAAAAAGAGCAAAATGGGAATAAATGGAAAAAAATTAATTGGGTAAATGTGCAATTTTACACATGAAGTTTTCCCCAAGAAGCGCCCAGCACCACGGAGTTTTTTTTTGAAGCAAAACTACACACGAAGTTACGTTTTAGGAGCAAAAATCACACCACCGTTAAAATCTAACTTAACGGTGCATTTGCAACAAAAATGTCATATTTACTTAAAAATGTCATATTTACAACAACATTTAAACACTTGAATTTTGAACATATAAAAGTCATTTACAAAAAAAAAAAAAGCTATATTTACAACAGGAAGTGCTCCATTTACAACAAAATTTAAAATCTAGACATATTTACAACAGCAAATGCCATATTTATAACAACATTTAAACACCTGGATTTTGAATATAGAAAGGTCATTTACAACAGAAAAAGACTAGATTTACAACAAGAAGTGCTGTATTTACAACAAAATTTAAAATCTAGCCATTTACAACAGAAAAAACCATATTTACAACAGGCTAGATTTACAACAAGAAGTGATGTATTTACAACAAAATTTTAACGGTGGTATGACTTTTGCTCCTAAAACGTAACTTCGTGTGTACTTTTGCTCCGAAAAACTTCATGGTCTTTGGCGCTCTTGGGAAAAACTTCATGTGTAAAATTGCTCCTTTACCCAAAATTAATTTAGGCAGAATTGTGGGCCCCAAATGGTGCATAAAGGGTCCTTTTGGGCAGGTGAAATGATGGGGAAATTTTGGTAATTATTTAAAAGTTCTCGCGCCACAATTGCAATTTTTGAAAGTTTGTGCCAAAACGGGTAATTTGCCCCAAAAGAAGAAAATATCTAGATATTTTGGAGAGGTTTTTTGACACTTGGCAGCAGCTGGACGCCTCTGAGATCTAGATTTTCTTGGGAGAAAGTCAAGAAAAGCCCAGATGAATTCCATTAATTACGGACAGGTTTTACCACAGTTTTTCAGACAAGATCGGTTACTTTTTCTATTATTAAATGCACATGTTTTCTCTCTCCTAGAACAAGGGGAGCACGAAATTTGCAGAGGAAAGAGAGTGTCCAGCCAACTTCCATAGCCAAGATCAAGCTCCAAGCACCTAGGATCATCAATCAAGCTTAGAATCGTAAACACCGAAAACTCCGCACCTTTGTAACTTAAACTTGTAGTTTTCGTCCAACTGGTTGGGGCTTGGTGTTGGGGTCTGATTTTTGAGTTTTTGATGGTCCTATAGTGTTTAAAACGTGATTTTTTGTGGGGTTAAGCTATGGTTTAAGTTTCCGAACTCGAAAACTCAAAGAAAAAGCTTGCTGCCAATGATCTCGGGATTCTGGTAGTGAAGCTTCAAATATGTTTTTAAAATAGTAAACGATGTTGGTTTGAGCTGAAATTTTACAGGTGAAAAGTAGACATCTGGGGAATACTTTTTTATATATAATTTGAAATATTTTTGAATTACCAATTGAGAGGAAATAATTTTTGAAAATGACTCGGAAGCACCAGGAATTTTCTCGACCGAGGCTAAAGATTAAGCTCCATGCCAAGATATGGAATCGTTTGGACTATGGAAATATTTTTAGTGAAAATTAGATATTCCAATGGTTTAAATGGCGCTGGAAGCATGCAAACATTGTTTTTTTGGAATTTATTATAAATCTTAGAATTTGGGCCAGAATCACTGGATTTCTGGAAAATGTTGGGTTGGGCTCGGTTTTAACAAGAAAAACGTGAGGGCACTTTTGTAAATACTGAGTAAGTGTATTTTAATGATCTATAGGTCAAAGGAACCCTTGGGAAGTCAACGGGCCCAATAAAATATTAAGGACAATATTTATCACACCAAGTAGTAACCGTTTTACTCAAATATCTTTATGTGTTTTGTTGTATGTTAGTGTTTGCCATGTGTGTTTTTCTTTGTATATGTTTGTGCCAAATATGCATACAGAGTTGTATAATTCCTAGCGCTGAGGATGTTCAGTCCGAGGCCGGCCTTAAGTGGCAGCTGTACGGGTTGAGTTTCAGTCCAGGGCTGGCCTAGTGAGGGCGGCTTTACAGGTTGAGAGTCCAATGAGACCGAGGCTTACCTCGGTTAGGCAGCTATACGGGTTCTATGGATTGTGATGTAAGTTTTACTGTGGTATGATCTGTCTGCATATATAGTATGTGTTTGCCATGTTACTGTATTTTAATCTGCCATGGTACCTTACATACTCTGCATTTAGTATTTGAGTATTGACAAATTACTCGGGGCCGTTATCGGACTCCGGATGCTTTGTAGACACAGGGGGACGTGCCTGAAATAGAAGGACCTTTTTGGAAAGGTAAGGCATGGCAGTGCAGTGAAGAATAGGGGATGCCCTATTTATTTTGTACTTATATTTTGGGGATGACTGTAGTTATATTTTGGTACTTATTTTGGATAATTGTACCCTTAACCCTTCAGGGATTTTTATTTTCTGTCACTTTAGTTTCACCAGTACAATAAGTTTTCCAAACCAGTCTAATGTTCTGTTGTGTTCACTTTGATATATGGTAAACGGACCTAATAATGAAAGGAAGGTAACTGATAAAGGAATCCCTCTAACTCGCCACCCGCAAGGGTTAGGCCGATGGGAGTGTAAGACATAGCTTACAACATTTGGGCACTATCCTTAAATAACCCCAAACAACAATTGTCAAATTCACAATTTGCGTCCTAGAACCTCAATCATTCCTAGGCTAAGGAGTCATATTGCCTCAACAATACCCAGAATACAAACTAGGATCATGATTCACAATTCCTAGACTAAACCATGAAATATCCAAATAACATCAACAATATTCACAAGGTTGTATTTCCATCTCAATTCTCAATATCACAAGGTATATTCTACTATCATTCTTTCACCTCAAGATTAACCACTAATCCTTAATCATACCCAAAGCATTGTTGACTGCACAACATTAACCAATATTCATAAGGTTCCTATTCTTAAGCATCAAAATCTAGGGTAACCTCAATCATATTTTAACCTAAACACTATTTCAGTTTAGATCAGATTCAAGACTAGTCTCAATCATTTCCTTATTCAATCTAACATCCTTATAGTATCTCTAAGAACCACCATATGTCATGCCTTAAAGCAATCAGACCTCAAGTCAAGGAATCTCAAACTCCTATAATACTTTCTAGGGGATTACCCATCCCGAGATTTCTCTTACTTAAACATTCTTAACCTCAAAGTCTTAATAGGATTGGGGGATCTAGATCATATCTTGTCTTAACCATAAGAGCCCTATAATCCCTAGAATCAACAATGGATTCTACATTCTGTGCCACCTTAGCTACCCCCAAAGTCTCAACTTTCAGAGCCTGAACTTTGCTCCTTGGGGTACATCACTACTACTCTGTTTCTCGATACAATGATTATTATTATTTTACTATAATGTCTTCCTTCCATATCCTTTTACTTAATTCTTATCAGAACTAAATTACTCATCTTCTCAATTTCGTTGCGAGAATTTAATTTAGACCCTAATTTCCATATCAGAGGTCCTAAAGTTAGCAGCAGAACCCACGTTCTGTGCTGTCTTATCCATCTGTGGAGTTTTAACTCCCCAGAGCTTAACCCCTTCCTTAAGATATGTGATTTCTGCTCCATTTGCCCAAAATTATATTAGTACCCTTAACCATTTTAATTTACCTTTTATCAGTATCGTCCCAACCATGCTCTGATACCAAATTGTTAGACCCCTACCAGTCTCGCCTTTTCGGGTGGCGGGTTAGAGGGATCCTTTTCGCTTATTACCTTTCCTTTGATAATTAATCACTTTAACTCTATATCAGAGTGTGCGCAACAGAGCATACTGGTAAAGGTACATACAACGAATATAAAATAGTCCCCAAAGGGTTAAGGGTACAGTCATCCAAAATAAATATACAACATAGTAAATACACTCATATAGTTATCCCAAAAATAAATATACAAAACGAGATAGGGCATTCCCTATTTCTTCGATCCTCTACTGCATGGCCTTATCTTCAAGAAGTATGAACAGCTCAACGTCCTTCACCTGTCTTGTTATAATGGTCTGGAGTTCAAAGTTGAACCCCAGAGTAACTGTTAAACTCATATACTATATGTATGCAGTGCATGTATGCAAATCGCAATCAGGAAAAAAATGGCAATATCATACGTCATATCCGCACGACTACCTATCAAGACAAGCCCTCAGAAAATACATAGCACTAGGAAACCTCAGTAGCCAGGGCTTCAAACCCTAACCACCTACTTTAGACTTTAGAAGCAACCTAAGGACACACAGTCTAATAGGTACTACAGCCCTACATACCTCAGGCTTTAGCAGCAACCTAAGGACACAGAGTCCAATAGGCACTATAGCCCTAATCCTCAATCATGGCACAACAAGCATGCGAGTTAACAAATACTACCTGGCGCTTTACCGAAGACAGTAAATTCTCCTCAATTGCTTGGAAAGTTACTCCAGACGTGTGCTAATCCTAAATAAATCTAAAATACCTTGTTTTTAATTGCTTATACAGATTCTATTTTCAAATTCATGAAATTCACCCATATCCAGAATTTTCCAAGAAATGATGTTCCAGCTTCAAAAATTCATAGTTAATTTTAGAAAAATCCGATTGACTCGATTCCAACGGCCATTAAACCCTTATTATGTCTAGTTCCCAAAAACAATAATTCTAGAGGCCATAAGGGTTCGTATTCTTTCCTTATTCTCAAACCCTGTCGCTGGACAAAGAAGTAATTCAGGATTTTGGGTCGTTTCCAAAAGTAAATTTCTCCCAATTGAAAACTCGAAAAGTTGCAAAATATTATATCAAAATGAACCTTAGGATGTATACTTTAGGCTTGCAAAATTTCATGGCCATCAGACTTCATTTACTATTTTAAAACCATTTTTCAAACGTAACTGCCCAGATTTTCCAGAAACTGGCAGATTGCACAACTTGTGTAGTTTAGGGTTTTCGGAGTTCGTAGACTATGTCCTCAACTCATTCTTACATAAAATTTTGTTTTGAACTCATTGAAACCCTTAAAAACATAAAAAAACACACCATAATACCAAGTTTAAACCAAGTAGACAGAAACCCTAAATTTCCAACTACTAGGCTACCAAAGGATAGCTTTGCAACTTACCTTGATCTTCAACCTCATTTGCTTTTTTCTTCCTGCTGAACTAAAGACTCTACTGCACACTCTCTTCCTCTCATGGAACACATCTGGGGCAGCCATAAAATGAGCAGAGAAGGTCTTTAAATAGACTCCATCGGTTAAGTGAAATATCCACGTTTTGCCACTATCCATTGGTCCAAATGGTGTACTAGGTTTTTACATGCTTTCCTTGCTTGATTCCCAAGAAAATTCGGATACTTCTTGGCAGATGGTGTGGCGCCATTTTGGACCACACAATCTGATTCATTTAATGCTCAGGTGCTTTAATTATGTGCATTGTCCATATAAGCTTTTTATCCAATGGTTCATAAGATGTTCCAAGGTTAATAGCTTGTTACCTCTTTACTTCTTCTCCAAGCATATCATATTTTCTTCCTAGCTGATCAATTGTTGCGCCTTTTTAACCACATATGCAGCATAATTACTTGTCTAATCCAATCAGATCTGATCACCAAATGTGTGGTGCAGATTAATTCACCTTTTTGACTTTTAACTCCCTCTATTATTACTTGATTTGACCCCTTGCTTTTTCTTCAAGTAATTTCTCCTTCCTCCTCGTCCTCATATGGCGTCATTTTTGGGCTGAAAAGGGGTCTGGATTTTATTTTAATTTGCCTCATAAAGAAGCCCCTAACTGGTCCCGGTCGGTTACCCTTCGTCGGTTACATTTCCCATAAGTCTTGGGGTACTTAGTTGGACTTTGGTGTGGTCAAATCAGCTGCTCCTTCTCCCTTGATTGTATGTGGTCGAAATTCATTCTTGGGGAGCAAAGAAGTTTAACTTTTCCATGTTCATTATTACTTCGTACTTTGTGGCGCCAAAAAATCAAACATTTAACCCCAAGTCGCCACCTATCCACCTTGCATAGTTACCATTGACTTCTATTCCTTTCTTTTTCTCCAAAAACGCAGGGAATTCTTTTCAGTCCAAGAAATGTCATGTGCATATCTATTTTAGCATATTTTTGTTCACCTAATTGTCCCATACCTTAGGACATATTTAAATGGCATTTTTACCAACTGGTTAACACCATATAAGTGTTTTATGCCCTTCGCACTAACACTTTTATTCCTTATGACTCTTGAGCTCTCGATCAAAATATTCATACAAAAGGGAGTGCAAAACGTCTTAAAATATATCAAGAAGACACTTAAAAATCCCTCAAATCAAATGACTAAAGTCTTGCCTTACAAAATATCCTCTTAATTGACTTATTTTGCAAGTTTCATGTCTTTTCTCTCCCCCTTACCTTTTTGGATGAATCTAAGGCTCATTAAAGAAGCTTTTGAGTCATCATTTTTTTTAATAAAAACTGACCAAAATGCCCTCACAATATTTTCCAAGTTACTTCTTGATTAAGTAATTGTTGGCTTATCCAAAAAGCTAACTTTGCTTTTTGATTAAGCTTCTTCCTTCTAGATTTTTGCTTGGCTTTTTCAACAAGCTTCTTGTATAACTTCTTATGTAAGCTTCTTTGACTTATGCATGAATCTTCTCCCTAACTTTTCAAACAAGCTTCTTGACTTCATGAATATTCCATACAATGTTTTCTCAAATTTAATATCACTCTTCCTGAATTGAATCTAGTTGTTTGCCTGATACAAACTTATTCTCAAGTCTCCAAGTCTAAAATTCAGGATCTTACAGCCTGGGAAAGTTTTTTCCTTTGAAAAATTTTGATCCAAATGCCCGTCGTGGATGGAAATTTCAATTTTCCCTTTCTAGCGATTGATTTTCTTTCATGCAAACGGGACCTAATGTATTATGCATTTATTCCTCATTTTTTTTGTTACTTCTTAGTCCCACCCTAGTCCCTATTCTCAAGAAGTCAAAACGGAATTTTAACGCTACGCGGCCATTCGTCTTACAGGAGGAACACTCTCCGGCGGCCTTGAAGTAACTTTCTCAGGAAGCCATTTCTCTATTGTCACCACTTGCAAGTATCGTCACTGAGGATACCCAACCCTCAGAGGCCCATCGCCTGTAGTAAGACGATTTGCATTATTATACTTTTGCATAATGTTGATATTAATTGTATTTGTCTGCCATTAAAATACTATTTTCTCAGGCATTTTGCCCCTGTACGGTCACTCATGGAAGTTTCTATTCTATCCGTGCTGGCGAAATTCCTCATGATGCCATTAGGATGTTACTGTCTTTCTTTTTTGCCTAGTGCTGCGATCATTATGGCATATGTTGCAGTCTGTCTTGTTCTTACTGTTATGGAAATCTCGTTTTTAGTTAATCGAAATCCTGATGTTAATGAAGTTTGTTTGATGTGTTTTCAGTTTTGGAACGTAAAGCTTCTGCTGCGTTTGGAAAGCTACAGGCATGTCTGGTTCAACAAACCGTAAGTGTTGCCTCGCAATCTATTATAATGCCTGTTATTTTTCTTCTCTGCTACTCGTCAGATCAAGTGCGTAGACTCTCTGCCCTTCTTGGGTATACAACTCAAGCTAACAAATTGCTATAGGGCTTGCAAAAGGACTAACATGTAACTGTCGTCTGAAAGTTTATTCAAGAAGTCACTCAATTCTGTATTTTCATTTATTGTCTACGTCAACATTATGTGATACGCTATTTTCGTGCAGGTTCTAATCTTGCTGCCCTCAGCACTAAAATTCATCTTTGTTATTGCGTTTATATCCAACCTGATTTTTCAACATTCTGTGGTCTTATTCTTTGAAGTATTTTGATTTGCATTGGTTTCTTCTGGCCTTGTGCCTGTGGTGATATGGGTCCTCTCGCCTCCCCATCTGTTAATGCTTTTGATTACCAAAATTTAGCTAGTTCTTTTTGCTCTCATAATTAATCAGATTATTGCCTGAAATTATGTGATAAAAATGATATTGATTGCTTGAAGAGGTGAAGTGATTGTTTGTTGGATATGCTAATTTTGTTATTTATTATTTAAGTTTTTATGTTGCAATTTCACACGGAGCATATTTGCATCTTTGATTGCTGTCTGTCGGCTTCTGCAATCCATTAATATGGTGACATCATTTAACAGCTTTTAGGCAATTGCCTTTGAGTCCTTTTGGCTCCCAATTAGTTTTTGGAAGAACAATGCATAAAGTCGCAAACCTTTTGCCGCAAAGCGGTTTTGGTACAACACCATTTATTTCTAACAGTGTGTAACATTATATTTGACTTATGGCATTCTCTCTTATTTGATTTGGTTGGCTGTGTAAAATAAGATAAAGACAGAGTACACAAACGCGCTTAAAAATTCATGACTATGATAAGGGCCTTTGTGAGTTCAATTATAGTGTGTCAAAACTCAAAACGAAGAACTAATAATGTGCCATTTCTTTTCCAGACTGGCTCCCTCTGGCATAAGTTTTCTTCATGTTGATACTTGATTTCATTGGAAGAATTGGGCTAATAAAAATGTTTGCAATTATTTTCATGTGTGTGCTCTCTCTCGCTTTCTATTAGAGAGTTGGATTACAAAATCTCAGGAATACACTAAATTTGTGGCCATTCGTTTTGGTTATGGCTTTCTTGACTTTACTTCTTATATGGACAACCATCAGTAACCTTTGTCCTGTTTTCCAACTTCTATGGAGTTTTAAATTTTCATTGAATGTTCTGGAATCTGCTGATCTTTAGTTTAAACTATCTGATTCTAATATTGTTTTATTAGCTCTTGTTACAAAAATTAAGACTTGACAGTATGGTCTCATGTCACCTACAATTAATGCTGATGAAATTCTCTTCCTCCCTTGGGTTGTCTGTCTTAGGCCAAAAGCGAACTTTTGGAGACTTTGGGTCAACCACTGAAACAAGTCCTTGTGGAAGTGCTGGACAGCCTTCAAATCCAGCATTTGGGAGCAGCATAATTGGTTCCTCGACACCTTTTGGTGCGTCATCTCAGCCAACATTTGGTTCTATGAGCACCCCTGCTTTTGGTACTTCAAGCACCCCTGCTTTTGGTTCTGCAAGCTCCCCAACATTTGGTGCAACTAGCACCCCTTCTATTGTTCAACCTCAACTCCAACTTCTGGTGGCACAGTGAGTGCATTTGGCGTAAACTCCCATGCATTTAGTGATTGTGGAGGATTTGGTGCATCAAGTACCCCTTTATTTGGTTCCTCGACAGCATCAAGTACCCCTTTATTCGGGAGCAGCATAATTGGTTCCTCAACAGCTTTTGGTGCATCATCTCAGCCAACATTTGGTGCAACCAGCACCCCTGCATTTGGTTCTGCAAGCTCCCCAACATTTGGTGCAACTAGCACCCCTGCATTTGGTTCTGCAAGCTCCCCAACATTTGGCGCAACTAGCACCACTGCTATTGGTTCAACCTCAAGTCCAACTTCTGGTGGTACAGGGAGTGCATTTGGCGTAAACTCCCCTGTATTTAGAGATGGTGGAGGATTTGGTGCATCAAGTACCCCTTTATTTGGTTCCTCGACAGCATCAAGTACCCCTTTATTCAGGAGCAGCATCATCGAATCCTTGACACCTTTTGGTGCTTCATCTCAGCCAACATTTGGTTCTATGAGCACCCCTGCTTTTGGTACTTCAAGCACCCCTGCATTTGGTTCTGCAAGCTCCCCAACATTTGGTGTAACTAGCACCCTTGCTTTTGGTTCAACCTCAAGTCCAACTTCTGGTAGCACAGGGAGTGCATTTGGCATAAGCTCCCCTGTGTTTGGAACCAGTGGAGGATTTGGAGCATCAAGTACCCCTTTATTTGGTTCTTCGACTTCTTCAGCATTTGGGATTTCAACAGCTCCTGCATTTGGGGCATCTAGTGCTCCTGCTTTTGGTGCTTCTAGTGCTCCTTGCCTTACTTTTGGATCCACTCAAACTTTTGGTCAGTCTACTTCAGCATTTGGTAGCAGTGCATTCAGAAGCACTTCTTCACCTTTTGGAGGACAGAGTTCTCCATTTGGTGAGTTGAGAATCTGGAAATATGAATTGTTGAATACTGACACTTATGATATATAGTTTAAGTTACTAGGGGCTTTTGCTTCGTTTTTCCCCCCTTCTATTTTTTTGTATCATGTGTGTTGAAATTTTGATGTCGTTTTCAAGTCTTTTGCTACAATTGAAAGTCACCTTTGCATATTTTCTCATTCAGGATCTCAGACTACTTCATCTGCTTTTGGATGTACTGGTACCGAGAAGTCCAGTTTTGGGGGTCAAAAGGGTGGCAGTAGAGTTGCCAAATACGCACCAACAGCTGAAGCAGATGGTGGTACCTCTGAACAAACCGCTATATTGGAGTCCATATCTGCCATGCCTATTTACAAAGATAAAAGCCATGAGGAGCTAAGATGGGAGGACTATCAAATTGGAGATAAAGGTGATTGCCATTTTATCATAGTGTATAATTTTATTGTTTTCTGGTTTTCATTTCAGTAATGATGAACTTGATTATCCTATAATGAAGCAGATGGTGGTACCTCTGGACAAACTGCTAAATTGGAGTCCATATCAGCCATGCCTATTTACAAAGATAAAAGCCATGAGGAGCTAAGATGGGAGGACTATCAAATTGGAGATAAAGGTGATTTCCATTTTTATTGGTCATCAATTATAGTTTATAATTTTGTAGTTCTGCTGGTTTTCATTTCTGTAATGATAAATTTGTCTATTCTATAATAATGTTCATAACTTGATTATTCTATAATGAAAGTGTGTTGCATCTCTGTAATTCTGACAGAGATAGAGATAGGTAGAAGATCGAAAAGATAGAGGGAATAAGAGGGATAGGAACCAGAGGTGTTGAAGAATAGAGAACAGAGAGATCAAGAGAAACAGAGAGAAGAGGAAGAGAGATCAGAGAATTAGAAAATTGGATTCAATCCATTCAGCTAATCACAATACAACACACATCAGAAATACAATTTGATTACCTCTATTTGTAACCTATTATGACTTATAGCTACTAACAGCTTCTAATGCCAACATCTACCTGTTTCTAACTGACTTTTAACTCTTTATTACGTTTATATATCAAAGTGAGTGCCATTATTCTATAACTTGATTATTCTATGATGAAGCAGGTGGTGGTATCTTTGGACAAACTGCTAAATTGGAGTCCACAACAGCCATGCCTAGTTACAAAGATCAAAGCCATGAAGAGCTAAGATGGGAGGACTATCAAATTGGAGATAAAGGTGATTGCCATTTTTACTAATCATTAATTAATAGGTTTTAATTTTATAGTTTCACAGGCTTTCATTGCATTAACGATGGACTTTTTTATTCTATAATATTCTACTAGTTCTTTGTTTGGACTTACTTCGACTGGTGTATTTGGCACACCTCAATCTTCATCTCCCTTCTCTTGAACGGCCACCTTTGGTGCATCTTCTTCACCAGCCTTTGGCAGTTCAGTACCTGCTTTTAGGTCATCTTCAACTTCAGCTTTTGGTAATTCATCTTCATAATTTGCTGGTACGTGTACATGATTTATTTGTAGTACCTTTCGTCATAAAAAGTCTAGTCTTAATCAGATTCTCTAATTTGAATCCTTGGAAAACTAGTTTACTGCGCTTATGTCTAATGGTGTGTATTTGACTGATGGCATTCTGTCTTGTTTAGTTTGCGTGGATGTGTAATTTACACTCTTACATATATATGCTTAAAAATGCATGAGTATGTTAAGGCATACTATGAGTTCCCATTATAGTGTCTGTGTCATAAAGAAGAACAAATAATGTACCTTTTTTTCCTGACTGGGCTCCCTCTGGCATAAGTTTTCTTCATGTCGGTACTTGATTTCATTGGAAGCATGGGTTAGTAAGAAATGTTTGCAATTATTTTCACGTGTATGCTCTTTCTCGCTTTCTTTTTGAGAATTGGATCACTGAATCTAAGGACCCTTATGCTAAATTTGTTGCCATTCATTTTGATTATGGTGTCTTTGACTTTACCTCTTATAAGGACAACCATCAGCATCCTTTGTCCTGTTTTTCACCTCTTTTGATGTTTTAACTTTGACAGAATGTTCTCGAATCTGCTAAGCTTTAACTTAAACTATCTGATTTTTATACTGTTTTATTAGGTCATGTTACCAAAAATCAGACTTGTCACTAAGATTTCGTATCATCTACAACTAATGTTGATGAAATTCTTTTGCTCCCTAGGGGGTTGTCTATTGATAAGAGTACCAACTACTATGGGATGATGGAAGTTGTGGGAAGTTAGAGAGATTTTAGGAGTAGATATTCTTTTTAGTTTTTTTTTTTTTTTTTTTTATTTTTTCACTATTTAGTTTTTGCGGAGAAATAATAGAACAGAAAAATTAATTAGCCTTTTCCTGTATTTAATTATTCTTTATTTATTTTTGTTTCAAATTGAATTACTGCTGAGAGTCTCTTGGGGTCAAATAAGGATCCCTAGGTTGTTACAAGGATCCCACCATCTAGTGTATTATTGTTGGAGTTGGTTTCCATGTGAGAGATTATTTAGAATTTATTTGCTTATTTCAACTGTATTCCAGCTCTATAAATAGGCTGGCCATCAGAGAAGCTATGGTATTGAAAAAATAAAAGAATCATTTTGACTCAATTGGAGATTCTTCTTTTGTTTAGAGCAGTAGAGTTAGACTCTTGCTTTGTTCATTCTTAATAGAAACTTATCCTTGGCGACTAAAACTTATTCAAGTGAAATATTTGCTTGAGTGTTTTTAGCATATTATTCTCTGTCCCTATCTATATTCAGATCAGCGCCTAACAACTGTATTTGTCCAAAAGCTTGTTTCTGGAGGCTTTGGGTCTACCACTCAAACGAGTCCTTTTGGAATTGCTGGACAACCTACACAACTGGCATTTCGAAGCAGCATATTTGGTTCCTCAACACCTTTTGGTGCATCATCTCAGACAACATTTGGCTCTACGAGCACCCCTGCTTTTGGTTGTACAGGCACTCCGACATTTGGTGCAACTAGCACCTCTGCATTTGGTTCAACCTCAAGTCCAACTTTTGGCAGCACAAGGAGTGCATTTGGTGTAAACTCCCCCTGTGTTTGGAACTGGTGCAACATTTGGAACATCAAGTACCCCTTTATTTGGTTCTTCAACTACAGCATTTGGGACTTCAGCCACTCCTGCATTTGGGGCATCTAGTGCTCCTGCTTTTGGTGCTTCTAGTACTTCTATCTTTAGTTTTGGTTCATCGCAAACTTTTGGTCACTCTACTTCAACATTTGGTAGTAGTCCATTGGGAAGCTCTTCCTCACCTTTTGGAGGACAGAGTTCTCCATTTGGTGAGTTTAGAATCTGGAATTATGGATGGTTGAAAACTGACATTTATGATATATAGTTTTTAGTTACAGGGGGATTTTATTTAATTTTTTCATGTCTTTTTGTATCATGTGTTGAGATTTTGATGTCCTATTCATGTCTTGTGCTACAATTTAAAGTCACCTTTGCGTATTTTGTCATTCAGGATCTCAGACCACTTCATCAGCTTTTGGAAGTACTGGTATTGGGCAGTCCGGTTTTGGGGGTCAACAGGGTGGGAGTAGAGTCGCTAAATATGCACCAACAGCTGAAGCAGATGGCGGTACCTCAGGACAAACAACTAAATTGGAGTCCATATCAGCCAAGCCCATTTACAATGTTAAAAGCCACAAGGAACTAAGATGGGAGGACTATCAAATTGGAAATAATGGTGATTCCCATTTTTATTAGTCATTAATTAATTCATTATAATTTTAAAGTTTTGCTGGTTTTCATTCAATAGTAATGAACTTGATTATTATTCTATAATGATCCATACAAATTTTTGTCGGCTGCTTAATTCTACTAAGTCCACTGTCTTGCTTGTTGGCTTTATGTCAACCACCACCCAGACATTTATGAATAGTTGAATGCAGAAATATATAATATGTAATTTTAAGTTAAATCGTATCTTTTTGTATCTAATGTCTTGAAATTTTGATGTCCTTTTCATGCCTTGTGCTACAATTGAAAGTCACTTTTGCATATTTTCGCATTCAGGATCTCAGACCACTTCATCTGCTTTTGAATGTACTGGTAATGGGAATTCCAGTTTTGGGGGTCAACAGGGTGGCAGTAGAGTTGCCAAATACGCACCAACTGCTGAAGCAGATGGCGGTATCTTTGAACAAACTGCTATGTTGGAGTCCATATCTGCCATGCCTATTTATAAACATAAAAGCCATGAGGAGCTAAGATGGGAGGATAAAGGTTTTTTCCATTTTTTATTAGTCATTAATTAATAGTTTATAATTTTATAATTTTCTGGTTTTCATTGCAGTAATGATGAACTTGATTATTCCATAATATTAATTACAAATTTAGGTGGGCCACTCAATTCTACTCAGTCCACTGGCTTGGCTGGCTTTAGTTCAATGACCACCCAGACAAACACATTTCCTCCTTCAGATTTTGGTCAATCGGTTGCTAATCCTTTCTCTACCTCTACCCCTTCTAATCCTTTTGCATCAAAGAGTTCAGCATTTAGTACTGGCTTTGGGACTTCATCTATTCCTGCCTTCAGTTCATCAGCCTCTGGTACTTTGACAACAGCAACAACACCTGTTTTCGGTTCATCAGCATCTACATTTGGAGCTAACTCTCGATCACCTCTGTTTAGTTATCCTGCTCTGGGTACAGCCTCACCATTTGGTTCATGCTTTAATTTTGGCAACACTCAGTCATCGAACATATTCAGTTCTCCAGTGCCTACAATTGCACAACTGGGTTCTGCTCTTGGACAGAGTACCTCCCTGTTTGGACAGGGCACATCTGCTTTTAGTCAATCGAGCTTGTTCAATTCAACTTGTTCTGGACTTGGTGGAAACATTTTCTCAAGCCGTGCTTCACTCACTTCCAACAATCTGGCAGGTTTTGATAAAAAACTAGTAAGTGGTTTCTAATTAAATGAATGTTTCAAATTGTTTTAGTTTCACCTGTTATCATTGGGTTCTTAAGTACAAGTCAAGTTTGATTCTTACCCTTGTTTCTCTACCCCAGCCTAAGTAGTTTTTAATTTTGATTGTTCATTTCATTTGAAGGATATATTTAATTTTAGTTCTTGTTTATTTTGACTTTGTAATTGATTGGTACTGACTATATTTGCAGCCACCACTATCAACACCTTTCCAAACGGGACAAGCAGCTCAAACTACTGGTACTTTTGGAATCAGTAATTTCGGTCAGCCGCAAACTGGTCAGTTCAATCTATTCTCTATCTTTGTATTATTTGTCTGGGTTGTAATGATTGAATTACTAAAAAGCAACACTTCATTTTGATTTTAGTACTGTCAAGCTCATTTTTTCTGTACGCACCTGACTTTCCTCAAGGATTCTCTGTTCTCTAGTTGAATACAAATTGATATTTCTTGTTTCATATAATTATTTGCAGGATAAATTACACTTTAGTGGTAAATAACATTTATCCCTGCAAAGTGCCTTACTAATTATAACTTAGTACACCACTTTTAATACCCCTGTGTTAATGAAGCTTAAGAGGGTATTTTATCTAATGAATTGGGGCTGGAATGGACCGGAATTAGTTTGTCTCCACTTGGACTTAATTTTTTCCCCCATTACCTGGTAACTATGTTACTGAAATGATGAGTAACTTTTATCGTTGGAAGTCCTTTACTGATATCTTAATCAATTTGATTGCAGTAGGAGAGTTAGCAGGGTCTAGCTAACCATTTCAATTTCTAATTGTTAGTTCAATGCCAATAATATGGTCTTATAAAGATTATGAAATTGTTAGTTCAATCGTAAACGAAACTATGTACAGACACGAGATGAATCAGGGAAACTAGGTCCAGACCAAGTGAAGTGGGACTAATTCTAGTATACCTTTGTTTAATCTCTTAAATTAAAATTTGAAAAGAAAAGGTTTGTGTTATTTTGTGCTTATCAGAAGGATGAATCATCAAGATACTTTCTGTTAAAGAAGAATGTAATCCCTTATCAATGGCATACTTATTTGCCTTCGTCAGTGAATTAAGTATTCTTTAGATGTCTGTTGGTGGAATCAGGGTAGTGGATTTTGTAATAAATATCAATACGAGTGAAATTCCTCGACTTTGTTTTTTGTGTTTCGATAACAATTCTTTAACTTGTTTACTAGCAATGCATTAAATCAGATGGCAATACTATACTGATCTGTATTATGATAGTTACTGTTGGGAAAAACAAGACTGGATCTTCTTGTAATTTTATCCATTTGTTCTTTTTTTTTTAATATTGTGCTTTTTTGCATATAAAAAAATATTGTGCTTTTTTGTTGATTAGGTCTTCTGCCCAGAGCCCTGCAGTTGTACATGCAGCACCCATTTCAAATCCATTTGGAACACTTCCTGCTTTGCCTCAGATGCCTTTTGGTCGAGCTGGAACTGCTCCATCAATTCAATATGGGATTTCTAGCATGCCTGTAAAACAGCTCTCCTGCATTTAGATTTTATTTGATACTTTATGGGATTTTTAACAGTATAAAATGCTTTCAATTATTTGGCATATAAACTATTATCAAAATTTCCATGTGGCTTAAATCTGACTTTCTTTTTCTTTTCTCAATTATTTGGCATATAAACTATCATTAATGCAATATGGATGGCTTTCGCTCCGCACTACTTTTGGTACTACGTATGCTAGTAGTCATCGTGTTTCTTCTTGGCATCATCCATGGTGGCTATCTCATGGCTGATGTGAAACACGGTAGCTATATGCAAAGAAGTAAAATATGAATTTCGCGAGGGTCCAAGGTGTTCTAGAAGTTGGATTGGAGAAGACACTCACAAGCCTCCTACTACCTCGTCACCCTTCTTCCTCATACTATATGAAGCATTATACCTCATCGGTGCTTTCACAAACTGCTTATAGTTTTACATAGATCCTATTTCTGAAGATATCTAGATGTGTAAATTACTAAAATAGTACTCCCTCCAGTCCTAGGATAACATTTGAAAGTTGGTTTTGATCCTAATTATAAGAAAAAAAATTAATTTGTCAATTTCTTCCTAAAATACCCCTATTTTATTCTCTCAAGAGTATTTGATTTTTGGTGAGTATATGTATATAGGTGCGTAGACTCTTCCAGTTAATGAAACTTTTAAATTGTTGGATTTTAATTTATTTGTGGATCAGCTGACATTAATTTGCCAATACACACACGCACACACTGTCTATATATGTGTTTGTGTATATATGTATGTATATATGTGTGTATCTACAAACAAATATATATAGACATACACACAAACACATATATACATGTGTGTGTGTCTATATATATGTATGTATATATGTGTTTGTCTGTGTATATATGTGTGCGTGTAGATCTATATGTATTCACATATATACACACATATATGTATATATAGTAAGACCATTATTTTAATTAGAAAGCTTGTGGAAATAAAAATCCTAGGTTAGAGAGGTATGTGGCAATGGGTATTGATTTACTTTTACTTATGTCATTTTATATTTATGTAAGGGCTTTTTAGGAAAATGAGTAAAAGTAACTAATTTAAATCATCTCCTTAATTTTCCCAAAATCAATTAAATATGTCCTATAATTAAGACTATAGGGAGTATATTGCAGCTGGCTGAACTTTTGAATCTTCTTCTTTGAGATTATTACTTGGTTGTACTTTTCTTTAATTCTCTGTAGTTTTACTTTTTAGATTTTAATGACTTGAGACTTATATCAACTTTGATATGTTCTGATGAAGTATTGGAGATTAGTGCTCCAACCATGAGGCAGCACAAGTCACGAAACTACTATCTGAATACTCTGGTGCTAAAGTGTAAAGTAAACTTTTTTAGACTGAAATGTCATCTTCAGATTGGACCTAGTTTTTTTCTCTGAATCTAAAGGGCATGCTCGAGTATTGAGAGAGTTGGCATAGATAGTAAGGGATCGAGGACTAGGCCTAAATGGTCATGGGTTCGATCTCACTCTCACATTGCCGCTTTGACTCCTTTGGTAGGCGATCTCGTAAGTCCCAAAAGAAGTGCTCATAGAGCCGGGGCGTGCCACGACCTTAGTGGGGGACGATGTCAACCCTCAAAAACTTTTTTTTTACCAAAAAAAAAAAATTCTTTTAAAATTATTTTTTCCTTGATCATTTGTATTTTCTAAACTTGTGCTTGACCCTTTTGTTTTGGTCATGTCTACATTTATAATCATATCTCACTTCGGAGTTTACCTAATGCATATAATTAATTTAGAATCTCTTTTTTGTCCGTCAAGTATTTTGATCTAAAAATGTCTTCTAACATCATTACATTAAGGCTAAAAAATTTAGTGGCTTACGGATTCTTCCTTTGATTTTTCGCTTGGGAAGATAGGACTGCAGGTTAATTAGCGAATATTAGTCATTATCTTTTTTTGCCTTCAAACATTGGTCATTACTCATTATCACCGCTGAAACGCAGATAATTATAACCATGGCCCGTTTGGAAAAAAAAAAAAACTTTTTAATGCAAAAAAAAAAAAAAAAAAAAAAATTTATTAATTTATGTGTTTAGATGATATTTTTTTTAAAAAAAAAAAAAAAAGTTAAAATGCTGTTTTTAAAAAAAAGCTCCAATTTGGAGTTTTTAAAAAAAAATACTTTTTTTAAAAGTTCATCCAAACGGACCCTTAGCCTTTGTTGTTTGGCAAATTTCAAAAATCTGGTTTTGAAAACAATATTTTGGTTTTAGCAAAAGTTTTTCAAACACTCCTAAAATTATTTAGAAGCTACTCTGGAGCCAAACCATGGTTTTGGGGTCAAAACCTAGGTTTGGAAAAAAAAAAAAAAGCTATTTTTTATCATAATGTTCTCTCCCCTCTCGTGTCATCATCAATATTTTTTGAGTCGCAAGTATCCTTAAGTATCTTTTTTAGTACCGTTAGTAAACTAATTCTTTTTCAAGATTAGATAGTACTTTCAAAATATTTTTTTTAAGATCCTAAAATAAATTTTTAAGATCATGAGAAGTATATTTTTAGTACCAATCATTATCTTTAAGTATCTTTTTATGATCCGTTAGTACCCTAAAGTATTTTTCAAAATCATTCATTAATTTGAAATATTTTTACAATATCCTAAAATAAATTTTCAAGATCATGAAATATATTTTCAAGTCAAATCAATACATTTAAGTATCTTTTTAGTTCATGTCGATGATCTGAATCTTTTTTCAAGATTAGTTAGTACCTTAAAATATTTTTTTCCAAAATCCTAAAATAATTTTTAAGATCATAAAATATTTTTTTAGTACCCGTCTATACCGTGAAGTATTATGATTTTATACACAAATGTATGTAATTTTTTGTAATTATTATGAAATTTAATGTTAAAAATATCTAAAATATAACATTATCCTTTATATGCAATTATACCAAAAGTTAATGTCCTTTTTGATAAATCTGACTCTAAAAAGTTATTTTAATAACAATATCCAAATACTATTATTTTATCAAAATCACTTTTTGCAATAATCTATTTTGCAAAAAGCTATTTTGAAAAGTCATTTTACCTTATAAATTCCAAAAACTATTCTCTAAAAGCTAAATTCAAACCGGCTCTTAGGGATACTAAAAGAATAAAGTGATTGCCAGAAGAGGAATTGAAAATATAGAGAACTGGGAGTTTTAGACTTAACTTCCTGGTTATCTTGTTTAAAAATAAACTGATAAATAAAGTGCAAAAATTAAACTCAGATATTTACATTATTATCCACCAATGGCCTGGTTTTGGTTACGTATAGAGGATTCATTTTGTAGCCAAATAAATATTTAAATTTAGCTTTCAGATGTATGTTTGTAACACATCATTATACCTGTTAAATTTATAGATATCTCACAGATTCATGGAAAACACAACCATGAAGAACACAGACAGGATCATTATTTGATTAATTTTCCAATTCATGAACCAAGATAATGCATTCATCATTATTAGGTAGATAAATGCAGCTACAAGTTCTTACCAATATCTTGAGCAATAGGATAGTAATCAGAATCACTTAGCTTGTGACCATGAACTAAAAGAAAGGAAAAAAGGAAAAAACAAAAACAAAAACAAAGAAAGTAGATAATATTTGTACTTGTTGTTCTGGTTAATATAAGACTTAGTTAACTAATTTTGAAAGATAAATAATGTTAAATAAATTATTTTCAAGTATTTATATTTATTATTTTTGTAAACTAATTTGTTTGACAATCTAATAATATACATAATTATTTCCAAGAGATCATGTAACATATGGTAATCTCCCCAAATTAGTCAATTGAACCTACCAAAGCAACTCCTCGTCCTTGGGTTCAATTGGCGAAGGGGTCGGACTTTCTCACCTAAAGGGAGGGAGTTCGATCCTAGAGTTGATCAAAGCGCTTGGGGGAGGCATCCTCACAGAGGTGCATGAAGCGGTGGAAACACTCTGGGTGGAGATGGAGGCATGTGTACTCTCCACCAAGATTGTGGTGTGGGTAGGGAGCGCCCGCCTGCCTTTAGACCGTGAGTGAGCCCAACCCCTTTCCTAAATAAAAAAAAAAAAAAAAAAAAAAAACCTACCAAAGCAATTAGTAACACATTAAGAACCGGACATGTAATATGTCTTTTTCCTTTGCAATCAGTGAACTTACCCAAGCAAAATGTACATATGGTGGATTGAATGAGTAAAAAGTATAAAAGAGAATGAGTAATGAAGGATTAAATGAAAGAGTATTTGTGGTGAGTGTGGAATAATTAATACTCCCTCCGGTCCTAATTATAAGAACTATTTACCAGAATTTGGAGAGATTAAGGAGGGAAGTTAAATTAGTTAATTGTAATTATTTTCCGAAAACACCCCTAATTAAAAGCGTTTAGTTTAGATTTCAATTAAGGGGGGAAGTGTTCAATAATTTACGTTTTCGTTCCACTGCGTCGTGAGATCAATTAGGCCTGGTACTTTTGCGGTTAGTTTTGATTTCAACTCAATTTATATTAATTTTTATATTATAATTATAATTTACGTGATTTTGTGATCCGCCTAGATAAGGTTTTGCACGCTTTTAAAATTTATTAATTATATGACAAAAATTGCTCAAAATTATTTTATAAGAAAAAAGTATAATTGAGGTGTATATAATATTAATGAGTTGTAAGCATTATTTACTTTATAAAATATATAGGTGTATTATTAAATTATTATTGTTTTTAATTATTATTGAGAAAGTATAAATAGGGGTATTATAGGAAAAAATTGACAAAAGTTAAAACTTGCTCTTATAATTAGGACCAAAACCAACCCCAAAAAGTGTTCTTATAATTAGGACCGGGAGGGAGTATAAAAATATGTATTTAGTAGGGGTAGAAAAAAATAGTTTAAAATTTTCATACACAAAAAAAAGTTGTTTATATTAATGACTAGCCCCAAGAGAGAGAATATTGTTTATGAAAAGGATCAGATAGAGCATATTATGTGTTAGTATGGAAGATGACAAGTCCACTTTCTCTACCCATCTCTCCTCATCTTTAGATCTTGCCGAAATTTTGATCCAAGAGGAGTGCGTATCATATTTTTCAAACTACCACATGCGCACTTTGGAAAATATGATTTGGCCCCTTGGATCAAAATTTCGATGGCCAAATCTGAAGATGAGAAAGGATGGAAAGAGAAGTGCTTGGGAGAATATCTGCTTCCGGAAGATGACACTCTCAAAATCTTTGTTTTTCCTTTTCTTGTGAGAATCTCATCTCCACTCTTGGATTAAAAAATAAATGGCTCGATTTAATATTTTCTAAGACTATTATTATAGTATTTACTAATTTAATTTTTAAAATTTTATTTATGTTGCAATTATGAATTGTATAGATTAAATTTTAACAATTTAAATTTTTATATATATGCTTAAAATATTAGTTTTATAAAATCTTGAACAACATATCATATAACGTATCAAAAATTTCGGAGCTTTCAAACTAGTATAAATTACTAGTGAATTTTCTACAACATATCATATTAAGCTCTGTATTCTCTATTATTGCTGGAAAATGTAGAGAACGCAACTCCTAATGCTTCCTCTAGCCTTGAGAAAGCTAAAACACAGTGACAGACGAAAGAAACAAGAGAAAATAATTTCCCTCTTAGTCTGGTATTCGAGAGACCAAACTCTTTCTCCTCACAATACTCAAAAATCTGTTTTAAAACCTACCAAACCCCTCTGCCCAATTATATATTCCTCCGCCCTTAATTATAAGATCTAGTTGATTTTTTTCCGAGATTACGGAAACGAAATAAGTTAATTAATCATTTCACATATTGTGTATTTTTAAATTATATATTAGTTTATTAGTCAAACTAATTAGTTTTTTTTTTTAAAAAAAAAACAAATACAAATACTCTAAAGTAATTTAATTATTTTCCTTAATCTCTAAAAAAAAAAATCAACTAGATTTTATAATTAGGACCAGAGGGAGTACATCGGTACATTGCACAACCCCCTCTCTCATGTGCACATGCACACACCACACACACACAAACCTCACACACTTCCTCACGGAGACCTTCTCGCTACGGACTAGGATGTGGAACTTCATCATACTCTAAGAGAAAACATCTCTTGTCTTGATTACATGGCCAAGGAGGGCCATAGTGTTGCCTTTGGTGCCGAGGTGGTTATGCTTCTAACTATCCCGAGAGAATGCTTTGATATGGTTTTGAAGGATCAATGTTCCTGTCACCTCTAGTATTTTCTTCTTGTTGTATTAAGGGCTAGAGTCTTATAATTTAGTCACTTTCTCACTTTTCAAGTTTCGGCTTGCCTTTTAATGCAAAAAAAAAAGGAAAAAAAAAGAAAAAAAGAAAAAACCTTACACACTTCTCTCTTAGGCTTGGCCCACTAATGTAGGTCTATTAGATACAGCTGCCAAAGTTGTAAACAATTACTTTCTGAGGTCTCTCCGCTAAAAGTCTACTCATTCGAACTCAATTCAAATGGATTGTGAATGCTAGTTATTCCTAGAACCAGAAGGGCCACGCCAAAAGTCGTACGACTCATAACTGTGATTTTATTGTAAGATAATAATATGAATATTGTGTATATTCATGTACATAAGACATGTATTTATACAATTGGAGAGAGCCTTAGTATTGATGGCTCTTAATGACCATTTATGAGGATTATCCCTAATCCCTGATTGATAGGGATCCTAGTATATTTTCAGATTTCCTAACACTCCCCCTCAAGTTGGAGCATAGATATTAATCAAGCCCAGCTTGTTACAAAGATAGTCAACCCGAGTCCCATTTAAAGCCGTAGTCAGAAGGTCACCCAATTGGTCACTAGACCGCACATGCCCGGTAGAAATAAAGTTCTCAGTGATCTTATCGCGTATAAAGTGACAGTCAATCTCAACGTGTTTTGTACGTTCATGAAACACAAAGTTAGAGGCTATGTGTAAAGCAGCTTTATTATCACACCACAACTTCGCAGGTAATGACGTGGCAAGACCAACCTCCTTCATTAACTAATGAATCCACACAATTTCATGTACTGACTGAGACATGGATCTATACTCAGCTTCTGCACTCGACTTAGAAACCACATCTTGCTTCTTACTTCTCCATGATACTAAATTTCCACCAACAAGTACACAATATCCTGTGGTGGATCTTCTGGTAGCCTTTGACCCCGCATGATCTGCATCACAAAAACATTCAATCTTATTGTGGCCATGATTCGTATAGAGTACACCATGACTAGGTGAGCCTTTTAAATAATGTAAGACATGTTCCAAAGCTTCCCATTGAGCAACCGTTGGTGCAGTCATGAATTGACTAAGCACACTAACTGGAAAGGTCACATCGGGGCGAGTTACCGTAAGATAGTTCAATTTCCCAATTAACCTACGGTATCTCTCGGGATAGGCAAGTGGCTTGATCTTCTCTGGATCAACTTTCTTTCGTACATCCTCAGGTAGCTCATCAAACGGTATGCGATCATCAATGTCCAAGAAGGGTTTAGGAATTATGGGAAAGCTACTTGGTGCTGCTCCAAGTTTCCCATTTTCTTTTAACAAATCAAGAACATACTTCCTCTGTGTCAAAAGGATGCCTTTCTTACTTCTCATAACCTCTATCCCAAGAAAGTACTTTAAATGACCCAAATCCTTTGTATGAAAATGAGAATTTAGAAAGGCCTTAAGTGATGAGATTCCCGAAGCATTGCTACCCGTAATAACAATATCATCAACATATACCACTAACAGAATCATCGCAGCATCTGTCTACTGATAAAACACAGAATGGTCACACTTACTCTGACTCAAACCAAACTTCTTAACCACAGAGTTAAACCTATCAAACCAAGCACGAGGGCTGTGCTTCAAGCCATATAAAGACTTTTGAAGATGGCATACCTTCCCACGCTCCCCCTGAGCAACAAAACCAGGTGGTTGCTCCATGTAAACTTCCTTAAGAAGATCATCATTCAAGAACGCATTCTTAACACCAACTAATGAAGATCCCAACCATAATTAGCTGCCATAGAAATGAAGATGCGAACAGATGACAATTTTGCCACAAGAAAGAAGGTTTCTGAGTAGTCAACACCATAGGTCTGAGCATAACATTTGACAACCAGTCAAGCTTTCAAACGTTCCAAGGTGCCATCAGCTTTTGTTTTGACTGTGAACACCCACTTACACCCGATAGCCTTCGTTCCAGGGGTAAAACAATGAGATTCCAGGTACCTGCCTTATCAAGGGCCATCATTTCTTCTTTCATAGCAGAACACCAACCAGGATGGTCTAACGCTTGGTGGAGATTAGTGGGGACAGTAATAGAATCTAAGGAGGCTATGAAAGAACAAGATGGAGGGACAAGATGATTATAGGAAGCAAAAGAAGAAATAGGGTAGGTGCAAGGGCGCTGACCTTTACGGAGGGTAATGGGCAAGTCAATAGGAGCAGGAGAGTCAGGCACGAGCATGGTGTCTGGTGTAGAGACAGGAGAGGGGGCAACTATCGCTGGATTAGACTCTGAAGTAGGTACTGGTGGGGCTGGAACCTATTCAATGCCATTACTTGCCTTGGGACGCTTTTGATAAACATGATAGACAGGTGGCTTAGAAGGTGCCGGGTCTGACGCCTGCATTGGTGGTAACTGAACCTTATAGATCAATATATCATCAAGACCATCGATGGTGTCAGGGGATGGAGAAGGAGCAGAGACAGGAAAGAACGGGGTCAACTCATAGAAGGTAACATCTATAGACACAAGATAACGCCTAAGAGTTGGAGAATAGCGCCGATAACCCTTTTGAACCCTAGAGTATCCAAGGAAAACACATTTAAGAGACTTGGGATCAAGTTTGGTAATAGTAGGGCGAACATCGTGAACAAAGCAAACACACCCAAAGATCTTGGGGTCAATAGGAAACACAGGGTTAGAAGGGAACAAGGTGGTGTAAGGAGTGGCGCCACTAAGAACAGGAGAGGGCATTCGATTAATGAAAAACAAGCGAGAGACACAAACATCGCCCCAAAAGGTTTGGGAACTTTCATTTGAAACATGAGTGCTCGGCCGCTTCTAATAAGTGCCGGTTCTTTCTTTTGGCAACACCATTTTGAGCTGGTGTATCTGCACACGAGGACTGATGAATCATGCCATTTTGGAGCATATAGTTTTGAAATTGGGCAGAATAATATTTTTTTAGCATTGTCACTTTGTAAGGTTCTCATAGAGACACCAAATTGAGTGTTGACTTCAGCACAGAAATGACAAATGAGAAAACAACTCAAAACGATTTTTTATTATATAAAGCCAGGTGGTTCGATAGCAATCATCAACAAAAGTAGCAAGTACCGAAAACCAGACTTAGACTTACCAGAACATGGACCCCAAATATCTGAATGGACTAAATCAAAAGGGGACGCGGCCCGTTTATTGACGCGAGGTGCTAGATAAACACGGTGATGTTTGGCAAACTGATACGACTCACAATTGAGGATACAACCTCTTTAAAGATGACAAGGACACATGACCCAACCGATACTGAATATCAAAAGGAGAGGAACCACTAGAGCAAGCAATAGAACGCGGAACCCGATCGTCAATGAAGTAATGGCCGCCAGATTCATACCGCTACCAATAATCCGCTTCGTCATAAGATCTTGAATCAAACAATAGTCAAGGAAAAGTGAGATGAAACAGTTTAAGTTACGAGTAAGCTTGCTAGGAGATAAAAGATTAAAAGCAAGGTCAGGAACATTAAGGACAGACGATAGGGAAACAGACTGGTTAGGTTGAACAGTGCCAGAGCTAAGAACACGGGAGTAAGAACCATTGGCAATTGTGATCGAAGAGGGGTTGGCATAAGGTGCATACGAAGAGAATAAATGATGGTTACTTGTCATATGATCAGTGGCCCCGGAATCGATGATCATTTCGAGGAAGAAGTGACAAGCCACGAATCAGAGTTACCTGTAGCAAGCGCAGTTGGTGTGGACAAAGCATCATCAGAGAGATCAGATGATTGGGCCATATGAGCAGACCCGTGGAGTTGCTGCTTCTATTGCAACTTACGGCAGTGGCGTTTCGTATGACTAGGTTCCTAACGATAATAGCGAGACAATCCCAACGGACCAAAAAATGCGGAAGGATTGGTACCGGGCTTTGGGAGGCTTGGTTTCTTGTGAGCAGCGGGAGCTGGATTCGGTGTACCAGTTCCTTGTCGTGAAAAACCCTGGTGCCTATCAGTAATCGGACCCCGGCCAGCTAAAGCACTAGTGTGGGAGTTAGAAGTTGGGTGGGCCATACTATCGGTGCGTAACACATGAGAATACACATCCTACAAGCGAGGGAAGCTCGAACTAGATAATACCCGAAACCGAACAGTTTCATAAGATGGGTCGAGAGCGGTAAGAAAACTCATAATCGCCATTTTTTCCATATTATCCACCTGAGCTTGAAGATCAGTTGTTGGTTGCATTAACTGTCGCATTTCCTCATACATTTGCTTAAACTCCATGAAGAAATTCTTCAGGGGGCGACCTTACTGCTTAGCCCGATAGAAACCCTTACAAACCTCATGTATGTGAGTAATATTCCCTTTCCCAAAGTATAGGAACTCTAGGTAGTCGATGAGTTCCTTAACAATATTGCAATGACTAACCTAAGGGAGGATGTCACTATCAATGGAACTTTGAATTTGTAAGAATAGCCGGGCATCGGCTTGAGCCCATATCATCTTTGGATCGTCTGTAGGAGGGGATGCAGTTAAATGGCCCTCCTTCTCAACATTGAGTAAATGCATGCGAACGGTTTTAATCCAATCCAAATAATTGGTCTAATTCAACTTGTGATCAGTAATTTTGTTGGAAATAGGAATCATCTCAGTCATACCATTAGGTTTAGAATCAACCATAAGAAACAATAAAAAACACACAAGGTGAATACTTGCAAATTTGTCTTAAAACGGCAACTAGAGGCAAACCAAATGCTTCAAGACCCAATAAGGAACAGAGAACAAGCAGCCACACAAGAGGTAAACCCAAGAAATCTCCACCAAGAAACGAGAAAACAAGCGGCTACTACACTAACTGCCAAATAGTAACAAGGGGCCACACAAGGACCAAACTGAGACTACAAACTCAAAGTCTCCCAAAAAATGAGTAAACCGAGATTACAAACACAAAGTCTCCCAAAAACGAGCAAACCGAGCAAACAGTGGGAAAATAGGACTGAGCATAGGTGAGATGAAAAGGAATGAGCACGAAACAACCCGGGTCAGGATGAGTGCAGCGAGTCGATCCCAGAAAAGCAAACGGTGACAAAAAAATCACCGGAAAATGACGCCACGCGCCTGCGCGTGTAAACGACGGCAGAGCTCCAGGAGGCGCGTGGACGGCCACGCGTAGGCGAAACGAGAAGCGGCCGGTTCAGTTCCGCCGATCGGGACCTCCTGAGCATGGTGGGGCGGCGCGTGTAGTGTAACTCCGGTGAAGACGGAACCTAAATCTCTCTCTCTCTCATTGTGTCGCTAAAAGAAACAGAGCTGGGCAGCGGAAGAAAAATAAAAATCAGAACCTAATTGCTCTGATACCATGTAAGATAATAATCTAAATATTGTGTATATTCATGTACATAAGACATGTATTTATACAATTGGAGTGAGCCTTAGTATTGATGGCTCTTAATGACCATTTATGAGGATTATTCCCTAATCCCGATTTATAGGGATCCTAGTATATTTCCGGTTTCCTAACAATCAATATTGTAGCACTTCACCACATTTTCTTTACCAGTCACCATGAAGCAATTCTTTGTTGAGGTTAAATGTAGTATGCTAGCAATGACTGTGGTATAACCATAAGTTCTGCTTGTAGCCACTCTGCCCCCTTGGACATCAACAAGGAAAGATGCTTAATTGTGAGTACTGGTGGAACTAATTTAAATTCATATAAAACATGTGATATAGCTGTTCTTTTTTCGAGAGTGACTTTGAAGACAGAAGTCATTGGCAGCAATGATTTAACATAAATGGATTCCCCAAGAACATCTTTAGTTCTGATCAATTCAGCAGTCTTGTCAATATTTACTAACTCTTTCCTAGAATAATGACCTTGAAGCAAAATTATAAAAATATGATCAAGGGCCAAGGTTCTTTTAGGTTCCTCACTAGCATCGATTATAAACTCAAAAATAGGAATAGATGCAATGAATTGATATGCCAAAGATTCACAGACCCATTACCTTCAACTTCTTAAACCTCCATAGCAATCGACAATATATGTTTGACCTGAAATTTTAGTAGCCCATACAATAAACACCGGCTTAGTGACCCTTTGATCCATACAAAAGTCAAAACTGAAAATATAGGTTCATTCTCCCTTGCGTTGTCCAAATTGTACCATCATGGCTTAGAAGCTTCTCCCTTCTTATGGGTTTGGCACTATAAAAGCAATGAAATTGCGTAGAATTTCTCAACACTACAGGTAAAACCACAACTAGTTCTTGCTGATTCATTGCTGTGACTCTAGGGAAATTTAGATGCACAAACCGGGCAGCACAGTTTTAAAGCTCAAACCCACATCGTTTTGCTACCTTTGTACCCATTGAGAGTGTCTCCCGAGCTCTAGAATGAATGATCAAGAATCTCAGAGGTTTGGAGTGTATGTGGTACTCAACGGACTTGAGTGGCTTGGCTTTGAAGAGAAGTTCGGTTGAAGAACAACTTCCATCATGTCTCTCTTCCTTGATTTCGTTAGAGAAGAGAATGAAGATACTTTCATTACTAGAGTTGTGTTTTGGCATGTTCTGGTGGCTTGGCATAAGGGATGGAAACAGGCTAGGCGCAAGGCTTGTTTTGCAATAAGGTAGCCTGAGCCTGGCATGTGGCCTGTTATAGACCTTTTTCTAGCCTATGTTTGGCTCGTGGCCTGTTAACTGTATTCTTAAAACTTTTTTAGTAGGCTAACAAGCCACAGGCCTTACCACAAAACAGACCTGCTTCTAACAGGTTGAAAATATGCTAGTCAAACAAGTATTGTCGATTGCTATCAAGATTTTAAATAAATGCTAAAACTTAATATAATGCTACATAAATATAATTTTAAAACTTATGCTACATGAACAGACACCTACACACACTCAGCAATCCCCTGAGGTAGCACATGCACATATGGATAGTATGGAAGACACAGACCCGTGTGGCATAGTCAAAGCCCTACATCGATAAAGTAACTTTACCAAAGTAGCTTTAATAAAGTAAAGAAAGGTGATTAATGATGGTATTTACTTTTGTTTTGGACAAATAAAAAGTTATCACATAGCACAATAGTCAAGGAAATCCACCAATCTCCGGTCCGATCATGTACCTGATTTTCTTGAATACCGAAAAATGGAGTCAAGGGAATTCATCAGGCTTCCTTTCCCTGACATTAAAGGTCACCTAAGAAGAGAGAGAGAGAAGAGGAAAGATGATTTCAGAAGAACACTTGTCACTTTGATATTTAATCTCAAGACACTTGGCAGTTTAAGATGTAAACACTTGGACTTATGTGGAATTAAAGTCCAAGACTCCTTAGACTCCATATATTTTGTCCAAAGCAGCCTAAAATAAGGGGAAATAGATAAATTCAAAGGAAAAAGAAAGAGGAGAGAAGCTGGAGAAAAACTTAGTGTTCTTAAGCTCCCGAGCCGAGTTCACCTCCATAATTGTGTTTCTAGCTCGTGAGGTCTTCTCTAATGTTGTTCCTCTTAGTAAGAGCAACATTTCTATGGTTTCAAATTATATACCAAAGGTGTTTGGTGCCCTCCACAGAGTGGAGGTGCTACCAAAATCAAGAACCGGATATGGAATCGTGAAGAGGAATGTATAAGCTTCGATTTGAACCCAATATCTTGAGGTTTTCATAAGTTGTTGAGATGCCTAATTTTTTGTCGACCTGAATCTTAGGAAAGGAGTGTAATTTTGTAAGTTTTGATGCTTCCATTGAGTTTAGAATGAAAATTTGTGTGGGATAAAGGTGAGAAACTGATCCTAAAAGCATCATTAGAGAAAACAAAACTTTTGGCCAAAGAACCCTCAAGTTGACCAAACCAATTCATAAGGAATTGGATTTTGTTAAATTTTACAATATAAATGGATTCTACATAAAAAAATTTGTGTGCGAACAGCCTATGGAAAGGCTTTTTGTTGGATTGGATAGAAAATCCTAAAATGGGAATTTAGGTATAAAGCGCTAGATTACATTTTAAAGGAGACAATCTGGTTGTGACAAAATTTTGTATAAAAAATCATGAACAAAGATTGATATTTCCCATATTGATATAAGACATCTCAAGCTTTAATTTGATATATAATATGTGTCATTTGGGTTAGTAGATTGGAAGATATGAATTTTTAAAGTTTGGGCATTGAAACTGGAACAAATTTTAGAACAGTTTAGTTGATTAAGGATTTCTAGATACTTGTGCGTATAAATGGCAGCAAGTGATATTTTTCCCATACATATAATTTAAATAATTTAAATAGCTTTACATAGAAGTTCGAACCACACCATTTGGAGACTTGTAGATTAAGTTATGTTTTTTTTTAAAGTTAGGTGAAAATTCTGGTAGCATATGCTTGATTACGAAGATGAGGAATTAGAATGAATTGTAAATAAGAGTGACTTCCAAGAGTATAGTTATGTCCTAGAGGCTAATGTAGCCCAATTAGACTTTAATCTGTCATGGCTCAATTTCATAACTTTAACAAGTGTTGGAAAATTATGCCCTAGGGGCCAATCAATTGTACTTTAAACGTTATTGTTATTTAAAGTATTTCTTCATTTTGTTATCATATCATTTGCATCTTTATTATGATGACTGTAACCTTGAATGTATCATAAAGATTGTCCTAAATGTCCCTGATCGGTTATCTATGCATGAGCGAAGATGAAATAAGACCAGTATGACTTTGATGAGGTATGGAGATACGAATCAAAGTCTTAGGCCCTTGTAAGAGTACAAGGTGCTGGACCAACCCATTATGAGAAAGCTACATGGATTAAGTTATAAGCTTATCTCATGTATAACCATGTCACAATGCCCTTTGACTTGAGATCATCATAGATTCTTACATGAGAGTCGCTAATCTTTGACGTAGTCAAAAGTCACCTTTGACCAGGTGATGATAAAGGCTTCATCGGGATTCGTGATTTTCATGCAGAGGAATGTGAATAGTCAAGATGAGATTTGTCCCTCACATTTGTAAAGAGATAATACTGGGCCCCTCAATGAGTAAGTCTGAGAAAAGTATGGTCATACTACGATGGAAAGAGTTTCCGTTTCAATTGTTAGACTACTCAAGAATCGAGGAAATAATGGTCAAGAGCAGGAGGATGATACTATCCATGCTTCATCCTTGACCAAATTATCGTGTGACAAAAGGGACGTGGCATGATTGTATGATAGGTTGCATCGTATCATCGATCCTCATATGAATTGGGTAGTCGTAATGTCCTGCTAAAAGCGCTTGCGACTTGTGGGCTGGTACAGTGATGGCCCGCTGCCAATTTCATGTGGTGGGTCTACAGGGTCATACACAAAAATAGCCCAACACGAGCTATAATGTCCAGATTCATTGAATCTAAGATATATCAAAACTTTAATGAATACAACGTTTAATATAGGGAGGATGGATATATATATATATAATATAAATTCGAAAATAATAATAATAATATTATTTATATAGATAATAATATATTCATTTTGTATTTAATTTATTTGATAAATTAAATAACTAAAAATAATGGAGATATCATATCTCGAGATTTAATTTTCAAAGAGAGATATCGTATCTCATTTTTTTTTTTTTGAAGATAGATATCATATCTCATATTTAATTTATCTTCATAAATTAAATCAACAGCTTTTAATTCGATTTAAATAAATAGATTAGATTAGATTAGATCTTTGAATGATTTAATTAATATTATTTTAGTCCAATTCAAATTTCAAAATTAATCTTGATTAATTTTGAATATTTAACACGGCCCATTAGGATTTGAAAAACTCTATAAGACAATGAGAAAGTCGTATTAGATTGGCGCAAGAGAAAACCCGAGGATACGGAGAAAGACGTTGGAGGCGCTAGACGTTGCCTGTGTTGGATTCTTGTTCGTGTGGATACCGGTAGAGGGAGCTGGTTTGTTCAGTTGGCTCCTAGTGATCGATCAAGACGCATTCGAAGAAAGGTACAATTCTGACTACTCTAATTTAAACGCTATTGATAGATCCTCCATTGGGAATCAAAATTTATTTTGATAAATTTCTTCCACTGCCTCTTCGAATCCCAACAACAAGTCATGTGATTATGTGTCTAGGGCCATAAGGTGACAAAGAAGAGGCAATGGAAGGACTTTAATGGTTGGAAAAAAAAAATAAGAGGAGGACCCAAGACTCAAGGTAGTGAACTTACCCTACTTGTGTGTTTGATATGTTCGCTTGTGTGTTGATGTGCATGATTGCTTGGCTTGCTTGTTTATCTGTAACATAGTTTAATGATTGAAGCTTTGGTTTCATTGATGTTGTGGCCATAAGTAAGAAATGTGAACCTTTTTAGAATGCAGAAATGTCATTATGCTAACATGAGCCTACGTAAGGCATGCATATCATGCACTAGCATTTATCTTGCATGCATTGTTTGGTATTGGTTGCAATCGAGATATGTGTGGGATGCCAATGCCCATTAATATATGGATTTGTGCCAACATTAATGCCCTAAATCCCATCAAAACTCAGTGGTTAAATATGGTCAGGTAAGAGCAATTTCGGGATGTGTGACCTGTAATACCCCACTGGTTATCGACATTCATCAGATTACCCATATGCATGGTTGTCAAAAACGCGAGTCAACTCGTCGAGTTTGACGAGTTTACATTTTTAGCTAGTGAAATCGAGTTAACTCACTTGTAAAATCGTTTTGTACACACACTCGTTCAAACTCAGTTTTGACTCGGTCAAACTTGGTGGACTCGCTAGTTTTAAACCGAGTTGAGCGAGTCAGAGATATGTAGTAGAAATCTGAGATCTAGATCGTTAAAGACTAAAAATCTTTGGAAAAAAAATATATAAAAACAAAAGTTAATACAGAGTTAAAAAAATAAAAATACATAACTTATATAACTTACCCTATTTTAAGTTTGTAAACCTTGTACCGCCGCCCCACCATCCTTCTTTCCCAAGTCTGCAGCTTTTCTTTTCTGTTCTTCACTTAGCGTTGTGCCTTTGCTTGTTCTTGCTATTTTTTTAGAAGAAGGTGGGAGGAAGACGAAGAATAAGAAAAGAGAACGAAGGTAGGGGAGAGAGGGGTTTTCAGTTTTGAAATAAGAGAGATAAATGTGCCATTTCGATTTGTTTCTCTTATATGAGAAGTGTGGTCGGTGGTGTGACTTGGTCTGCACTCGCCTTTTCTCGTGATATGTGAGGATTGAGGACCGAGGAGTGTGTACTGCAATTTGCTTTTAATAACTGTGCAGTTTGCTTTATCGACACTGTTCGGTTTGTTTATTTCCTTAGGTTGTCGATTAGATTACTTTACCAACACTATTTGGTTTGCTTTATTTCCTTAGGTTGTCAATTAGATTACTCTACCAACATTGTCCAGGACTCCAAGTTGCTTTATTTCCTTGTGTGAAGAGCCTTCACGTGATTTATATGTCTAGAGTTCTTGTAGACTAAAGTCCCTATAAACTCCCTTTCTTCTTTATTAAATATTATTTTTGGTTTTGTCCTTTCCATCGATTTTAGATCTTGCTTTTTGACTTGGCCAAAGAAGGCTTTTTTGAATATTAAGGTCTGCAGCCCAAGTGTGAAGATTAAATTAGACGCACACAGTAACTCAATAAGGTATTTTGTCCTTTCTGCCTAATGTTTTCAATATTATGAAGTTTTTATGTTTTACTTAGTGACCTCTTTTTTCTTAATTTGAGAATTTTTTTTACTATTTATTAATTAAGTAGTATATTAAATTGAAGATGTCTTCAAGTGCAAAGGAAAATATTGGAAAAAATTTATTGCTGCAAGAAAAAATTATCTGGGTAATAGATCTAATATAGGATGGAAACATGGGATGGATGTTGATGGGAATGGCAAAAAAGTGAAGTGTAATTATTGTGGAAAAATTGTTAATGGGGGTATTTATAGATTCAAACATCATCTAGCATGCACTAAAATAGATGTTGAGGCTTGTGTCAATGTTCCTGAAGAATTAAAGACCACAATATTGTAACGTGTTTATGATGCAAAATGTGCTTCATCTAAAAGGAAAAAAAGTATGGGTTGATATCGGTGATGAAGATGATCAAGGTGCACATACACAAGTTGAGTCTCAAAATTCAGAGAAAGGGTTGACGAATTTCTTGAGAAATAAAAAAATAATAACAGAGGGGTAGGCAACACACAATCAACCATTAATCATATGTTTAGGAGAGACTTGAGGGAAGAGGCTTGCCAACAAATAGGTCGATTTTTTTTTTTTAATACAAGTGCTATACCTTTTAATTGTATAAAAAATCCTGAATTTACAAATATGTGTGAAGTTATAGGAAGATTTGGTCAAGGATTTAAGCCTCCTTCTTATCATGAGATCAGAGAAAAATATTTAAACTTGGAATTAAAAAGCACATAGGCCTTGCTTGAGAACTTTAAGAATGAATGGACAACAACAGGTTGTTCCATAATGTCTGATAGGTGGACTGATAGATTCAAAGGCGTTCAATTTACAATTTTCTAGTGAATAGTCCCAATGGTATAATATTTTTGTATTCATTAGATACTTCTGAGATTTCTAAGACAGCTGATAAAGTATTTGAGATGCCTGACGAGGTTGTGGAGAAGGTAGGTGAAAAAAATGTGGTGCGAGATAATAACCGACAATGCTGCAAATTATAAAGCAAATGGGCAAAAATTAATGGAGAAAAGAAACATTTGTATTGGACTCCATGTGCAGCCCATTGTTTTGACTTAATGTTGGAGGACTTTGACAAAAAAAAATTATATTGCACAAGGAAACTATTAGCAGGGGTAGAAAAATCACAACATATATTTATGGAAGATCATTGCTCATTAGCCTTTTGAGAAAATACTCGAATGGAAAAGATTTATTTAGGCCTGCTTTGCAACTCGATTTGCCACGCATATTTGACTTTGTCTTGTCTAAATGAGCATAGAGCACCCCTGGTAAATTTGTTTAATTCTCAACATTGGAAAGATAGCAAATTTTCATCTACCAATGATGGAAAAAAGTAGCAAAACGTGTTATGGACAATAATTTGTGGAAGAATATTGTGACATGCCTTAAAGGTGCTGCCCTCTTGTTAAAGTTCTTCGCTTAGTAGATTCGAAGAGAATCCAACTATGGGATTCATATATGAAGCTATGGAAAGTGTGAAGGAAAAGATCAAAGAAAATTTTAATAGTGTTAAAAAAAAGGCAAGTATTAAATTAAATTTTTGTACTTCATTTTATTATGCAAGTCTTACGTTTTTAATAATTTGAATTTTTTTGGTAGAATGACTTATTTTTTTATTGATCGTGATTTGTGATAGTTATGAGCTTATATGGAATATAATTGACGAAAGGTGGGAAGCTCGACTACGTAAGCCTTTACATGCAGCAGCATACTACCTCAATCCTCATTTCCATTATGACACTAATTTTAAGCCTCATTATATGATCAAACAAGGGTTATATGATTGTTTGTCAAGGATGGTTGGGGATCAAGGTGAGCTTAACAAAATTGAGTTTCAATTGACTGACTTTCATAACAAAGAGATATGTTTGGGCTTGAAACTGCACAAGCATTAAGAAAAAAACTACTTCCAGCAGAATAGTGGGATTCTTATGGAGATTGGATGTCTAGAACTTAAAAAAAATTGCAATTCATATTCTTAGGTTATGTTGCAGCTCTTCCGTTGTGAACATAATTGGAGTGCTTTTGAGATGGTAAGATTCTTTCTTCTTTTTTTCCAAAATTTTTTTAAAAGTAACTTTGTTTGAATGTTAGAATGATACAAAAAAAAAAAAAAAAAAAAAAAAAAAAAAAAAAATCTTCAATTCCTTTTTTTGTAGATTCATACAAAAAAAAAAAAAAAATCGTTTGCATCAAAAAAAGATGAATGATTTGGCATTTGTCATGTGCAATTTGAAACTCACAAGGAAGCAAAAGAGTAGAGCTTTCAATTATGATTTTGATGATATATATTCGATGATGAATGGATTACTCAAGGAAGGATTGATGGAGACGATGTGGAGGAAGAGGATGATGAGGTTCTTCAACCTCATGAAATTGATGAGAATATGGCTAATCCATTATTTGGTGTTGACCTTAATGCTGATTTTAACATTGAAGATGTTAGGACAAATTATAATGATACTGATGACGCATGAGATACAAATGGAGATCATAATGGTGAAGGTGAAGAGTTTGAAGACAATGGAGATAATGATAATCCAACATTTGATGATCTTTGTTAAATTTATAATTAGTTTTATTTAATCATGTTTAGTGGTTTTATATTAGAACATGAATTTCGTATAAATTTTTATGTCGGGTATGATAAATTATGGATGTTAATGAATTTAATTTCAGTTATTTAGATTTCAAATATATTTAAACCAAATTGTTGTCATTTTTAGTATTTTAATTATTTTATCATATAATTTTAATTGTTATTTATTAATATAGGTAAACTCTTACAAGTTTACGATACGAGTTTACGTTTATGAGTTTACATCCCTCTCACGAGTTTACTTAAACTCACAAGTTTGACAACCTTGCCCATATGCATACCTCAATTTGCATTTATCAGAGTCATTATATGCAGTTCAGTGGCAAAACAAAAATAGTTTTATTTACCGATATAAAACTCTTGATTACAAATAGGAATACCTACATGGTTATACACATATTACTTACAATCACTAAACAAATAATTACAAATTTTTTACATCTAATAACCCATGACCAAACTGAATGAAATCCGATATCTCCATTTGCCAACATCCGCTGCCTTGCCCTGGGAGCCGCGTCCATTACACTTGTCCATCTTACAACTAATAATAAGGATTGGGATTCAGACAAATCTTAGGGTAACATTTAATCTCACAGATAAAGTATAGATAGTATTTGGTATTTTATTTACATGGAATGTTGATACATTAGATCATAAGTGTCTAAAATGTTGAGATATCCAAGCTTTGGATTAGATCAATGCAGGGAATACTATGTTGTATAATCATGCACGAGCTTATCTATCTGTTTCAATGCATTTTCAACAGGTTCAAAATGTCAACTTTTCCTGATGTTTCTTGCATGCATCAATTTGAATTTCCTAAAACATGATAGCTTTCATAATCAACTTTGTAGTGATTTTGATTACTCATATTCTTGAGAGGCCATTGAGAATCAATATCATCTAATTTCCCCCCAACAGAATGATAGGTTTTTCACTTTTTTTACATATATTAAATCTATATCTAGGTTCTTGAATATACAGTTTATGCTATAATCTAATTAAGAAATTTCGGAGAATTTATATCTTTGAGTAACACTATTTACTCATGTATATTTCCTATGTTTTTACTTTCAAATTTGACTTTCTTTCTTTTGTAGGATTCTACTTCATCTTTGATTCCACAATTATTTCCGGTTGTTTTAGTTTGATTACTTTCTTCTTATTGCCTTGCAGGTTCATACATGTTCTTGAGCAATTTCCCCTGTCTTCATTCTACATTTTGAAAAGTTGCATATGGTCATAATGTGTTTGTCATTCTTTCATTCCTTCTTTGAGTAGAAGCAATTTATTAATATGGGGTTTGCAGATCGTGGAGTAAAACTTCGTGATTGCAAGAGAAAGACCTATTTCAACTTTTATAGATGTTGACACAGCACACCTTTCAAGAGGAAGAAATTCTTTGAGCAGGGTCCTGTTGTAACTTCTGATGGAGGGTTCAGTTGTGAGAGTGTATCTAATTCACTTTAGAAAGGAGTGGATGGTGACAACCATAGCTCATTTATAAAGTGGCATGCATCAACGATTCTCATGGTAATTATTTGATGGAAAGTATTAATACAAAGTGGCATGCTTGATGTTGGCAGCTACACTAAGATACTAATGCTCATGTTGTATCTTTATTAAAGAAGGAAGCAAATTACTTTTGGTATTAAACTAAGTTTGAGGCTATGGATTTAATAAGTGCATCTTATGAGGCGCTAGAACTAAAAAAGGAGCAGTCTAGATCTTGGGCAAGAAATTGGCAAGGGAAATCCCCAGGAAACAAGAATAAATGCTATCATAAATCTAGAAAGTTAAAAAGAAAAGATGCAATTGGCCTAATAAGCTTTGGCGATAAATATATCTTTGCCTAACAAATATATCTTTGGTCCATATATTCTTTGGTTATTGTTTTAAAAGCCATAACTTCAGGCAACTGAGTCAAGAGCAATGGCTTTCTATTCAAAGAAATTGGAAAATTAGTATATGAATTGTCTCAAAAAAGGGTATATCTTAAGTATGCATGTGAAGCATGTACTATGTAGACAATCTTTGTCTGTTGTTGGTGCTTCTTTTTGTTCTTATCCATTCAATCGTGACATCACTATTATCTCATTTCTTTTAGAAGTTTAGTAAAACTTTTGGCTTACCGAAATTTTGTAGCTAAATATGTATTAGACCAAATCTAATGATGGCCAGCAAACAAAGCAATGCTATATGATATTCTCCATATTGATATACACAATTTTGTAACCATGAGCCTTAATGGTTGTTGATTTTATTCATTAAATTCCCCCTTACAAAATATTTTTTTCCGACGCTTTTTTATGTGTGTATAACATAGACATTTTTTCCTTACACTTTATTTCCCTTCACTTTTTGTAGGGTCTTTCATTTGGAAAAAGAACATGTGTTGTTTACTTGCTACTGCATCCAGCTATGCTAAAATCCAAGGTATGGTCCCCTTTTTTTTTTTCAATGAATCAGACTTTTAAGCTAGCCTTTGCATCATTTAAAAAATTTGATAGGACTCTATATATGCTAACCTCATAAGTTCTGCAATTACTTGTGATCATTTTTCATACTCAGATGATGCCATTATCTTTTTCATGTTCTTGTACCATATTGACTCCTCTTTTTCAGCATAATAGGTCTGCACATTACTAGTATAGGACTTGGTCTATATTGCCTTTTGCCTATTTTTTCCAATTTTATGCCAAATACTAAGCCAACTTTATAGTGCTCACTCTTTTGCTAACTGTTCCAAACATCATTCGATTTCTTCATCTCTTTTCTAGGTATATTACTAATTTTTATAATTTAATAATAATTCCATGCTACAAACCTACCTTTTGAATCCTCACTATAAAGCCATGCCTAACTGATTATGCATTCATAGGTCCAAGCCGTACACACAACACATAACACTTGGAATACCAAGTGTTCATGCATGAAGTCAGACTAATGAGGCTTTATTGATTGCTAAAAAAATGTTCAACCTTTTGTTGCCTATATTTCCCTTCTCTATGTATCATTTTTAGTCTGTTCTACTATGTTTTTCTTTCTTTTTTCACTATGTTGCAAGCACTAATCCGGTAAGTTCCTATCCTTAGCATGTATATGACTACTTTTTATACATCTTGAAAAGATGATGCTAGCTGTATGAGGGTGTTTAAATTTTGTTTTTTTAGGCACCCCTATTCATGTCTTTTTAAAGTCATGGGGTGGTGTGAGGTAGCATTGAGACTTTAGAGAGAGAGAGAGAGAGAGAGAGAAGGTAATGGGCTTGGTTGGTCAAAAAAGAGGATAAGCACTACATCTTTTCCATATTAGAACCTGTTGCTGCATGACAATAATAAAGTGGACTTCTTCATTTGGTGCAAATCGTCGAACTCTGTAAACACTTGCATGGACTCTTTTTATATATACATGTTGCATAACAATTTTTTTATAACATATTATGATTTCCTTATGAAACATATAAGAACCTAATATATTATGCTTCAGAAGTTTAAGAACAAAATGCATGAGACATTACATTTGTTTGGAGGCCAAGTCCATGGGCCTCACAAGCTCTTGGCTAAATTTAACCATTTTATCCTTACAAAACTTACTTTCGCACAAATTAGTAGAATTTTCACCCAACATTGAAAATTCATATCTCATGGTACAAATATACAAGTGCAGTTATTTCAAAGACTATGTGACCATTAATAAGTCTAGTTTTAGGGAAAAATACCTCCTGCAATCAATTACACGTGATCTATCCCAGATTGTTCAGGGAAGAAACCTATACAGTAGGGCTGTCATGGCATCAAGTTCATGAACACCGATCGATTACTGTTCTGGATGTAGACAACCTTTTTGTCAACCACTAGTGGCTATTGATGGATATCTACTTAAGAATTTCACATATTTCATTGTATGATTTCCTCAAGAAGGCTCTATTGGCAGATGTATCAACTATTGACCTTGTTTGTGCATTTAGGCCATTATAAAAAAGTTTCCAATTGCACCCAAGGCCTAATTCCATGTAGTAGGCACTTTCTTAATAACTCTTTGAATCTCTCCCAGGCTTTATATGTGGATTCTCTGGAATATTGACCAAAATCAGTAATATCCTTTTTCAGCTGGGCGTTCTTGGTTGGTAGGAAGAATTTTCGTAGAAATTTCTCACCCAAATCTTTCCAGGATGAGACTGAGTGAGTTAGTAGAGTGTTCAGTCAAGCTCTGATCTTATCTTGGAGTGAGAATGGAAATAGCATGATTCTCAAAGCATCAACAAGTACTCATGGGATTTTGAAGGCGTCACACACTTCTATAAACATCATCAATGAAGATAGCGATCTTTAGTTGACATTCTGCTGAACTATCCCACAGTTTGTAGCATTTGGAACATTATAAGTTTCAGCTCAAATTGAGGCACAATAATATCTGATAGAGCTATCCTAAAGCTAAGTCCGTTCAAATTAAGAATTTCAAATTCCATGATGGCTCTATTTAGATCATCTTTGTTAGCTGCATTTAGCAGGGGTCGAACTTGCTCTCCATTAGGATTTCCATGATCTTCTGCCATGTCTGCTGATATAGTAGGGTGGTCTCTTCTTTTTTGCCTCCTTTTCCTTTGCTTATACATTCTTTATATCTCAAGATTAGCAAAGCGAGATCTACTCATACACAGGAAAAAGTACCTGAAAACCAAAAATAGAGAGTTAAAAATTGAACAAACGCAACTTTTTGAAACAATAACTTACGAGCCTAAACAGTATTATCAAGCCCCAACAACGGTGCAAAAAACTTGTTAGTCGAATTCCCTTATGACAAGTGAATCAGGGAACAAGTAATAAGAGTATAGGATTGTTGGGAAACTTCTATGCACTGAAGAGGTGGGTTAGTTGAAGAACTTTGTTGTAGCATTGTGGAAGCTATTATAGCATTGTTGCAACATTGCGGTAGCAATCTGGGTAAAGAGTTGCAAATTAAAGGGAAATCTGAGCTTAGCTTATTCTCATCCTAATATATCTCTATCATATTCAGTTTCGACTTGTTTCTTTGCTAATTTTTGTTTCAGTTGTTTACATGACAAAACCTCATCCATATATATATATATATCTTTCAATCAAGTGGCTCTCATTCACTTTCTTGCTGCACAAAATAGTATTATAATTTATGTGGGTTGATACTCTACTTAACACTTTATTACTTATTTGACTGGTTCACTTACCATAAGGAAATCTAACCAACAAGTTTTTGGCACCATTGCCAGGGATTATTTAATATTGTTTTTGTGTACAAGATATTGTTTGAAAGTTGCGAATTGATTTGTTTTTCTTACTCTTTCACTTTTGATTTTCAGGCACCTTGCTAATTTATGAGAGACTCTTGGATTTTTGAACTTGATTCTTTTGATCTCGAGATAGAATGAACTTACAAAAAAAGGAGAACGAAGTAGAAAAGAAGAGAATGCGCTACTGCATCAGTAGACTTGGCAGCAAAAGGTGAGAATGGAAATCCGAATGGAGACCAAGTTAATATGCCCCTGCAAATAGGAGCTCGTGAAGAGGATTAAAGCAGACCCATTATGGAATTTGAGATTCCTAACCTAGAAGGACTGAGCTATGGAATTGCTTCACCAAATATAACCACACCTCTATTCAAATTAAGTACATTATATTCCACTACATTAAGACCTCATCAAGTTTAGGCCAAAAAACTTTCCAAACATCCAAACTTTTACCCCATTCCACCTCTCCACGCAATCCTCTCTCTCCAAATTGACAATTAGCACCCAAAATCGCCTATCATAACTACTCCATACACCGTCTCTCCAATCTTATTGATAGTGCGCCACCCAACCTCTACTTTGCCCCTTTCTCTCTCCACAACCACCTTGCCTTCACCAATCCTGCTCTGCGTCATTTACCCCCCTTTACCCAAACAAGACCCTCCACCTTCGTCCTCTCTATCTTTCCCCTTTCTTTAAAGACCTAGCCTCACCCTACTCCAGTCTTACACACTCAAGCTGTGACAGATTCACACTCCACTTACCTACTTCCATGCAAACTTGCACATTGGGTCTTATCGCCTCAGGCCTTTGCTCGTCTATCCCATGTTTAAGCTTCTTTAATATAAGCACTTGTTGGTCGATTTCCTTGATGGCAAGTGAACCAGTCGAACAAGTAATCAAGACTAAGTAGAGTATCGTCCCACAGAGACGGGATACCAAATAAGGACACCGAATTGCAGAACATTTGTGATTAAGAAGAGAATAAGTTTGATTTGATTGGGGTTTTATGGCTATACTAATAAACAAGAAAATAAATAGAGCGTCATAGTCGTGAGAAGAATTCAATAGGAAAATAGGCTGAGTTCGGAATCATTCTTAAGCTTATCAATCCCCCAGTTGCTTTGCACATTGCTATAGCATCTATACTGCACAGCTTCCACAATGCTACATCATAGCTACTAGTGACAACACTATTCAGTTAACCCACCACTATAATCTATCGAAGCTTCTGCGTCCGATACATATAATATTAACTTTACTCCTTCCATATGCCTATGGCAATTTTCTAGTTAGATCTGCATTACACAACAAGGTGTCATGGTTATGAGCGGTAGACCCATTCCCCGAAGCCTACAATAATAGGTCAAGCCTTGCACCAAATTTCCTTGCCTAGCAATCATTGTTTCTCGAGGTCTAACCTCGACTCCTTACCCGAAGCCGAGGCCACAAATCTCGCCTTAGCTTCCGCTAATCGACAAGGTAATTAAATCACTGATAAGCAAACTGAATTTATTGAATTAAGAACTAGCAACTGGGTTCATTCCAAACTTAAGAAATCATCCTCGCTCGGCCATAGAAAATTTAGTTCATGACTGACGAGGGAAACGCAAAATAGATAACAACAGAATGACCCATGATCAAAAGGTTAAAATGAAAGAAAAACAGAAAGCTTGACAAAGTTCCAACGGTGTGGAAGAAGCCCTGTCACGTCACCACTCCACGTCTTCTTCTCTCTGCCTTACTGCAAGGAAGGATGCTGGGTTCTCCTGAAGTTTCTCGTGCCTTGTGAATTCTCTCTCTCTTCTCGAGTCCGTCCGTACGAATAGGATTAGACTCTCAGCGACTCAACTCCTTTAGGGTTGGCTTGCTGTTTCCTTATACAATCAGACTTTCTTGTGGCGTAAGTTCCAGTGAGCTGGGCTTTCCTAATCTATCGAGATCCATCGTATCTTTTGATTGTAGTATATTGATCCTACTGATCCTACGGGATTCTTCAAATCTTTTAGTTTCGATCCTCCGCATCTTTTATTCCGTTACGTCAGCAATCTACCTATCTTTTCTCGACCTTTGCAATATTTCCTGAAACAATCTTGACAAAAGATTAGAACCTATGCCGCATAGCATCATGTCCTTTACTTTGCTGTAGCTTCCGAGATGCCTTGTATTGCATTTTGATAAACTGTCAGAATGCTATAGCATAGTATCAGCTTTGCTATACGTTCTTCTTATAAAACCTCGTACTTTGTTCTTTTCTTAGCATACATTTAGGATGTAAATGGTTTTTATCCTCTAGTTCCCTACATTCATGAATTAATGCCTTTTTGCTTAGATTGATTGTAGTTAAGCTTATATTTACCATACAATTTAGTCATAAAACATAGGGAAAACATGGCATAAATTGTGCTCATCAGCACTCAGGCTACTTTTCTTTTACTTAGCACTGTAGATAGCAAGTACTACCTAGCTTAACATGTTTAGAGTTCTAGACCATTCTATCAGTTTTTGTTCCTTTATCAACATAATCACCAACTGCACTGCTTTTCAATTCAACACAACTGTAACATCTATCACGTCACTGCTTTTCAATTCTTCTACATTGTCACATATTCAACTTTTCTGATTTTTTAAACATTCAAATTTCTGTTTTCGCAATACATTTTGACAACCGCAACAAAAGTAGTGCTTCCCCATTTCAATGAAATCACAATCGCTGCCAGCTCAAATTCATATGCGGGATAATTCATCTCAAAGGGGTGGGAAGAGGAAAAAGATTACTTTAAAGATAAAAACGAACCTATCTCAAATTCTCTACTGACAATATCTCATCCTTGTTTCTGTGTCCACTCCATGCCGTCACCGTCATGGTAGCTTCTCTGCCAGGAGGATAAGGGAACTACATGGAGCAAGGATGGAAAACAAATTAGTGATTCGTGAACACGAATCCAAATGCCAACCCCTACATTGGTGAGTGTGAGTCGTGAGTCTATGACGGAAATGCATGAGTAACAACATCAAGTCTTGAAGAACAAACAGAGGTAAGATGCAACAATAAAGAAGAATAGGCATGAATGTTGGGGAAGAACAAAGAGCCAAAGCTTCCATCCGAGCATTTTCGAAGCTCCTTGAAAAGCGACATGATTGTCGGTGAAGAATGGACGATTTCTTTGGCAACACGTGAATGAAGGCGAAAATCGAGTTAAGGGTTTTCCATAGTAGCTGAGTAATGAGTTGTCGATTTAAGGGGCCATTTTTAAACACAATAATTAATGTCTCCGGTTTATGTTTTTTATAATATGATTTTCAATTTGGTTTTTACTCATATTTTTAGTCTTTGTATAACGAAGCATAATTTTAAATTGTTGTTATTCCATGTCGGCTTGATGCTTTTTGAATATGATTTTTTACTTGATTTGAACTCCTACTTCTTCAAGTCCTTTTTTCGCTCACGTAAGTTCGACGCTCTCTCTCGGCTTTCCCAATCTTAGGGTTTCTAGCTCACTGGTGGCGTCCTTGCCGCCGGCGAGCCTCCTCTTGAGCCATAATCCCAATATGGAAGCAGATCAGGGCTTGAAGAGCCAAGAGCAGGTGGGTTTTAGCTCGGAACAGGGACATACAACAGTGACCTCGTATCTTCACCGGCGCTGGCTCTCCTCCGGTCTCCGTCGTCACCGCCACTCTAGCTGTGGCGTGCCTTTGTTTTCTTTGTGTGGCTGTGGGTCTCTCCCTTTCCAGATCTGTCTTGAGGCGGTGGAGGCTACTATTATGGCGTCTTCCTCGCCGGCGGTCTCTGATGGAGGGGACATACGACCTCTTCTCCTACTTTTGTGGTTTTATATCGGTGTGTTTCTACTTTTTGTTGTTGTGGTTTTGGGTATTATTGGTGGTGTTTTCTGTTGTGGCTTGGATTCGTGTTTTTGGGGGAAGGGTTTTATCGATGGTCGCCATTTCAATATGCTTTATCTTTGAGAGGACCATTGTTAGGTTTGTTTGATGGTGGCGAATCCAAAACACTAGTGTCAGCCTAAATTTGTTCGGTGGGTGGTTGTGGTTGACGTCACCTAATTCGCTTCAATGGAGGAACAAAAGTATTTTTCGGGATATCATTTGTCTTCTTTGTTCTGAGGTTGGGTTCTTTCTGTCATTTACCCCGAGATGGGGTAATTATGTAGCTGATCAATTTGCATCTTACGCTTATAAGGAGGTGTGCCTTAAAGGTTGGGTTTTGCAACCAACACCTTCTTTTATATCACTTCTAACCTCGGATGTCCAAGAAACCGGTGCTATCATTGAAGTTACTTTCAGTCCCTCTGTGTTAGTGGTGATTAGTTTTTCTTTGGCTTGTTTTGTTGTTGTTGTATTTGTTAGTCTTCTTATCCACTGTCCAATTTGTTTGTTTCCGTTCAGTGTAATAGTCTATATTTGATGTAACTTTTAATATTAGTATTAATATAATTACCTTTTGACCAAAAAAAAAAAAATCCTACTTCTTCCATATATATATCTCCTCAGCCTCAGGTCATGTCGAGGTCGGAGAGTTGGGCGGATAAAAACAGATGTTGGGAAGCGTGAATGTGATAGAGACATATTCCTTGGTAATTGCTTGATCCATTCATCCGTTGAATAATTAACATTCAGAGTGTAACTGATATGCATGCCCTCACACCCACTCTTCCTTCATCCTTCACCTCCTCAGCCACGGAGCCCCCGAAAATTGAAATGGCTTGGCATATGTAGCCGTTGCTGTGCTTTGGGACAGTAACTCACTCACAAAAATTCCACCCACAAATGCATCGGCTTATCTTGCCATTCCTTTTTAGTATTCTCTCTAGTGTTTATTATAAAGTATTAACTAATAATTATATTTCATTTTTTTTATAAGACACTTTCTTGTTTTCAAAGTACATTAAATTTTTTTTTATGTATGTCCATAATTAATAAGGATAGTGGGTGAGAGTAATAATTAATACTCCTTCCGGTCTTAATTATAGGAACTATTTACGAGAATTTGGAGAGATTACGAAAAGGAGTTAAATTAGTTAATTATAATTATTTTCCAAAAATACCCCTACTTGTTATAAATATACATTAATTCTACATAAAATACGCATATCACAAACTGCGTTCGCTCAAACAATGTGCATGGACGAACTTCGTGAAACTAACGGTTTACTAACTAAAAGTGAATTTTGTGTATAATGCGGAACCTAAACATAAAATATGCAACTTATAAATACTACAACTTGCTACTCCTTAACAATGCTAATTTGGAAAATATGCAACTTATATTTATAAATATGCAACTTATAAATACTATCAACTTATAAACCTGAAGTTAAATTATTTTATTTAAAAATAAAAAATAAAATAGAATCTCCCACTTAATAGAATATAAACGTGTTGTTAAATTAGTTATTGTGGAGGAAGTATTAGTAGAGGTGATATGAGAAAAATATAACAAAAATTACTCAAAATTATTTTATACAAAAAAAAGTATAATTAAAGTGTATATGACATTAATGAGTTGTAAACATTATTTACTTTACGAGAATATATAGGTGTATTATTAAATTATTATTGAGAAAGTATAAATAGGGGTATTATATGAAAAAATTGACAAAAGTTAAAACATGTTCTTATAATTAGGACCGGAAGGAGTATAATATTAGTATTTAGTGCAATTAATAAAGATAATATTAGAAGTTATTTAAATTATATGACAGCTTTATTGATTTTAACCTGTTTTTATTAATTTGTGATAATTATTAGTTAGTCTTTATAATAAGGAGCAATGGATTTAAGTATATATTGATATATTCATGATAATTACTGATTTTTATTTTTTAGTATGATTTTCAAGAATAATTTTTAATTTGTTACTTTTTTTGAGCGCTACCGACATATACATATACATATATATAGATATATATCATGCATATGTATTCCTCATTTATTCATTACTAAATAGTCCCTTCCTTCCGGACGGAATTTTAACGCTACGCGGCCTTTCCTCTCATAAAAAACATCTGTGTGTGTCACTTCTTTTTTTCATTGCTTTCTAGTCCCTCCCCACTCTCATGTCGGAATTTTAACGCTACCCGGCCTTTCGGCTTACATAAGGATCCCTCTCCGGCCGCCTTGATGTCACTTTCGCTTGACTGCCTCGCCTAATTTGTGAATGAGAGAGTCAGTTGCGGACTCTTCGACGTTCGGCGCTTCTGTGTGCGAGTGTTCTTAGGGAAAATATCTTCCTAGCTCGATTTCCTTCTCTACAATCCCTTGCCCTAATTGACTTTATTTGCTGCAAGGATCTATCTCGTCCATACGCTGTAAGTATTTTTATTGATTTGCTTAAACTTTTCATGCCAGCGTTGTAGCATATCTTTACCACACCATATTCGGATCTTCTGGTTGAAATTTTTTGTTGTTTCTCTCTTTGCTTGGCTGAAGTTATTTCTTGATTGCCACCGCTTGCCAGTTGCAACTATCGTCACTGAGGATAAGTTGACTGACCCTCAAAGGCACATTGCCTGTAGTAAGTCGATGTGCATTATTCTGTTCTTGCAAAATGTTGATATTAGTTGTATTTGTCTGCCGTTAAAATCTTATTTTGTAATGCATTTTGCCTCTGTTCGGTCACTCATTGAAGTTTCTATTTTATCCGTGCTGGCGAAGTTGCTCATGATGCCATTAGGATGATCGCTATCTTCCCTTTTGGCCTAGTGCTGCGATCATTGTGGCATATGCTGCACCGTGTCTTGTTCTTTCTACTATGGAAATCTCGTTTGTAGTTAATTGAAATCTAAGTGTTAATGGAGTTTGTTTGATGTGTTTTCAGTTTGGGAACATAAAGCTTCTGCATCGTTTGGAAAGTTACAAGCATGTTTGGTTCAACAAACCGTAAGTGTTGCCCTATTATCTATTATTCTTCCTGTTATTTTTGGTCTCTGCTCCCCATTACATCAAGTGCGTAGGCTATCTGTCCTTCTTGGCTATGCTACTCAAGCAAACAAATTCCTATAGGGCATGCAAAAGGACTAAACATAAAATTGCCGTCTGAAAATTTATTCTAGGAAGTCACTCAACTCTTTATTTTCATTTTGTTGTCTACGTCAACATTTTTGGTCATGCACCATTTTTGTGCTGGTTCTTTTCTTGCTTCCCTCAGCACTGAAATTGATCTTTGTTATTGCGTTTATGTTCAACCTGCTTTTTTAACAATCTGTTGTCCTATTCCTTGAAGTATGTAGTTTTTCATTGGTACTTAAAGCAATCAATTAATTATGCCTGTGGTGATACGGGTCTTCTCACCATCTATTAATGCTTTTGATTACCAAAACTGAGCCAGTTCTATTTGCTCTCATAATTAATTAGATTATTGCTTTTTATTATGTGATACGTAGTATATTGATTGCTTGAAGTGATTATTTGTTGGATATGCTACTTTTGCTATTTATTACTAAAGCCTTTTTTATGTTGCAATTTCACACTGAGCATCTTGCTTCTTTGCTTGCTGTCTGCTTCTGCTATCCATTAATATGGTGACATCATTTAACAGCTTTTGGGCAATCATCTGCGAGTCCATTTGGCTCCCAATCAGTTTTTGGGCAGACCAATGCATCAAGTAGTAACCCTTTTGCCCCAAAGCCGTTTGGTAGCACAACACCATTTGGCTTGCAAACAAGTAGTTCCTTGTTTGGAGGTACTTCGACTGGTGTATTTGGTGCACCTCAATCTTCATCTCCTTCTCTTCAACGAACACCTTTGGTGCTGCTTCTTCACCAGCCTTTGGCAGTTCAGTGCCTGCTTTTGGGTCATCTTCAACTTCAGCTTTTGGTAATGCATCTTCATCACTTGCTGGTAAGCAAGTGCACATAATTTATTTGTTATACATTAGAAGTCTTTCTCTAGTGTTAATCAGGTTCACTTATTCGAATCCTTGGGAAGCCAGCTTACTGCCATTATGTATAATGGTGGGTAACACTGAATTTCACTGATGGCATTCTGTCTTGTTTAATTTTCTTGGCTGTGTATAAATAGATAAAGATAGAGTATACACTCACATATATATGCTTAAAAATGCATGACTATGTTAAGGGCCTCTGTGAGTTCAATTATTGCATGTCATAAAGCACAACAAATAATTTGCCATTTTTTTGGACTGGCTTCCTCTTGCATAAGTTGTCTTCATGTCAGTACTTGATTTCATTGGAGTCATGGGTTCATAAATGATTTTCATGTATTATGGCGTCCTTGAGTTCTTATATAGACAATCATCACTGCCCTTTGTCCTGTTTTCCCACTGCTTTTGATGTTTAAATTTTGACTGAATGATTTGGAATCTACTAATCTTTAGTTTAAACCATCTGATTGCTGTATTGTTTCATTATGTCTTGTTACAAAAATTCACACTTGTCAGTATGATCTCAAATTGTCTACAATTATTGCTGATGAAATTCTCATGCTCCTAGGGTCGTCTATCTTTGGCCAAAAGCCTGCTTTTGGAGGCTTTGGGTCTACCACTCAAGCAAGTCCTTTCGGAAGTGCTGCACAACCTTCACAACCAGCATTTGGAAGCAGCATATTTGGTTCCTCGACACCTTTTGGTGCATCATCTCAGCCAACATTTGGCTCTACAAGCACCCCTGCTTTTGGTACTTCAAGCACCCCTGCATTTGGTTCTACAAGCACCCCATTTGGTGCAACTAGCACGCCCGCATTTGGTTCAACCTCAAGTCCAACTTTTGGCAGCACAGGGAGTGCATTTGGCGCAACCTCCTGGTTTTGGAGCTGGTGGAGGATTTGGGCAATCAAGTACCCCTTTATTTGGTTCTTCAACTACTTCAGCATTTGGGACTTCAACAACTCCTGCATTTGGGGCGCCTAGTGCTCCTGCTTTTGGTGCTTCTAGTACTCCTTCCTTTACTTTTGGATCCACTCAAACTTTTGGTCAGTCTACTTCAGCATTTGGTAGTAGTCCATTCGGAAGCACTTCTTCACCTTTTGGAGCACAGAGTTCTCCATTTGGTGAGTTGAGAATCTAGAATTATGAATAGTTGAATATATATAGTTTAAACTTACAAGGGTCTTTTATTTTTTAATACTTTTTTGTATATTATGTGTTGTAATTTTTATTTCTTTTTCATGTCTCCTGCTACAATTGAAAGTCACCTTGCTATATTTTCTCTTTCAGGATCTCAGACCACTTCATCAGCTTTTGGTAGTACTGGTATTGGGCAGTCTGGTTTTGGGGGTCAACGAGGTGGGAGTAGAGTTATTAATTATACACCAACGGCTGAAGCAGATGGTGGTACCTCTGGACAAACTGCCAAATTGGAGTCCATATCAGCCATGCCTGTCTACAAAGATAAAAGCCATGAGGAGCTAAGATGGGAGGACTATCAAACTGGAGATAAAGGTGATTGCCATTTTTCTTAGTCATTAATTAATGGTTTATAATTTTATAGTTTTACTGGTTTTCGTTGCAGTAATGATGAACTTGATTATTCTATAATATTCAATACAAATTTAGGTGGGCCACTCAGTTCTACTCAGTCAACTGGCTTGGTTGGCATTAGTTCAACCCCCTCCCAGACTACATTTGCTTCTTCTCCAGCTTTTGGTCAAACGGCTGCTAATCCTTTCTCTACCTCAACCCCTTCTAATCCATTTGCATCAAAGAGTTCAGCATTTAATACTGGCTTTGGGACTTCATCCACTCCCCCCTTCAGTTCATCCGCATTTGGTCCATCAGCATCAGCAACAGCACCTAATTTTGGGTCATCAACATCTACATTTGGGCCTACCTCCCAATCACCTCTGTTTAATTCTTCTCCTCTGGGTACATCTTCACCATTTGGTTCAAGTGTAAATTTTGCCAACACTCAGCCATCAAATATATTCAGTTCTACAGCGCCTACAATCGCACAAACGGGTTCTGCTTTTGGACAGGGTACCTCCTTGTTTGGACAGAACACATCTGCTTTTAGTCAATCAAGCTTGTTCAATTCAACTTCTTCTGGACTTGGTGGAAACATTTTCCCAAGCAGTGCTTCACCCATTTCCAGCAATCTGGCAGGCTTTGGTCAAACAACAGTAAGTAGTTTTTAATTATGAATGTTTCAAAATGCTGGTTAATATCACCTGTTATCTTTGGATTCTTAATTAGAGTACAAGTCAAGTTTGATTTTACTCTTGTTTATGTATCACGGCCTTAGTAGTTTTATTTTTGATGATGTCCATTTGAAGGATAGACTTGATTTAGTTCTTGTTTATTTTGACTCTTGTTGATTTGTGCTGACTATATTTGCAGCCATCACTATCAACACCTTTCCAAACAGGGCAAGCACCTCAAAATAGTGGTAATTTTGGATTCGGTAATTTTGGTCAGACTCAACCTGGTCAGTTCAATCTATTCTCTGTATTTATATTATTTGTTTGGGTGGCAATGATTGAATTACTAAAATGTGACGATCCATTTTATTCTGCTTCCTTGTGCAGCTGGTGCAAGTAACTATATTGGCACCCGAGCATATTTGGTCAGACTAGCATTGGACTCTCGTAAGTTTCAAATGATAAGTCTGCCTAAGTTATTCACCATTTTTAAGTTGTTTGTCTTTTATACCTCTTGCTTGTTTTGGCTGCTGCTGTGGGTTGGATGTAATAGAGTTCAACAGCATGTTTGGCATTGAATTGAAAATTCCTAATTATAACTTAGTAAACTACTTTTAATACCCTTGTGTTAATTAAGCTAAGGGGATATTAATGTAAATTGGGGCTGGTATGGATTGAAATTAGTTTATCTCCCCTTGGAATTAATTGTTTACTCATCACCTGTCAACTATCTTATGATGAGTAACTTTTGTTGTTTAACTGATATCTTAATTTGATTGCATTAGGAGACGTACGGTAGTCAAGCTAACTTTCAATTTCTAAATGTTAGCTCAATCTAGATACTATGGTCGTACAAAGATTATGAAATTGTTTTGAGTAATAAGAGAGACGTTTCTCTCAACAATTAAATTGTTTACTGTATCAATATTTGCAGTGTTATTTATGCTAAAAAGTTTAAAAATTTTGACCTACCTAGAGTCTCATAGGTAATTTAATCGTAATCGGAACTATGTACAGATATAAGAGATGAATGGCAAATAAGTGGCAAACTAAGTTCAGATCACATGAATTGGAACTAATTCTACTCTATCCGTTTTCTAATCTCTGGAATTATTTTGTTTTTAAAAAGATGTGTAATTTTGTGGTTATCAGAATGATCAATCATCAAATATACTTGAAGGTCAGGAAGGGTTCAATACTTTATGCATGACATGCTTATTTTCTCCTCGTTAGTTAAATAAGTATTCTTTAGATGTCTTGTGATGGAGTCAACCTAATGGATTCTGTACTGTATCACTGTGAAGGAAATTTCTTAACTTTGGTTTTTCCTGGACAATTATTTAACTTGTTTAGTAGCAGTGCTTTAAATTTAATGACAATTTATATATTGATATTTCATATGCTAATTACTGTTAGCTGGATCTTCCTGTCATTTTATCCGTTTGAAGTATTAATATTGTGTTTTCTCGTTCATTAGGTCTTCTGCTCAGAGCCCTGCAGTTGTACAAGCGGCACCGATTGCAAATCCATTTGGAACACTTCCTGCTTTGCCTCAGATGTCAATTGGTCGCGCTGGAACTGCTCCATCAGTTCAATATGGAATTTCTAGCTTGCCTGTAAAGCAATCTCTCTTGCATTTAGATTTTTTCTGATACTTTGAGATTTTTGACTTTGCATTATTTACTTTCAATTATTTGGCATATAAACTTTGATTAATTTTTCCATGAGACTTGAATCTGACTCTCTTTTTTCTTTTATAGGTCACAGACAAATCTCCTCCTGTTAAACTAGCATCCTTATTAACATCTCGGCACCTCTCACAAAGGCGGATCAAGTTTCCTGTCAGGAAGTATCATCCCAAAAATGATGGAGTGAAGGTGAGTTTGGTAGTTTAATTTGTAATTACCTTGGTTCTTTTAATATGGCTGCTAGTTGAGGTGTTTATGGTGTGTGCACACACTTTGTCATGCAGGTTCCTTTCTTTAGTGATGATGAAGATACTGCATCGACACCAAAGGCTGATGCTCTTTACATTCCCAGGGAAAATCCAAGGGCACTGGTCATTTGTCCCACGGAACAGTGGCCTACTAAAGCTTATTCTGACAAAAATTCCTCGTTTAGGGATAGATCCACTGCAGTGAATGAGAATGGTAATATTTTGGATTGATCAAAATTATTTGTCGTACTTGAGCTATATAGGAAGTAATGTTAAATACAATTGGGATTTGTTCTTCATTATTCAGTGCGATGCATGTTCTGGTATGATATTCCTTTCAATTTTCTGTTCCTTGAGAGAGACCAATAAAGATTCTAGTTTAATGATCCCTCTGATCCTCTCCATAAGTAACATTATCTCACACAGGACTGGTTCTAAATGAAAGTTGCAATTTGTGTTTGTCAAAAAAATTAATGCACTTCTTCCTCTCTCACACTCATCATCTTCATAAATAAGGGTATAACTAGAAAAATAATACATCCCTTGCACATTTATTGCATATAATTAATTTTAACCACTATTTTGATATGCATGATGTGGAAAGTTGTTACTTATAAAAAGGATTGGAGGGTGTAGTTTATATAGTGTTATTCGAAACGTTATGTGCAGGAATGAACACTAAAGAAGCATGTGTTGCAACTGCTACTGATGGTTACAACTCACAGAAAAAAGAGAGTATGTTTTTAATATGACTTTTAAGTATATATCATAATGGAATTTTCTAGTTTATTGGTTGTCTTTGACAAATTGTTGTTTAATCGGCATCTTGGTTTTGGCTGTGTTGTCAATGTTTCCTGCGATTCCAGGTGAAAATGGTTTTGTCAAAGAGCAAGGTGAACCTTCTAGATCAGAGCACACATCCAACGGGATTAAAGAAGATCACTCTCTTCCGAAGGGGAATACCTATATGACATTCAGTGGCCACAGGGCTGGTGAGGCTGCTATAGTCTACGAACATGGAGCTGACATTGAGGCTTTGATGCCGAAGCTCCGTCAGTCAGATTACTACACACTGCCTCGGATCCAAGAAATAGCAGCTAAGGAAAGAGCTGAACCAGGATTCTGCAGTCGTGTTAAGGACTTTGTAGTTGGAAGGCATGGCTATGGCTGTATTAAGTTCTTTGGAGAGACAGATGTACGACGGCTCGATCTTGATTCTCTTGTGCAATTCAACCACCGTGAAGTGGTTGTCTACAAGGATGACACCAAGAAACCTCCTGTGGGTCAAGGGCTTAATAAGCCAGCTGAAGTAACACTACTCAACATAAAATGCATGGACAAAAAACCGGACGTGAGTTTACTGAAGGACCGAAGGTGGAGAAGTACAAGGAAATGCTCAAGAAGAAAGCAGAGGACCAAGGGGCTGAGTTTTTATCATATGATCCTACCAAGGGAGAGTGGAAGATCAGGGTTGACCACTTCAGTAGCTACAAGCTGGTAGATGAAGGCGAAAGTTGGGATCAGTGCTGACAAAGTAGAGGCCGTGCAGATTTATCATATGTGTAGTCTACGATGGGGCAGCGTTACCTTGTATGTTGCCAACCACTGAATTTTGCATTTAATTTACTTGTACATTTTGCTGGATCATAATGTTGCAATTTTATCGAACATGGTTGTGTTTTTCCTGGTTGTTTTCTGTTTTCTAGTGTTGCGTACCATGGAAGGGTCTATCTGTAGTTTTTCCTCGCCAAAAAAAGTAAATTCTAGTGTTTGGATTGAATTTTGATGCTCAAATGGGAGGACTGGTTTTGAATCAAACCAGTGAGGCTTAACTTTGTCATGGTTTGTATTGTTGGCTGGCATTTGGGCAAGGTGACATAATTATTAAATGCAAAAAATGTATGGATGTATATATATATAAGATGAAGGTGTAAATTTGTCTTGAAAGTTAGTAATATTATATTGGAATTTTTTTTTTTTTTTTTTTTTTTTTTTTTGTTTTAATGTTGCCCCAAAAGTATTACTCCCTTTTGTCCTAATTATAGACACTTTTGTAGTGTAAATTGCATTACAAAAGTGTTCCTATAATTAGGACCGGGAATAGTAAAATAGAGTAATATTGGTTATTCTTAATAAAAGTTAACCGTCGATGTTAATTTTTTAATGGTCGATGTCGGTTTTTAAAGGAATTGGACAACATTGTTACGTTTTGAAATTTTAAAATGACGTTTAACCTAATTTTTTTTTTCCGAAGCAACATTATTCCTTAGTCAAAACTTTTAGAGCATATGGGTGTGTGTGTAGATATATAATGTAGGAAAAGTAAATTATTAAGTTATCAATCAATTTAAAAATTAAACATGGTGTAATTTCATAATAAATTAACAAGTTTTATGCTTAGTTAAGCCCAATAAGGGCATGCTTTAACCTAATTTTTTTTTTCCGAAGCAACATTATTCCTTAGTCAAAAGTTTTAGAGCATATGGGTGTGTGTGTAGATATATAATGTAGGAAAAGTAAATTATTAAGTTATCAATCAATTTAAAAATTAAACATGGTGTGATTTCATAATAAATTAACAAGTTTTATGCTTAGTTAAGCCCAATAAGGGCATGCTTTGAATTGCCGACCAGGCAAATCAGCATATAAATTTGCAAAATACATAGTTAATTTTATACTACATTAATTATTTAAGATAAAAATGCAATAAAATAACTTAAATATATAAAGCTGAAATTTTAAAGAATGAATAATATAAACGAAAAATTAGAAACAAAAGCATAAATAAACATCTTAATAAAATATTGTTGCCATATGTCATTTAAATTATAAAAGGTTAAAAAATTTCTCGCTTTAAAACCAAAACAGTGAGGAGGTATATATTTACGAGTCAATAATGTGTTTTTTGAGTTCATTTCAAAATATTAAAAGGTTAAGGTATATGAGTACATACTTGAAGGAGACAAAATGAGCTGTTATACATACTTTTTAGTTTTTTTTAATACATACTGCAGTAGAGAGAGAAGAGAATCACTAGAAAAAAAGAAAGAAAGAAAGTAAGTAAGAAAGGGTAAAGAGGTCTCTCGCTTTAATTATAGAAAAGAAAAAACTGCTCTAAAAAACCCAATAACTTGATGTTTGCAAAAATACTCTTAGTAGTATTTAATTAATCTTTAAAAATATACAAACAAATAAAATAATATTCATTAACCACATGGACAAAAATCACATTAAATATATCTAATTAGTTTTTTATTTATTTATAGAATTTACAACTTTTTCTAATAATACATTAAATATTTTTTTTATATAATTTTAATGTTAATATTTTTGTAAAGTTATCAAATTATGTGTCTTTAATATAAATCTGTACACATAATTTGAATTTGAACATTCCTCTTAGAATTACCACATTATATACATATAATATAAATATGTAATATTTAACTCATTCATCTCCTTTTCAATAATTTTACATATATATAAAATTTCATTTTTCATTAATAATTACAACAGTTTATTAAATTAACATTTTTACAAAAACCAATCTAAACATAAATTAAATGTGCGTGTTTGGGTTAATCGTGATATAAGTGATTTTTTTAATGGGTGAAAGGATAAAAATACTCATTTTATTTTGTCAAAAGTGCGTATGGCGCCATATTAAAACCTTGGGTATAAAAGTTCCTACAATCTAATCTCTGTCTTCCCAAGCTCGTCTCTACATTTTTCAATCCTGGTTTTTCAGATCTAATTCTTTTTTATTTCATATCTTCTTCTTCTTCTTCTTGTTTTTTTTTTTTCTTTTTCTTTTTTCATGTGTGATGTAGTAGTATGGTTCTATCTGATCGAAGAGAGAAGGGGGATCGAAAATGGAAGTTAGTGAGGTTGACAGTTTTGGCATTTTTGCACTTATTTATAATCTTCATAGATATTTTTGTATCCAAGGTTTAAATATGGCACCAGACGCACTTTTGACAAATTAAGATGGATATTTTTTTTCTATTTACTCTTTTTTAATCTAATTTTTGCAAACTTAAAATAGGGTAGAAGTTATATTGTGTAATGTAATTTATATTTGGATTAACTTTTGTAAAAAAGTCAATTTAACAAAATTTTGTTTGGATGATTAATAAATCAAAGTAAGTTTAAATATAAAATGATTGGAAAAGAAACAAAATTTACTCCCTCATAATTAAATATAGGACAAAGTTTGTAGTACAAAGCGCACTAAAAACTTTGTCTTATATTTAGGACCGGAGATAGTATTATATAATACTCTCTCAAACAATTAATATCAGACCTAGTTGACTTATTTGGGGGGATTAATGAAGCTAATTAAAGTATTTTAAAATGTGTGTGTATCATTTTTCTTTAAACTAATTTGTCCAACTTATGAATTGATATATAATATAATGAAACACATAAGTATTTCAAGAGATAATATAACATATGCTATAACTAATCATTTATTTAACTTCCCTAATATCTCTAAATTATTCAACTAGGTCTTATATTAAGAGCGGATGAAAGTATACATTTGTATGTATATAAATAAGAAAATTAAGAGTATTGATGCTTTGTGTGTACAAGAGTTACAGAGCATTGAAGGTCTATGTGTATAAAAATTTATAAGACTCTTCCTACTAATTAAATTTCTAATGGAGATTTTCCGCCAAGTTTCTCCAAAACCTATGGTTTGAATTTTTCTTTCTTTGATACATTTATAAATATAAAATCATTGGGTATCTTAGAATAATTTATTTTCGTCCAGCAAGGTAGGACCCACCTCAAACCCATTTTTCTTTCTTCTCATCAAGGAACAAAATATCGAGCCGGACTCTCAACCGGTTGAGGTAATTGCTCAATGATTAATGGGTTAAGTCGGGGTCAACTCAATGTTAGACCAGTCATATTAAAGTAATAGAATTTAATTCAAAATAATAAAATATATAAAATTTAATATACTATATTTTATTTCAGTAGCCATTTTATATTTACGAAAATTAATTGGGTAAATATTGAAATTATTTTACTTTAAGCATGTTTTTAGAGTTTAATTAAAGAGTAATGAATAAGGATGGAAAACAATTGGGTTTAAATGAAGTAACTTTATTTTATTTTGTACTTAGTAAATTTGAGTAATTAAGAATTAGGGAATTAAATTAAATGTTTGTTATTATGTTTCTTTAAAATTAATGAGGGCCTAAGCTCATGAGACTCAATCAAAACCCTAATCACTTAATCCCCTTATATCACATTACTCTTTTACAGTCGCATGGGAGCAATCAGAGCATCCCCGCCTCTTTCTATGTAAATCTCCATCTCCTAACTAAGTGCAAAAGAAGGGCCACCTCTTCTCCTACAAGCACAAAAATAAATCACAAATAAGGCATATAAAATGAAATAAATATGTTGGTGCCTGAAACTAATAATAAATGTCTCACCGCTAGTTGCTGAGACTTGGCGTTAATCTAGCGTTTCCTATGATCTACAGACTCCTAGGAATGGGTCCGCTCAAACGTAGTCTAATCAATCAATTCTGCAGGTACCTCCTCAAAAGCTACCTGCAAACACAAATAATAACCATCAATTAATTACTTCAAAGTACAAAATATTGAATATCGAAATAGAAAATAAAGCATGCTTACAATTTTTTTTTTTTTATGCTCACTACATGGAATGGAGCCGCTGATATATGCAGGTTGCATTTATGAGGTGTTGGCAGGAAGGCCCATTGACTTTGCCATGTTGGTCAGTGAAGACACTTGAGCAGTAAGGGCTGTCATCACGTCAAGTTCATGAACGCTAGCTACAGTTCTGGTGGGAGGAAGTGATTTGCCGGCCATTTGTGACTGTTCATGGCCATTCGTTCTAGCAGTTCATATGCCTCATTGTAAGACTTCATCAGTATGGAACTTCTTGTAGAGTCATCTACTATGGACCATGTCTTAGCGTTCAGGCGTTTATAAAATGTCTCCAGTTGCACCCATGCTACCAATCCGTGTTGTGGACACTTCCTTAACAAATCCTTGAAGCGTTCTCAGGCCTCATATGTGGACTCGCCAGCTCTTTTTCAAAAACTGGTGATATCGTCTCTCAATTAGGCGTTCTTAATTGGGGAAAGAACTTCAGTTAGAATGTGCCATCCAAATCATTCTAGGATGAGATTGAGTGGGCTAGAAGAGTGTTTAACCATGTTTTGACCTTATCTCAAAGTGAGAGTGGGAACAATTTGATTTTGAAGGTGTCATTAGACACTCCAGGGATGACAAAAGCATTACAGACCTCCATAAATGTTTTGATATGAATGTGAGGGTCTTCAGATGGGAGTCCACTGAACTGCCCTGCTACATTTAGCATTTAGAACATGATAGTTTTCAGCTCAAACTGGCCTATAGTAATGTCTGGTGGAGTAATAGCTGAGTTGAGCCTATTCAGGTTAGGAATTCCAAATTCCATAACGGCTCGATTCAGGTCAGCATTGTTGTGAGTTTGGTGGTGGTGGTGGTGGTGGTATATGGTTATCCCTATTGAGTAGGGTTTGCTATTCTCGATCTAAATCCATATTCACTTATGCTTCTTCCATGTGTGCATAATATGACTCTTTCATCTCTGCCTTTTGCACCTCTGTTTATAGGTTTGTTCAATTTTACGATCGTATAGCAAGAGATCAGCAGAGGACAAGCTGTGCATACACTACAGAAGGTACCTGAAAATCAGAAATATAGAGAGTAAGTTTGGTGAGGTTAAACACAATTGATCAAAATGAAACTTACAAGCATAAAAGGTATTTTCAGTCCTTGACAACGGCGCCAAAAATTTGTTGGCAAAAATTCTCTTGTGGCAAGCAAACCAGTTAAACAAGTAATAAAGCATAAGTAGAGTATCGTCCCATAGAGACTGTTAATACCGATTATGTAGCCAGTTTCCTTGTGAAAGTTGTATTATGAGAATAGATTTAGTGTTTGTTTTGATTATTACTACTAACACATAAAATAAACAAATGATCAAGAGTTTGGTTGAGAGATATTAGAGTAAAAATAGGTAGAGCTCGGATTTCATCCTAAGTTGCATTAATCCCCCAGTTTGCATCTAACGCATTGCTACTGACATTTTGTCTTTGTACGGCTTCCGCAATGCTACGGAAGCATTTTGCAACATTATTTAGTTTACCCACCACTAATTTATACAAAAGCATCCGTATTGTATAAGTACACCCCTTGTTCTACTTCTCCCATATTCCTATGGCCACTTTCTAGTTTAGAGTGTCAATTTACCCTAGGTGTATTGGCTATATGAGGTAGATCCATTCCTATAGCCTACAATTTAGATTGAGCCCTATACAAGCTCACCTAACACACATTACTCAATAGAGGTCTAACCTCAACTCCCTTCTAGTAAGCCGAGACCACTGATCTAGCCTCTTCGCAGCCAACTAAGAGATAAGACGATAAATCACAATTGAACAAACTGAATTTATTGAATTGAAAAATTAACAAACTGGGTTCATACTACAACTTAGGAATTCATCCTTGCTCAACCAATGAAAATTCGTTCATGATTGATGAGGGAAACAAAATAAAGATTAGAGCATAACAGTCCATGGAAAGATTAAGAAGAAAAAGCAAAAACAGAGAAGTTCAGAATAAAGACCCACAATATTGTAGCATTACATCAGTTTTTTATGTGATCTAAAAAATGTGTTAAGATGCAACCTTTTATTCTGCCTATGTGTGAAATATTGTTAAGAATACAACACTACATCTATCCCCTATTTCCACAAATGTATGAATTCGAACATAATTCATTGAACAGCACGCATTAAAGCTTAGAATTACCAAACAAAGTAGTCATAACACATGGGAAATGCATGGTAGAAATATGACTCATCAAGCCTCCAAGACAAGATCAAGTTCATTTGCCCTAAAAATCTCAATAACTAGGGTGAGGGCATAAAGGAAGATGTCAAGCAACAACACACGAGGTTTCTAGGGGATGAATGTATTAGGAGGGCTCCAGAAAGAAGGGACACTTACTTCTTTAAGCTATACATTCATGGGTGAGAACATTATTAACTCTTCTTAAATTAGTTTTTGTTTATTTTGTAATTGTCCTAATGGAGTGGTAAATCCAATGAGAAAAAAAAGATATGGTACTATGACCCCCCCCCCAACACACACACACATACATATACATATATTTAATATAAATATAGGTATATTTATATGTATGTCTGTGTGTGTACACACACACACACACACACACACATACATACATACATATATATATATATAGACACACACATACACACAAACATACATAGATATACATACATACATACATATTTTTTTTTTTTATTGTATCTTCTTAGAGCAGTGTACAATTACCTCACACAAAATAGTCTCGAGTATCACAAAAACAACCTCGTTGATGGCAGCTACAAATGCGACTATATCTGAAGGTATATATATTATTCACAATTGACTATAATATTAAATTGAAGCATACATATAATTTATATATATGATTGACTGACAAATGTTTCTTCTCATTTCTTTATATGCCCAAAGCAACCGCACGTGATCAATGATTGTGGGTACTATGTGAAGCAGTACAAGAAGGACATAATCATGCACGACCCTAAAAATATTGATACAAATAAGATATATTATATGCTCAATTTGTTCATACATGCATCCGGGTCAGGTATATATTACAATATCTAACTTCCATCTCGTTGTTTCCTTTTATGCACAGTATTTTAATGCCTCCTACACGAAGTTTTGCAACTTACAAATGGAAGAAGTGGTTGATGAATTAGTAGAATCCATGCAACATTGGTGGGAGAGTAAATACATAATAGAATGACTATAAATTTCTACGTATGAACTTTTTTTCTTGTTTTTGTTTTAATAGTGTGTGTGTGTATTCATTTATTACAGAAAAATACAACAAATCAGAATACATATATAGTCATTCATGTATATGTATACTCTCTCTCTCTATATATATATATATAGTGATTCATTCTATAAATATATATGCATAGGAATACCAAAAGCAAAAATCACCTGCACACCCCCTCCCAATTTTATTTATTTATTTTTTAAATTTAGCTTTAATAAATCACAGTTGTTACCTAACAATTATTATTTATATCTACTATATATAATAGTCATTTAAATAAATCAGTTAGCATTACTACCATTATATAATGATTGTTTTAAAAGAACTGTTATATCTTAATTATTATCATGGCAAGCATTACCATTATATAACGGTTGTTAAAGCGGAACCGTTATGTATTATGCAAGCATTACTTATATTATGACGGTTGTTTATGTGTGACCATTGATTATTATCATATCAATGTGCATATCATAGCCTCACCAAGCCTCCATACATAATAGGTGTTATATTATAATTGTTATAATAGGTCTAGAATAAATTATGGTTCATAACTATTATTTATCTGTGCAGATCATCTACAGTGCCTGTATATATGTCGGTTCAGAATCATGATGTATATCAAACAACAACTGTCATAAAAGGCATTTTCTATAGTAGTTATTAAAGAGATGTACACAAGTATGCCAGAGCTAAAAACAAGAGAATCAACATATTAGACAAGAGAATGAAGATCTTAAGTAACTAAACATCAATATATTGTCTAGGTTGGAAGCACTTGAGACAAAATTATATCAGCCGAGAACAATGAAAATGTAGGAAATTATGAGGATATGAGAATCATTAGGCATTTTTGTAGAAACTATTATTAGTTGATGGTAGTTTTACTGTAGCATGATGAGAGCTAATACATGTCTATTTTATGCAACAGAAGCTATTATATTTGAACTATTTCGTATTCTTCATCATACATTGTGGGTAAATAACATCCTGCAAACAAGATAAATTCACAAATGCATTGGATTTGCTGCAAATTTAGAGATGCAATTTATAATTCTATTGCTAAGGTGATTTACAATGGAGAATTTAGCAACGGAATCGTCAGTGACAGAATTCCATCATTAATTTTCATAAACATTTGTGATGAAATTTCCATCGCTAATCATTTTCTTTTTTCCCCTTGCAGTGATGTGTTGCTAACTTCCCAATTCTTGAGGTTAGATCTTGTTGCTTGAATCATTGTTTTAATTTGATTTTCCTCTTTTATGAATGTAATGGTTTCTTAGATTTCTAGCTCTTGAAATTTCATATTTGAGACTTTGATTATAGTTGAACTAATTGAACATTTATTATTGCAATCAAACTATTGTGATTCAATTTATATTATATGATATGATGTTCCTCATTCATATACCTTGTTCTTTTTATAATTGATGTATGTCTTTATGCTATAGTATTGTTTGAGATGCATGAATTAGTTATATATTGAATAATATAGTATATTGTTCGTTTAGATGAAAATATTATGAGATTAAATTAAATTACATCTTAGTATATTTTAATAATTATTTAAGGAGTAATTATATTTAGAGCTCTAGTTATAATTATAAATTAAAGGAAAAAGGTACACATTTGGTCCTCCAACTTTATGGAATGTTTCAATTTAGAACATTAATTTTTAAAAGCATGCTTTTAGTCCTTTAACCCCAACATTGTTAGTCTCAAATGATGATATTTTGTAAAAATATTGTTATTTTGAAAATTAATTAAGTTAATATGTGAGCATTTGAAAAAGTTTTTTAAAATTTTAAATTTCAATATCAATATTTTTTGTTAACAATATCAATGTTAAATGACCACAAAAATACATTTTATAAAGTTGATGGACCAAAATGAAACATTACTTAAAAATAAAGGACTAAATGTGGACTTTTGCCTAAAAGAAATAATTAGACTCGGGGAGTTCTTTAAGGTTTAAAATTTTGACTTAGTTGAATCAACTCCATATATGTTTGAATTGTGGTAGTCACTGATATGTCTTCAGGAAGATTGCATTTCATACTTTATCTTTCTTCTTATTTTTTTACTTTATATTTCATTCTTTATAAAATTAAAATCCAAAAAATATTTCTCTTAATTCTTTTGTTTTCCTTAATTGTGTCATTATACTTAATTAATCTTGGACTTAAATCTAACTTGATTCCGCGTAGGGAATATGACTCGAGTTTCATTGTTGTATTTTAGTTTAATTTAATAACTAATTTGAGAGTGTAATGAAAAGGCGCGTTACCATGGGTTCTCTTTATTTAGAATATGGAAATATCATGTCTCTTAGGTTGACCCTTAACTAAAGAAAAGGTGATATCAAGAGCTCTAAGAATGTTAAAGTCAGCTATAAAGCGCAAGTAACAGCTATATATATATATATATATATATATATATATATATATATATATATATATATATATATTTGTTCAATATAACAGCTATATCAAGTGATATAAAAGAATTAAACCTCCCACACAATTACAACTCAATACAACCTAGTACAGTTCAACTTCACATAATTCAATAGTATCAATAGATCATTTTTATATTCAATACACATAATTCAATAGTATCAATAGATCATTTTTATATTCAATACTTATCAATACTATGCATTATCAACATTATAATCAAGAAAATGATTCATACCTAGTTAACTAAGAAGTTTATTAAAAACATAAATTTCCTATTTTATTATATACTTTTCATATATAAATAATATAACATATATTTATGACAATAAAAAATATTAACAAACATATAAGGTAAACTAAAAAGCTGACGCCGTAATATCCTAAATTTTAGGTATAGAGATTTGAGGATAAGCCAGTATCGTGGACAATTAAGCCCAGTTCAGGAAGTGTGTCAAATATTGTTAAGGGAATTTCCCTTGATGCTGGCAAATTAAGATTCCTGGAAGGCAATCATACTTGTGACGTGCATTTGGCTAGGCAAATGGTATCCAATGGCCATGAACTTTGTAGGATTGTAGTATACATCCTAAGAATTTGATATATAATATGGGCCTATTGGAGTTGTATATTGGAATGTAGGAATTTTCAAAATTAGCCCTGAAATCTGGAACCTTTTTTGGACCAGTGTTCATTAAATGGTGATTCTGGAATAGTTGACGTGTCTTGACAATGGGAGATATTTTGTCCTAAAAATAGACTTCCTAATGGTCACATGGCCTTTTGAATCACTGCAATTGGATATTTGTAACATGAGATTTGAATTTTCAAAATTGAGTGAAAATTCACAATTTGTGCAAAAATAAGTTTTGTAAGTGTAAAATAGTTAGACTCGGCCAAGAGTCTGTGGGGCCCATAGACATGTGAAAATGGGACAAATTAGGAGCTCATTTAACATTTGTGAATATGTATTACACTCCTTAAACTTTAAAACGAGTCAAAGAACACGTTATTTGAACAAGTATATAAGAAGTTTTGAATTTTTGAAAATGAGTCACGGTTTTGGAGTGTCATCTCGACAAAGATCATGTTTTTATAAACTGGGAATGGTAGGCATATGATAAAATGGTGAGACCATTTTTCCTGGAAACTAGACTTAATAAGGAGTTCATAAGCTTTGAAATCACCTAATTTGCGAACTCTAGATATGAATTTTTGAAGTTGAACATTGAAATCTAGAAGTTATATGTTCAAAACTAGAACTGTTATTTTCAAGAAAGGTTTTGATTGGATAAATGACATTGCTTTTCTGTGAATTTTGGAAAGATGTAGTAGACCTCTTAAGCTTTAAAACAAGTGATAAAGCATGTTAATTGGGGTCTAAAACTCAAATTATGATTTTTCAAAGTTTGGCCGGAGAATCTGGAAAATTATGATTTCAGAAACAAACAATACCCAATTTTCCAAAAGGGTTAAAGACCTAATTTTCCACGGAAGTTTTGCTAAGGGAGCGCCCAGCACCTGGAAGTATTTTTGGTATCATTTTTGCCCCGAAGTTTACAAAATGGAGCAAATATGCCCCGGAAGTTTTTTAGGAGCAAATTTGCCCCGTTTTTGTTTAGGAGCAAATTTTTGTAAATTTCCGGGGCAAAAATGATACCAATCCAACGGCCAAGATCAACTGATGGGTAAAATTGCTATATTTGTAAACTTCTGGGGCAAAAATGATACCTAAAATACTTCAGGTCTTTGGGCGCTCCCTTAGCAAAACTTCCGTGGCAAATTATGTCTTTAAGCCTTTCCAAAATTTGGGAATGTCTCAAACATAAATTATCTCAGTGATTATTAATATATGAAAATAGACTTATCAAACTTTAACTAGGAACTGAAATCACTTCATTTGGAGTTCTATAGACCAAGATATGAGTTTTTCAAGTTCCCGGAGAAATTAAAGGCTTAATTTCTGATAAGTCTAAGAATTATCTCATAAGTAGATAATTAGGGTTTAACCGTTAAAGTGAGAATTTTTTTGGATAAGATATGAAGGGTTAGATGGATGAAATAGTATTTGTTCTATATTTAACAGTATTCAATAGGTCTCAGTAGGTATACATTCATGGTCATAAGGATACAATATGAGTAAATACCCTTTCTGGTCTCTGATAAAAAACACGGACCCCATTTTGGTCTCTTACAAAAAAATCGATCCTTATTCGTCATTTTTATAGACTAAAAAGGACCTTTTGTAAATTTGTGAGGGATCAAAATGTCAACCAATCGACCCTTATTCGTCCTTTTTATGGACTAAAAAGGACCTTTTTTTGTAAGGGAACAAAATGGGGATTGTGTTTTTTGTCAGGGACTAGAAAGGGTATTTACTCATATAATATTATCAAAAGATGACTGAATAAAATAAAAGGACAAGTATTTCGGGGTGAGTCTAGAGGAAGCATAATCTTAATTATGTTATTAAGATTAGATTCAATAATAACCCATCTCTATATAAATGTTAATTATAGGACATGATAATTGCTTGAGCTTAAAGAATAGTATCGGGAAGATCAACGGGTAGTAACTCTAATCTCTTATGTTGTGTGTGCCTGTATATGTTGGATGTTACCATGATTGTGGACTCGTGTTTGGGACATGTGTTTGTTTGCATTCAGTAGTTGTAGATTATTCTTATAATTTGCTTGCTTTTCCTAGCGTTGTGGAATTTGGGACTTGTAGGTCCTACGTTGATGAGACTTGTAGGGTCTACGTTTTGCAGTCAACAATGCATGTATTAGTATGCTATTATGTTGTTGCGCGGTTGCCAAATGCCGTATGATGTTAGTTCTCTATGTTTTTTTTTATGATAACGACAATTGTAAACAAAATGAAGTTAATGGTTTAAGTTAAAAATTTTTTAACTTGTTCAAACTTAACCAGTAACTTACTGTCAAACTTGACCCGAGTTTAGGTTTGTAAAACTCAAGTCAACACAAGATAGAGAGCTGTCAAAATATTTGAACTCAACTTGACTTGAGTTTCTGGTTGTAAGACTCGAGTCAATGCAAGGTAGAGATCTATCAAAGTATTTTAAACTTATAGTGACTCGAGCCAGACATACTTAACTTGAGTCATAAGCTCTTATGAAATATTTTATGAAATGAAGTTAACTCGAGCCTGTGCTATTTGACTCAAGTCATACTTTGAGGATTTAAACTTATCTTTGAGATACAGAAGCCTTTGACTCGAGTAAGTGCTCTATAACTCGAGTAAGTTTTTGAAACATATTTTCAAATGAATTAGTTAACTCGAGTTAGTCACTTAATGACTCGAGCCGAGATGATTTCAAACCATTTTTAAAATTCTATTTCAAAGTTCATTTGTGAAAGAAAAACTTGACCCGAGCTACCCTTGTTAGTTCTTTGTGTTTTGATGATAACTGACAATTGTAAACAAAATTGAAGTTATTGGTTAAGATAGAAATGACTTTAAACTTGTTAAAAGTTAACCAAAAAACTTACTGTCAAGGCCCTATCAAAGTGACTAGAGTTTAGAGTTATAAAACTCGAGTCAGTGCAAAAATGAGAGCTTTCGAATATTTTTAAAGTTAACTTGACTCGAGCCAGTCATGGTTAACTCGAGCCAATACAAGGCGAAAGCTTTCAAAACATTTTTAAAGTTAACTTGACTCTAGCCAATCATGGTTAACTTGAGTTAGTGCAAGGCAGAGAGCTTTCAAAACATTTGTAAAGTTAACTTGACTCGAGCCAATCATGGTTAACTCGAGTCAATGGAAGGCCGAGAGATCTTAAGGGATTTTAAACATAAAGTAACTTGAGCCTATACATCTTAACTCATGTTTGATGGACTTAAACTAATTTTCAAAACATAAGTCCTTGACTCGAGCCTATGGTCTTTAACTTGACTTTACTTTCAAACATATTTTCAAATATATCGGTTGACTCGAGTTAGTCACTTAATGACTCAAATGAACGTGATCTCAAAATGTTTTTCAAAATGTTATCTCGAAGTTCATTTCGAAAACAAAGCTTGACTCGAGTGAACTCAAATTGACTCGAGTCATGCACTTGAGTTAATCGCTTTAACCTCGAGCCTAAGTCATACAGTGACATCTTCATTTAAACTTCAAACTCTTTTTCAAAGAAGATGATCTAGTGACTCGAGCCTAGAATGCCAAACTCGAGCCATGCACTCCGACTTTCTTGAATTAACTCCGGTGCAATGTATCCTGTTTTGCAATCTCGTAATGCATCGTAATCGTGAAATTTTCTAGTATGATATGCATGCTTTGTATCATCACTCATTATTGCTCCTAAATATTTTTAATCAATTTGTTAGTGAGTTTCAAATGATCAAATGAATGTTAAACTGAAGATTATTCAAAAAGCAAAGTGATTACGTCAGAGCATTAAATGCTGGGATTAGAAAACCAAGCACAGATTTGGAAACTCTTTCTCTGTACATTCCTAAGGCATTAATGTTTTATTTCCTCTTTTGAACACCAGATCATCCAACAGATTAATCATAAGGAAAGTCAACAAAGAATATCTGGACTCCTTGATTGAATCAAGCGATTGAAGCAAAAGTGAAAGTGGAGCAAATCACCAAGACGGGGTGAATTGGGGATTTTAAGGGTCCGATTGGCTGTGGGGAGGGGAGGGGAGGGAAAATGGAGAGAAAATAGGAGAAAATTTATGAACCACATAACTCTGTATGCATGTTTTGCAGAACATATACAAAACACACATGGCAACTACAAACATACATCAAAACACATAAAGATATCTGAGTAAAGCGGTTACTACCTGGTATACTTTACACTGCCCTTATTATTATTATATCCAGCAACCTTTCCAAAAATACCCTTGACCTAAAAACACCACAATACACCATTTTCAATATTTCCAAAAATACCCTTACAAATATTTTGTCAAAACCGAGCCCAAACAGTGATTTCCAGAAAATATGTGAATTTGACCCAACTTCCAGGATTTTTAATACATTCCAAAAAAATCATCTTAACATGAGACCAGTGCCATCTGAACCATGTAGATGTCTATTGTTTAGGAAAAATATATTTAGAGACCAAGAGTACACATGTTTTGACATGCAGCCAGTTTTCTATTCCCTGGTCCAGATTCGCCCTGTTGCTTCCAGGGGCAATTTGACAATTTTTATCTCTTAGTAGAAAACTCCAAAAGACACAACATTATACCTCATAGTGAAGCTTAGGAAGTTTAATTTCTACCTATAAAATTTACGATTATTTCAAGATCATTTACTATTTTTAAGATCGATTGGAAGCATCGCTGCCCGAATTTCCATAATCGATGATTAGCTTGTTCTTAGAGGTTTTTCGGTGTTTTTGAGTTCAGAAACTTAAACCATAACTTAACCCCATACAAAAATGTGTTTTAGGCCCAGTGAAACCATAAAAAACACCAGAATCAAACCACAACACCAAGCCCTATGCTCATGCACGAAAATCCCAACTTGAACTTCAAAGAGTTGAGTTTTCGGTGTTTACCTGAAATCGGAGATCCGGCTTGGTGTTCTTGATGATTGGCTCTTGTTCTTGGCTATGGAACTTGGCTGAACTCCTCTCTCTCCCTCTGGAAAATTTCGTGGTTCATGGTGTAGGAGAGACAGAGAGCATGTGTTTTAATAATGGTAAAAGTACAAATCAGTCTAGAATAACTGGAGTAAAATCCTATCCAATAATTAATGGAATTCATCTGGCTTTTCTTGGATTTCTCCCCCAAAAAATCTAGAGAATTCCAGAGGTTTCCAGCTGCTTCCAAGTTTCAAAACTCTCTCCAAAATATCTAGATATTTTTCGCTTTTTTGGGCGAATTACCCGTTTTGGCCCGAAACTTTTGGAAATTACAATTGTGGCCCAGAACTTTTTAATAATTACCCACTTTTTCCCACATGCTTTGCTTTCCCAAAGGGACACATTTGGTTCCATTTGGGGCCCACATGTCTGCCCTAATTAATTTTTGCTCATTTATTCTCATTTTGCCCTTTTTCTTTGAAGGTGGGTCCCGCAGTTTGACTTTTACACTGGTTTTTCTTTCTTTTTTCTCCAAGCAAGCATTTTTATTAATTAGAGGGGATAGGTGGTGCCTAAGAGGTCCCACATATCTGATCCTTCATATTTAATTTCCTTTTTCCCTACTTAATAAGTTCAGTTCCCGGTCTGCCGGTCCATGTGGGTCCCACTGGTCAACCAGATACTTCCCTTTCCACTTTTCCTTATCTTTTCCAAATATTATCCCTTGAATGGACACTCATATATGGCGTCCTCAACTAATCAGAGTGGCCCCACACTTGTCTCATTCAGTCTAAAGGAAGCCCCTAACTGATCCCCATCGATTCCCTTTCCACCGGTTAGCATCCTGTGGGACCCGTATTTTGTGTTTGGGCCTAAGTATGGATAAAATCATCTGATTTCCCTTCTTCTCTCATGATGGACGAAATTCAATGTTAAGAGGAAAAGGAATTGACTATTTTCCCTTGCTTTTCCTCTTTTACCCCTGAAGTGACACGTGTCCCAATGTAATCATTACACCGACTCTTGCTTTTGACATATGACCCTCTAGTGTCTCCTTCTCTTCCTATTTTCCTCTAAAACGTAGAGGATCCTTATCTGTCCAGGAAATGTCACACTTCCTGAACCGGGCTTAGTAGTCTGCTTAATCAGGCTTATTTTCAAGTTTTCATGCCCGAAATTCAGGATATTAAAATATGTCTAGAGCATCCACTATCAATGTACCACTTGTTGGATTTTAATACTCTTAGACAAACCTGCAAAATACAACAAATAAGGTCTTAGGTACCCATCTTTTCTTGGGTCCTTTGGGGTTAATTTGTGTCTTAGGAATCTTGTAAGATCCCTTAGGCACCCATTAATAATTTCCTATAGGTTTACTCTTTCTTTCCTTTTTATGAAAACAGGAAGAAGTAGTATGACCTTTACGATTGCAATAATTGTAATGAGCAAAAGGATTTGAAGAATGAACGGATTTTCTAAAATAGTTCATATAAGACTTTTCTCCAAATTTCTTTTTGCCTTTCTTTTTATCAAAATCGGGTTTGTAACCAATTCCGATTTGTCATTTGTAAATCTTTCTTTGTTTCAAAATGACATTGAGCATTTCACTACCTTTAGTGAATTTCTTAAGTTCCTTTGTGAGATGTATATTCTTTTTCTCTAAATCAAGACAATCCTCACAAACAATATTTTCAGAAGAAAAATTTTTAACTTGTAGTTCAAGAGTCACATTCTTCTTTTTCAAAGATATATATTTTTCAGCAAGCTTTTCAAATTCAGATTGTACAACAATGTGCTCGCAAATAATTCATCATAAGATGGTTTTGAATCATATACCTCATCATTGTTGTCATGTTGCTCTTCTTCTTCAACAACTAAATAGATATTGGCTTTTTTTCTTCCTCATCAGCTTCATCTTCATTAGATGAGCTATCTCCTCATATAGCTGAGACATAGGCTTTCTTCTCGTATTTATTAAACTTCTTCTTATTTTTTGTCATTGTTCTTCAACTGGGGGCATTCGTAGCAAATAATTGGCTTCTTTGCCTCAAAGCTGGAGCTACCCTTGTGAAACTTCTTGTAACCTTGGTCCTTCTTGTATAATTTCTTAAATCTCCGGACCATCATGCCTAGCTCTTCATATTCTTCATCATCATCTTCATTTGATTCCTTAGCTTCTTTGGACTTTGAGGGAAATTCCCTTGTTCTTGCCATGTGCTTCACCAAGTTCCTTTTTTGAACTTGAGCTTTGCTTCATATTTAGAAAGACTACCAAAGAGGGTTGCTATAGATGCCATTGATTCACCACGAGCTTCTTCAATCATGGTGACTTTAGCTTCCCATTCCTTGTTGAGGATATTGAGAATTTTCCTCACTTGGACAGGTTGCTCATACTTTTTGCCTAATGCAGCAAGCTGATTAATCAAATGAGTGAATCTTAACTGGAATTCGCTAATGGATTCCCCAGGCTTCATACGAAGAAGCTCGTACTCGATCATGAGGGTATTGACTCTATTTTTCTTGACTCCAAGTGTTCCTTCGTGAGCTATCTCCAGCGCATCCCACATAGCTTTAGCAAAAGACAATGTGCATACACGAAAGTACTGTTGTTGACTCAGAGCACTTTGCAACATGAGAACCGCTTTACTGTTGAGTGTGATATTCCTTCTATCATTCTCGTCATAGTCTTCTTCAGGATTTGGAATTCTGAGACCATTCGAGAATAGTTGGGTTGTAGTCTCCTCTCTCGAACACTCTCCATAAGCCATATTCGATAGCCAACACAAAGACTTTGAATTTGGCTTTTCGAAAGAATAATGCTCTCCATTGAATCCCGGTGGTCAGTTGATCAAAGCTCCATCAGGTAGAATACCTTCCATAGTGATCCTTCTCGAGATGTTAAGCTCTTTAGAGAAGACCTTGCTCTGATACCAAATGAAAGTGGAGCAAATCACCAAGAGGGGGTGAATTGGGGATTTTAAAATTCTTCTATAAGTGCTGTATTTTGAATACTAAAAACAGGGTATAACAGAGTAAGAGAAGAAGAAGCAAGACACAAAGAATTTATATTGGTTCGGTCCAACCTCTTGACCTACATCCAGTCCCAAACACTCGGGATTTCACTAACTCAACGATTACACACTCGTAACTCTTAGAGCAATTCTCTCCCTAGAATTTACTCCCCCTTACAAGTTGTAATCAAATATCCCAATTTACAATGAATTATTTCAATAAGTGAAACTCTCTCTAAGAGTGGATAAAGATAAGCACTGAAGTACAAATGTATCAAAAGATAATTTACACAAGAAAACTCAAAGAGTAGTTGGAAACTTGAATGATTTTCGTTTTCAGCAGATTGGTAGTTGAGAAGAATTGAATGCAGCTCTAATTATACCAAAAGAGCATTAAATGACTGTTGTAATCTTCAATGTGACGGTTGCCTTCATTAAGGAAGGATTGTGTTAAGCTTTGGTCTTCTTCTCCCTCTACACTTTGGTTAATCCAGTTGCACAAAACTTTATGGTTGACTTCCTAAATTTTAATCTGTTGGAAGAGCAGCTACTGGATCTACAAAGGAAACATTAATCCCTTTGCAACTTGTGAAGAATGATTGTCCAAAAGGATACAAGTTTTCTGAACTTTGCATTTAATGTGCTGACATCACTTTTTGCTTTTGTTCAAATCTTCATTTAAAGTCCTCTAAAACATCCAAAACTCATTAGCAAACTGATTAAACATTGCTAGGAATTGTAATGAGTGATGATAAGAAGTATTAGGATCAAATGGGAAGATTTCACAAATTCAAGCAATTTGATTTTCAAACTTTGCGACACAAACTCGAGTTTGTTCTCACAAACTAGAGCTTGTAACATTGCTCGAAAGACAAACTCGAGTTTCTAAATCCTAACTCAAGTTTCCTTCTTCCGAGAAGAATGTCGTGTTTTGAGTTTAAAAGCACATTTTGAACAAAGAGCAAAACTCGAGTTGATTAATGACAAACTCGAGTTTTGGACTTTTATAGTGAAAACATGTTTAACTCCAAAAGCTCAAAACTAAAGTTTCCAAATGTAAACTTGAGTTTTCAAATCTACGAAATGAGCAAAGCTCTCGGCTTGACACAAACTCGAGTTAGCCAAACTAAACTCGAGTTTTCTTTAAAGATGAGAACCTTTGAAAAGTTTATGTGAAGTGAAAATTGGAGTTTTCTAAACAAACTCGAGTTTTCTCAAAGTGGGTAAACCATGAAAGCTCTCTCAAGTTCAAACTCGAGTTTATAAATATAAACTCGATTTTTCTCAAAACTTTGGAAAACTTAGAAAACTCATGGCTAGGTACAAACTCGAGTTTGTCATAACAAACTGGAGTTTGCTTAGCATGGAAAGCATTGAAGTTCTTGGCCAAGCCCAAACTCGAGTTTTGAAAGCGTTAACTCGAGTTTGGTCAAGTTCACAACAGTTGACAAAACTCTTCATTTAGTACAAACTCGAGTTTCAATATCAAAACTGGAGTTTGCATAAGTTCAAAACATTGGGAGCTCTCTGTAAGACCAAAACTCAAGTTTACTCTCGCAAATTGGAGTTTTGTTTACCTTGGAAAATATTGAAGAGTCTCTCGTATGGTACAAACTCGAGTTTGTAAAAGCTAAACTCAAGTTTGTCACAATGTGAAAAACTTTGAATGCTCTCTATGTCTCATAAACTCAAGTTTGCCTATGCAAACTAGAGTTTTCTTAGTTCATTAAAATTGAGTTACTCTATGTCAAGTCTGAAAGTGGAGCTTAATCACCAAGAGGGGGGTGAATTGGGGATTACAAAAACTTTTCTGATTACTCTGTTTTTGGATAGTAAAAACAGAGCTAAGCAGAGAGTATACAGAAGAAGAGCAAGACACATGAAATTTATACTGGTTCGGTCCAATCTCTTGACCTACGTCCAGTCCCCAGACTCTTTGGGATTTTCCACTATCTCAATTGATTACACACTTTGTACTCAAGAGTAATTCTCTCACTAGAACTTACTCCCCCTTACAAGTTGTAATCAATGAACCCAATCTCCAAGTCCCCTGACTTGAGATTCTTTACAATAAATGATTCACAATGAAATAACTCTCTCTAAGAGTGGATAATGATAAACACTGAAGCTTAATGTATCAGAAGATACTTTACAAGTGAAAACTGAAAGTAGTTGAAGAACTTTGAATACAATTCATTTTCAGCAGTTGTGCTGGTTGAGAAGAATTGAATGCAACTCTATTTATACCAAGAGAGCATTAAATGACCATTGTAATCTTCAATATAACCGTTGCCTTCATTAGACAAGGATTAGGTTAAGCTTTGGTCTTCTTCTCTCTCTAATCTTCACTTAATCTAGCTGTGCAGAAGTTCAGAGTTGACTTCTTGAAAATAAATCTGTTGGACTAGCAAATCTTGGATGTGGAATCATTCTTTAATTCTTTGCAAAACGTGTGCGAGAAGGATTACCCAAAAGTATGCAACTTTCTAGGTTTTGCATTTAATGTGCTGACGTCACTTTTTGCTTTTGCTTTAAACCTTCAATAAACATTCTCTAAAACATCTGAAACTCACTAATAAAGTGGTTAAACATAGCTAGGAATATTAGAGAATGATAACAGGAAGTATTAAGATCAAACAAGAAGGTTTCACAAATTCGTCGATTCAAATTTTAAACTTCACGATGAAAACTTGAGTTTTCATTCCAAACCTCGAGTTTTGGACTTTTCGCATGTTAAGTCAATTTAGTCCAAAACATCAAAACTTAAGTTTTCATCCAAAACCGCAGTTTTCAAACATTGAAAAACAGCAATGCTCTCGGGTTGGCCAAAAGTCGAGTTTCCATATCAAAACTCAAGTTTTCATTTAAGTATGAAAACTTAGAGAAAACTGGGCCAAACCAAAACTGGAGGTTTTCATGAAAATTGGCGGTTTTAAATCGAGTAAAACATGAGTGCTTTACGCGAGACAAAACTCGAGTTTTCAATCAAAACTCGAGTTTTCATTTAATCATGAAAACTTTGAGGAAAACGATGCTATGTCAAAACCGGAGGTTTTCCCGGAAAAACCGGCGGTTTTCAAAACTGTGTAAAACTTGAATGTTCTCGGCCAAGTCAAAACTCGAGTTTTGTACCAAAACTCGAGTTTTCACAAATCTTATAAAAACTCAGAAAAACTGAAAACTGGAGGTTTTGAACAAAACTAGAGGTTTTCAATAGTTCAAAACTTAGGAGACTCTTTGTATGGCCACAACTCAAGTTTTCAAACGTAAACTCGAGTTTTGCATTTTCAAAAAATGTTGAGAGGTCTCGTATGATGAAAACTTGAGTTTTCCTTGAAAACTGGCGGTTTTGCTTTGTTTAGAAAACTTGGGTTCTCCTTCAGATAGGCAAAACTCGAGTTTTGAAACCAAAACTCGAGTTTTCCTTTAATAGCAAACTTTTCAACTTGTCAAAGAAAAATTCATACTTTGTTTGCAATTGTTCGTAATCATCAAAACCCTTAGAGAACTAACAAAGTCCAAACTCGAGTTTTGAATTCAAAACTCGAGTTTTGAATTCAAAACTCGAGTTTGTCTTTAAAATTAAGTTTTTCAACTTTACCAAAGACAAACTTCAATTTGTGTTTACAATTGTCGGTTATCATCAAAACACATGGAGAACTAACAAAAAGGTCTCTAACGGCTATCTATTATTTCCAAGTGGCTTCATTATGTCTTCAAATGGTCATTAAATGCTATCATCATATATAAGCTGAAGCATTCAATTTGTTTAACAACCAGAACAACTAAGAATATAAGAAACACAAAAACGCTCAACATGACATAGGGTGTGTTTGGGAAAGTTGTAGATGCTAAAATAAGTGCATCTACAACTTAGTGAGAATGAAAGTGAAAAATGGGGTGTTTGGCATAGTTCATTCATTGATGTGCTTCAAATGTGATGCTCCTATTTTTTTGAAGCAAGCCTTGGGTGCTTTTAAACCCATCACGACAACTTCATCTCTTTTTTTTACATCGTGTATCGTGCTCCACTGCTCCCAACTCACGGCCACACTCTCACATACATTTAAACCCACATTTTGGTCCTCTTTTATATAATTCTTCTTCACCTTTCCCTACTTCTTTAATATATATATATATATATATATTATTTGTGGGCAATTTGTTAAAGTTCATTTATTGTTGAACAATGTTTCATTCGAGGGCAATTTTTTTAATGGTAATTTTATCATTTTATTTAGAAAATTTAAATTTAAATTTACTTTTTTATCCCAAATTATTATATTTTATACAACACACACATATATATTGATTCATGTCATTTTCAGTTATTTTTCATCTCATCTATTTTTTCAAAAGCTATGCCAAACAAGTGCCCATCAAGAAAAAAGTCACTTCTGCCACAGTTATCCCAAACACAAATCACATCAGAAAAAGTCCATCAAGAAAAGCCCATCGAAAAAAAAGCCACTTCTATCGCCGCTATCCCAAACGGGAACATAATCATTTACTGTTTCTACTCATCTGTATAGTATCTTCGGATACTCTAAACTTCGTGTTTATTCATCTATTGTTTTATAAAGTTTTATCTTTGATTATAAATCTTTGTAAGAATCTCAAAGCATTAAGACTTTGCGATCGGGTTATCAGATTACAACTTATAAGGGGGAGTATATCCTAGTAAGAGGATAACTTTTGAGTACAGAGTGTGTAACTGATTGAAGTGATAGTAAAAATCCCAGAGAGTCAAGGGACTCGATGTAAGTCAAGAGTTAAGATCGAACCAGTATAAATCTTCTCTATTCATCTTTCCTTCTCTCTCTGTCTCTGTTAGCGTCTATTTTGTACGTGAAATTCTGGGTTTATCGAAAAGATTTTTAAATCCCCAATTCACCCCCCTCTTGGTGATATTCTGTCATTTACAAACCTTAATTGACTCGCGTCATGCACTTGAGTTAAATATTTTAAACTTGAGCTTAAGTCATATAGAGACATCTTCATTTAAACTTCAAATTTATTTTCAAAGAAGATGATCCAGTGACTCTAGCATAGAATGCTTAACTCGAGTCCTATGCTCCAGTTTGGTTGAATTCAACTCAAGCACAAACTATCTTGTTTTACAATTACCGTCTTCGTAAATGCTAAATCTTTCAGTGTGATTTATATACTGCACATCATCACTCATTATTGTTCCTAACTATGTGTAATTAGTTTGTTAGTGAGTTTTAGATGATTAGATAATGGATTAACTAAAGATTAATTAAAAAACAAGTGATTACATCAGATGCATTAAATGCTAGTTCAGAAAACGAAGCACGAATTTGGTCAATCATTCTCTGCACATTCCAAAGGCATTTATGGTTTCTTTTCTCATTTGAACGCTAGATCATCCAACGGGTAGAACATAAGGAATATCAACGAAGAATGTCTATGAATGAATCAAGCATCGAGTAACGATCGAGACTTAAGTCCAACGGCTATATTAAGATCTCTCAATGGTCCATTGAAGGCTTCTAACGGTCATTAATTACCTTCACCATATAAAAGCTGAAGCATTCATTTCGTTCCAATCACCAGAAACAAAAACACAAAAAATGATCATTACACATCTACTGTTTCTTACACTTGTGTAATATCTTTGGGTATTTATAATCTTCAGTGTTTATCTATATGCTCTTTTAGAAAGTTCATTTTTTTTATTATAAATCATTGTAAGAATCTCAAAGTATTGAGACTTTAAGATTGAGTTATTTGATTACAACTTCTAAGGGGGAGTGAATCCTAGTGAAAGGATTACTTTCGAGTACAAAGTGTGTAATCGATTGAAGTGATAGTAGAAATCCCAGAGTGTCTAGAGACTGGACGTAGGTCAAGAGTTGAGATCGACCCGGTATAAATCATCTGTGTCAAATTATATATATATATATATATATATATATATATATATCTGTTATACTCTATTATAGTGCGTCTGTTTCAGGGGTATTTGAAAAGAATTTTAAATCCCCAATTCACCCCCCTCATGGTGATATTATGTTCTACATATGATTTATTTTCATAATTATGGCTAGTATCAGATATTGTTTATCCTATACATATAAGATTAATCTGCTACTCTGGGATTCATCATTTAAATCTCATAATCTTCCACTAATTCAGGGCATGGTCAGAATAGTAAGCAAGGTTCAAGGGGCAAAGGCAAAGTTATCGCTTAATGCTAGAAGGTGGAGGGACTGATATTGCAACTTGATTTATTTTGATTCACCTTTTGTATATATATTCCTTATGACTTGGTTGTTATTTTGAAGTAGCCGAGGCTATTAGAATGTATATGTATAAATAGATACCTATGACTTTATAATAGTAGAAACCTATATATATATATATATCTTAGTGCAGGGATGGGCAAATATGTCATGAGCCCATAATATGATGGATGATTAATTGAATAGTAGAGCACTAAGTTAGATACAATAGTAAAGAAGCACTATGATGATATCAAATAAAGTCTAAGGTAAGATGGATTTTAATGAAGAGTTTGAACCATTGATTAAATGTTGGGTTAAATACCTAATTTGCCACAGAAGTTTTGCTAAGGGAGCGCCTAGCACCCGGAAGTATTTTTGATATCATGTTTGCCCTGGAAGTTTACAAAATGGAGCAAATATGCCCCCCGGAAGTTTTTTTAGGAGCAAATTTGCATAAACTTTCGGGGCAAAAACGATACCAATCCAACGGTCAAGATCAACTGATGGGCAAAATTGCTATGTTTGTAGATTTCCGGGGCAAAAATGATACCCAAAATACTTCCGGGTGTTGGCGCTCCCTTAGCAAAACTTCTGTGGCAAATTAGGTCTTTAACCCTTAAACGTTTTCAAAAGTTTTAAATTTTTCAGAAAAGACCATTCGATTTACAAGAATATATCCTCTATTTGGGTTAAGCTTTTGTACTCTTTTTAAAAAAGGTTTTTATTTCCCAGGACCAAACCTAGCTTGATGGTTTAATTTCATTATTAAATAATACATCTAACTTGTGATTAAAGGAAGACGTCGATCTGTTCCAGGCTCAAATTAGGGGGTGTTACAAACACCTCATGTTTTTTACAAAATAACAAAATTTAAAGGGTTCAAATCCAACAAGCTCACCTATGTCACTCTAGAAGTATAAATAGACACAAAAGAGATGTTAATTTTATACAATAATATATATTCAAATATAACTCACTGCCAAAAAGGCGTTGATTTGTAGCGGTTAAATTTTAGGATTTATTGTTGTTCTACATGCTACTAAAGCGTGTATAGTAGTAGTGATTCTAGAAGCTGCTACAAAATACACCATGGTAAGCAGTTGTAGCAGTTAAAAAAACCACTACACAAGTGACTCAAATCGCTACTACATTTGTAGCATATCTAATTGCTATAAGAGTTGCTTATTGACGAGTCATGTTTGTGTCAACGACACCCAAAAGGGGGTGAATTGAGTGATATTAAAATTTTAAACAATTGCATTAAAACTCAATCGAAAGATTAAAGTTGGAGAAATATAATCGAAATGTACACTAAAGTTTGTATTGTTTCGGCCTTAACCTTTTGATTTACACCCAGTCCTCAAAGCGTTTATGAGATTTCAACTATATTTCCAAGATTCAATTAGTTCTTCGCACCATAGTACAAGAGAGTTCCTTACAAGACACTTACTTCCCCTTGCACTTTATAAGTTGACAACCTCACACAAGGTTTCACTACCATGAGATTTTCTTTACAAAAGTATTGAATAAGGTTGGGTAATCTCCCTCACAGAGTTGATAGATAAACACTAAAGAATAATATAAAGAGGATATCATAGAATAACATAGCAATTAAATACATATCATAACAATGTAATAAAATAAATTATTCTAATAACCCAAACTACCGAGATGCTTTTCCATTAGAGTAGAACCTCAAATTGTTGAAATCCGTTCAAAGCTTGTTAGAAAAACAAAATTGCCAAAAGTGGTAAAATGAAGGGTGGTGTTGTATTTATAGGCGCCATACCGCTACATGTCACTATCACAGTGCCCTATTTGTAGCAGTTACAATAAAACCATTACCAGAACAGCTACAAAATTTAAAATCCTTCCTCGTTCTACGTGTCACTTTTTAGTGGTTCTGTATAGGGGTGAGCAAGCACCCCGCAGGCCGCCCAACCGCCCGCGCCCCGTGAAAAATTCCCCAGATGAACCCACCCAGATTGTGCCCGTCACGGTTAATGGGTAGCTCATTACCCGTTTATATTGAACGGGTGGGTCACGGGTAACCCATGACCCATTTATATAGGTATTCTTTTTTGGTCCCTTACTCAGAATTCAGAAACGCACAGGCATAGTGTCGCATAACTGAAGTCTGAAGTTGAGAGAAACGAGAGTCACAGATCACGGTCACGGGTGGAGACTCCAAACTTTTCAAACCCTTGCTCGGTCGCTCTTGTAGCATCACCACCATCATAGATCACCGTCCCTCATCGCCGCCATTGCAGATCGCCATAGCGGCCAGTGTCGAAGTCGATCTCCGTCTCTCATCTTCTTCCGCCTAAGCCGCTCGCCGTCCCTCATCTCTCTCGTTCTGATCACAGATCTCCTGTAGCATCGCAAATCATTGTCCCTCATCTCTCTTGGTTGCACTCGTTGCTCACCTCTTCTTCCGCCACGTCTCCCTCTCACTCGCCATCTCCATCTCAACAACTCAGTAAGTGTTCGTTTAATATACTTTTCTGAATCTTGATGTTGAGAAATTGATTGTCTCTCACTATCGGCCCCACCATCTCTTGGCCCCACTTGAGATTGATTATCTGTATGATTGTATAATATTTGAGAAATTCTCTGAGTTGTCATTATTGGTCGGCATCGTATCTCATTTGAAATCTGAAGCCGCGATTTATTCTCAAAGGCTAAAAAAAGTATATATTACTTAAAGACAAGAGATGGTGGGTGGGGTCGACTCGGTCAAGAGAGTGAATAAATAATCACAACTTCACAATTCAATGTACCTATCTGTATTTGCTTAAAGACAGGGTGTGTCCCCTCATGCCTCACTTTTACTCTATTATTCAATAATAACCTTCAACCTATGCAAATCTTTCTCCTTTTTCAAACAATATATATTAAAAATAACCTATGCATTAAATGTTCAGAAGGAAGAAAAAAATTGTGGAGATGTTTGCGTTGATTTTCTGGAGGGTTTGTCTCATTTGAAAAAGGAAGGAAGAAAAGGTGGGTATAATTAGTGGGGTTGATTTGGATGTTTGTTTGTCTTATTGAAAAAGTGAGGCATGTGTGCGTGTTTGACTTTGCAAATCACAAGAAAGGTCCTCACTTCAAATATTTTATTCACTTTTCTTTGCTCTTGCATGTTCCTTTTATTTTATTCCCTTTTGGCCATATATGTACAAAAGATTGGATGACCAGAATTTTTATTTGACTATGTGTTTTTATTTTGAAATTAGCATGGAACATATTCCACCGATAATGTGCAAGGACAAGCTCCAAGTGTTGTAGGGGAAGGTACTCAAGCTACCCATGTTGAGAATGAGATGACGAATGAGGGACAAAATAATGATTCCCAACCTAGAAAAAAAAAAGGAAAGAGTCATCTAGTATATGGAACTATTTTACAAGGGTGCCACTAGCAGACACTAAAGGAAAACATAGGTCAAAGTGCAACTACTGTGTAGCAAATTATGCAAGTCATCCTTCGAATGATGGCACTAAACAATTATGGAGACATTTTGACAAGTGTCCAAACAATCCTCACAAAGCAAGCAAGGGTCAAAGCTTATTCTCGGCTACGACAAATCAAACAGTGACTCATCACTTATTCAGTCAAGAGCGAGGTAGAAAGGTTGTTGCTAGGTACATCATAAAGGATGAGGTGCCTTTCCGAGCTGTGGAAAAGGAGGGGTTGATAGAACTTTTGCAAGAGTTTCAACCTAAATTTCAAATGCCATCAAGATGGACAGCTACTAGAGATTGCTATGGCATATATAAAGAACAAGCAAATATCTTGACAAAATATTTCAAGAATATTTCAAGACTTCTAAAGTCTGTGTGTCTTTCACAACTGATTGTTGGACATCTATGCAAAATAACAACTACATGTGTTTGACTGGACATTGGATTGATGACGATTGGATTTTGCAGAAACGCATTCTGAATTTTTGTGAGATTAAAGATCATAGAGGTGAGTCAATTGCCAAACAAATTGAGGATTGCTTATTTCAATGGGGCATTGACAAAGTGTTTACGATCACAGCTTGACAATGCTTCCGCCAATGATTCTGCAATTACAATACTAAAAAAGAGTTTCAAGAGTTGGGATGGTTTTGCAATGGTATGTGATGGAGAATTTTTGCAAATGCGGTGTGCTGCTCACATATTAAACTTGGTTGTTTCTGAAGGTCTAAAAGAAATGAACAAGTCTATTGAGCTCATTCGACATGCAGTAAAGTATGTTAAATCTTCTCCATCAAGGAAGCGTAAGTTCATAATGTTGGCCGAAAGAGAACGAGTTGAATCAAAAGGCCTTCTTACCTTGGATTGTCCCACGAGGTAATTTTTTAATTATTTTTTTGAATGAGCTTTGATATGATAATGTATTGATATTTAATTATTTTTCATTTCTATCATATCATTAGGTGGAACTCGACATACCTTATGCTTGAGAGTGTCAAAGTTTGTCAAAGTCTTTACTCGGATGGAGGAGGAGGATGAAGAATACAAACAATACTTCAAGAAGAAGAACGTAGATTCCCGCCGAGACACTTTTATCTTGATTGATGCTCTTGAAGGTGTTGACGATGTATTCGATGATACAACTACAAGGAGGATTGTTGAACCTACAATTTTGCCTCCTAGTGCATATGATTGGAGCACTACAAATGAGTTTCTTGGCTTTTTAAAATTGTTTTACAATGTGACATTGAAGTTTTCTGGATCAAACTATGTTACAAGTAACACTTGTTTCCAACATATAGTTTCAATTCAGACAAGCCTTGAATCAAATGCAAATAGCTCCTACTCTTTGTTGGGTCACATGTCAAGAAGAATGCTATCAAAGTTTAACAAATACCGGGGGGCAGCTGAGAAAATGAATCCTTTATTGGTTGTGGCTGTGATACTAGACCCTAGATATAAATTGACATATGTCAAGATTGCTTTCACTGACATTTTTCATGAACCAATAAAGTGCGAAGCTATGTTGAGGAAGATTACAAGTTTATTGTATCATTTATATGACCACTATTCATCTAGTGTTCATGTTGGTGAATCTTCTTCTCAACCAACATCGGAGCAAGGGGATCATGTTGAGTTAGAACTTGAAGTGCCCTTAGCATCTGGTGATGCTACATTCCAAAAGTTTTTGGCACAGGCAGATGCAGAGAGTAATGTTAAGAAAGTTTCAGAAGTGGATGAATACGTTGAATTGGTTGGTTACCGTGATTCAAAATTTGACCTCTTGGCATGGTGGAAAGGCAATGCTTGTAAGTATAAAGTGTTAAGCTTGATCGCACGTGATATATTGGCTGTTCTAGTCTCTACCGTCTCTTCAGAATCAGCTTTTAGCACCGGGGGTCGAGTATTAGATGCATTCAGGAGCTCTTTATCCTCAAAGATGGCTGAGGCACTCATATGTGCACAAAATTGGCTATCAGTGAAGCCACCCAACTTCAATGACTTTGATTGTGATAATTTTGATGAGACCGAAGCTATTGTTATTAGTATATTAATTTGCATTTTCTATTTTCAGTTATTAATGTTTCATTTCTATTTTTGTATTAATTAGGATTTATCTTATTTCATTTTGTAGAGGAAGATGCGGCCGAGAAGGCGTTTCCAACACGTAGTGAATATTATTGTGTGTTTGAAGTTTGAATTGATGAATTTGTCATTATTGTGTGTTTGAAGTCTGGATTGATGAATATTAATATTGTTTTGTTGGTGAATTTTTTATGTTTGAAGTCATCAAGTCATTATATGTGTTTGAATCTGTCATTATTGTTCTGTTGGTTAATACACAAATGTTTTGAATTTTGTGTGTTTGAATTGTGAAATTGTCATTATTGAGCAAATATTGTCATTATTGAGCAGGTATTGTATTGAAATTGTCATTATTGAGCAAGTATTTTTTTTAAAAAAATTAAAGCAGGTGTTTTTTTTTATACAATCAGGTATTATTATTATTTGCGCAGGAATTGTAAACAAAAGCAACAAAACAAACGCATAAAAAAAATTTTTGAATCAGGAATTGTAAAAAAAACGCATAAACAAAAAACTGTTCTGGGCCAACAAAAAAAAAAAAAATCTTCTCTAGGCCAAAAAGGCCAAAACCTATTCAAAAAAAAAAGGACCAGATCTATAAACAGGTTCCCTAGACCCGTTTATTAAAACCCGTTTAACTCGTACCCGTTTTGGACGGGTTACACGGGTTTGTTCACGGCACGGGCCCGTGGAAAATAAACGGACGGTGGGTCATTCACCCCCCATCCCCGCCCCCCGCCCGTTGCTCACCTCTAGTTCAGATAGAACCACTACAAACATTGAACCCATTCGTGATCTTTGGCATTTTGTACTATGTAATGTTTATTGATCCAATTGTTACAAATTTGGCACCAACTTGGCACCAAGTTTGTTCCACTTTTTAGGTCATATTAAGCTAACTGCTACAAATAACCACGGCTAATGACGGCGTCATTTGGCATGAGTCATACCGTGACATATTTGTAGAGATTTTCCTTAAAACCACTATAAAACATGACATTTGTAGTAGTTTTCTTTAGCCACTACTAATTAACCATTATGAATCAGTCTTTTTTTTTTATTTTTATTTATTTATGACTCTCAATCCCCTATTCTAAATTAATTTATCCAAAAATTCTCAATTTACTATTATAACCTCATTTCTCTATCACAATTATATTTCTATCATCCACTAACTTTAATTATTTTAATTATAAAATTTAATAATAATAGTAATACTAATTTCCTCCCGTCATCCTAAAAACCCTATAAATTTGCTTACTTTAATCCTTAGGAAAAAATTCCACAAATATTTATTCCTCAAATCATTCAATCCCTAGTAAGCAATCACATAAATATTCGTTAAATAAGTTGGGAACACTTAACTTGTATAGCCCTAACTTAGAGGGGCAGTGTTAATCTACTAATATTGATGCTCTTTTTTTTTTTTTTTTTTTTTTTTTGATAAAGAATATTAATACTCTTGGTTATACAGTTAAGGGCTTGTTGGCGTGTTATGGGCCTATGGAATGTGGACCCATAACTTATGTACGATGTACTTTTCAGTCCAAATCCTTAAGCTTCAACGGAAGTTATTGAAATTTACTCTCTCTCTCTCTATCTCTCTCTCTCTATATATATATATATATATATATTATGTAACTTGGTGTACATGCAAGGAACTTTTCCAAATAGAAATTTCCATTAGTTCCATTGTTTTTAAGCTAAGAGTATGAGTTAGAGCAAACAAAAAAACAAAAAACAAAAACAAAAACAAAATCAAATAAAACTTAATTAGTATAATAATTATATGTGCTAGTACTAGATCAAAAAATAATAATATTTACGTAGCACCTCATGTATGTTTTACCCTTTTTTATTTACGTAGCACCTCATGTATGTTTTACCCTTTTTTGCCCACAGAATGTTTTACCTTTTTTTTTCCCCTTAAACGTATATGTTAATATGTTTTATTGTTGAAGATATAATAAAAAATGAATATGTTTTAATTATAGGAATTTCACCTAAATTTTAACTATTCATTAGCCATCACAATAAGGACCCCTTTATTTCATGGGTCCAATATTAGAATTGAAAGCAGCATCATATACACATCCCTGACCAATGAGAGTTGGCATAGATGGTAATATAGTACTGGGTTCGATCCTTTCTCCGCGTCATTGGGACTCCTTTGGTAGCGATCCGTAAGTCCCCAAAGTCTCATTAAATATGTATATCTATCCAAAACTTTTTTTTTATCAAAAAAAAAAAATATACACATCCCCTACAATATAGTACTTCAAATTAAATGTTATTATCTATATAGCACCATTAGATTTTTTTTTTTTTAAGTTTCAAAAAATGTATATCTATACTATTAGAGTTACATGTCAATTTGTTAATTTATTATTATATATAGCACCATTAGATATAAACCCGAACATTTTTACGTTGGCAAAAAAAAAAAAAAAAAAAAAACAAAACAAAATTGGGGACAAAAACCACAAATTCTAATTTGAGTTACTAAACTTAACAAATTATTAATTAGGTTATTAGAATTTGGGCCAAATTACATCTATATTCCTTACTTATTAAAAAAAAAAAAAAAAAAACAAAATTGGGGACAAAACAATATTGTTTACACACTCCATAAGAACATTAATGACAAAAATTTGAGGCCTGAACATCGGCAGAAAGGGCTATTGTAAGTTAGTTCTAATGTTAAATCTTCATATTTAAACCCTTTTAGTTAATATTTGTGGATAAACCAAGAAGCCAAAAAATTGATTCATCTACAGAATTTTCGTGGATACCGCTGCATCTCTGAGAGATGGATTTGACTTCTTCAAAGAAGATGACGATTTGAAAGCCTCTATTTGCATTTGGCATTTGACATAGTACCCCTTGTTCTCCTGGCATTTTTTCAGAGCTTCAACATCACATGGGACATTATTTTCTTCATTCCATTATTTTCTGCTTTTGCATCCATAGATTAAACTTAAGAACCAGCAGAACCTCCGTTAAGAACATAGAGAGACTTTAGTGAAACAGAATTCAAATAAGAATGAGCATCGCGGAATTCAAATCAACATTCAATACGTAGTATTTTGTATTTAAGTCTCAACAAGTTAAAGCTAGAGATTCAATTGAATTTAAACCAAAAAACAAAGCCAATTGCAGATAGATAATTGCGTAGCAGCATGATGCTAACGATTCATAACTTGCATAAGAAAAACTAGCCGAGATTCAAATTCATAAAATAAGCTTTATAGAAAATTAAACCCTCGATCCAGCTAAGATGAGCTGATCAGATCCGGGTTCCTCTTGAATCATATGCCTCTCGATAAACCAATGTTTAAACATCACCTGCATGGAATTGGTAGCAAATATGCCATAAAGAGTGAAAAAAATGAAAATATTCCACTTCTTAAAACGCAAAAAAAATTCAAAAACGAATCAAATTTCAGAAATGGAAGTCATCAAATTACAAGCAACTAAAAACAGAAGTGCGCTCAATCCAACTATTCAGTTTATTATCCTAGTTTGAAAGATTGGGAAAGTGTAAGAGCAATATATATACCGACCGACAAAGTTGTCTCAAATTAGAAACCAGGGAGGAAAACTCGTAAAGAGCGGTATCCATGAACATCTCAGATTGGGTTCTTCATATTAGTGCGGTATCAAAGAGCAAGTATCCATGAACATCACATGGCGATGTTCATGCTCCAGAGGGTGACATCAACATCTACCTTTTCCTTTTCTCTTTCTTTGGATCATGAATTTGGGGTTTTATTGGAAAATATTCAACATTTAAATATTCTATATTGGGCCATTGGTCTAAATTAAGATTTGTTGAGTTTATCAGCCTTATATAGTATTTTTCTATTTCAACCGTTAATGAGATTCTCCAAAATATATATATATATACACATCCATTTATTGTGATTAATTTAATTGGAGCATCCGTGCGTTTTAGGGGGCAAAATCTAATTGATTATCTAAAGCTAGATTTAATTTTGGCTATTGTCTGTAACTGCAATTCTAACTAGATTATCTACACCCCACACACACTTAGAAATTTTACATTATCGTCGTAAGATAGTATTCTTTCAAAAATTTCTCAAACACCTGTATAGAAGGAAGTCTTACCTCATTTGGAATATAACAAAGTTGGGATACAGACGAAATCATACATGACCGGGTTTGTCAGCTGGTAAATGAATCAATAATGGGAAAAGTAAGGACCTTACCTAATCTGACGAATTATGGAGAAGCAAAACTTCAGTGTCGAAGAAGAGACTGTGGAATGAGCACTTACAAACAGACAGTAATACATACACTAGCTTCTGTCTTTAATATAAGATCGTGTTGGTAATGCAAATTGCACTACCAACAAAATCTTTAAGACCGAAGGTATACGGTAGTGTATCCTTGACAGGAGCCATATGTGTATAACTAGTTCTGTAAACGTTGTAGAATGGCATTTTTCATGGCCTGGGCAGTCATGAAATTATTGGGAACCCGGACGACGACGTCTTGCAGCATTAGGTCTTTGACTCTTGATACGCTGGCATGATGAACATGAAAATCAAGTTGTCTTAGAGCATCCATTAACCTTGCAGCTGGGTGATTCACATCCAGGCACTGAACCCTTATCATCGCCTCCGCCCCAACAATGTTGACCTCAACACCAATCGCATTCGCTTCAGAACTCGAGTGACTATAATTCGCCAGAGCTTCTTTCTCCTCAGTTTTCTTGAATCTAGTCTCTAGTTCCTCAATTTTTGCCTTGAGTTCATTGATGTAGGTGACCGCGTCAGAGAGCAGGGAAGCTTTGTCCATTTTGGAAACATTAGGAACGGCGGAACGGAGAGCATAGAATCTTTGATTCAGTCTCTCTCTTCTTTGCCTCTCGGCCTCCACGTGGTTTAGAGGCATTATTAGCTCTTGTGCTTTATCAGCCTCATTTCTTCCCTTTTTTCTGATGGATCGAGGTTTGGAAGAGGAAGATAAAAAAAGAGCTTCTTCAGAGTCATTTAGAGCTTCGTTCTTGAAATGATGATAAGGCTCAGAACCCAGACCTGGTGGACTAGGGATAAAGAAGTTGTCGAACTCGAAGACTGATTTAACAGCTTGAATCAGGCTCCAATCTTGGGTTATTAAGTCATTGGAGGCTAACTCAAGAACTCCAAGTGCATTAGGAATGGGAATGCACACCAGAGTTTGGATTCCATGAGCAAACGCTTCTCGAACTCTATCACACTCGTGGACCTGCAGCTCCCTGCCGCTGAGGCCGGTGTTGGCTCCGGCCAGCCAAACATGTGTGGCTGAGCTGAAGGCACGCCCCACCACATCATCGCCGGCGGCAAACGATCGAGTCAACGATACTGTATAAAACCATTCCAACTGAGTCATATGTCCGTCGCCGCCGCCCTCCATGTGTTTTGGAATAATCAACTTCATCTTTCGGCCTGCGTTAGGGCTTGGCCATTGATCATCACTCGTGGCGGTTTCCTTGGACTTGGACTCTCTGGTTCCACGGAAGTGGCCATCACCCCAATTTAACAACACTTGGCTCCTTGTACTACTACTGCTATCTTCTTTCCAAGCTTGCCAGAAAATGACATACACCCACCACTCAGTTCGGCTGTGCAAAATGAACTGAAGACGCTGTTGGAGTACTGTGGTTGAGCTTTCTGATGAGCCCATAGACACAAGCGATCTTGATGATGACGAAGAACAAGACATTTGTGTGTCTGGTGGAAGATCTCTACTTTACTTTTCTCTTCTTAATCAATAATAAGATGTCTTAATCTGATTGAAGAAAGAAAGAGATGCAAAGTGTCGTGAGAGAAAGGATCATAGGAAGGAACACAGAGGGGAAAGTAATAAAATAGAAGATGCTTATAAATCTCTCTTTGAAGGGAAAAAGTGATTATTACTTGAATCTTTTGGATGTTTATTACTTCACGGGACCACTTAACTTGGAAATACGGGAAGGAGAGGAACTACACATGGGTGCACCATCTGTTTCACGTGGGAACATAGAATAAAGTGAATCTAGGTGAGAACGGGTGGGATGTGCCCGAGTGCGATGTATCATTTTGTATCATCTGTACGTCATCTACGTGTATCTTTGGATTATTCTTTCTTTTGTTGAATTTTGCTATGGTCTGAATTAATGTTAATTTCAGCATTTTTATTTTTTCATGGAAACTTTTTTTTTTTCCCTTGCCAGATATTTAACGGAAACTTCAAAATAATTCCCTTTTCTATTTTACATAATTAGAAGTTTTTGAAATTTTTTTAAAGAAATGAAAATTTGAATTATTTTTTAATTATAATAATTTCAAATAGTTAACATCATATTTATATAAAGCATCATAATGAATTAATTTTTTTATGTTGAAAATATAATTGTTGAGTAATATTTCCTTGGGTACAAAATTGCACCTGAATTTTATAAAATGAAGTAAAAATATAATGGCCATTGAGTAAACTTACATGCCCGTTTAGCGAATATGTCAACTAAGAAAAGGAATGAACATGAAGTTTGTAAAATATTACAAAAATAAACATAAAATTTTCAACAGATGTGGCATTTTTTCATCATTATAGAAACTTTATATGTATTTTTGTGTCATATTCTTGACCTACTCGTTACCTAAATGGTCAATGTTAATGGACTTAACAGTTATGATATTTTTGCACTATTTTCTTAAAAAAAATATGAATTAAATCCGGTTGAAATATTAGAATTTAAATTCAGACTTACACTTTTAATAAATTCTTAATTAAGCTAAGATGATTAATTAGAGATCTTTAAATTTTGCAAATATACCTCAATGCCCTAAATTTCTACTAGCTAGACACTTCACTCTTTGCTCATCAAGAATCCCTCTTTCTCCTCCGTTATTCTCATCCTCTCTCTCTCTCTCTCTCTCTCTAGTCATGGAACACCTCTTACCAAGAGTAAAAACCTGAAACCTTCAAATGCAGTAACAGTACGCCGTTCCTTTAAATATATAAGATGTAGTAAGAAACGCAGAAGCCATGGAAAAGGAGAGAATACATGCATATGGGTGGAAAGATAAAAACATAAACACACCAGTGACTGAAATAAAAAACACTCGAACAACAGAGATAAAGAAAAACGTGGCCGTTCCTAAATTTTGAAATCGAAATCATAACTATCCACATGTGTCGTTTATTGTGTTTATGTTTTGGTTTTATGTGTGAACAATCTTCCATGCATCTCCCCAAGAAGAACAATATATGGGCTTGAACAATTCCATTTGTTGCTTCGTTTATTGGTCATTATGCCATGTAGATCATAGCCAACCAAAGGAAAGATTGAGAAAATCATAATTGTTTGTTGTCTTATGGCCTTCGAATCTAGCTAGTATAAGAAACTCGAATTGTTCACCAGTGAGATGGTGAATGGAGTCTACATAGTACAAACAAGCTTTCAAAAATGTAATTCATTAAATTTATGACTTTTGTGACTTGGTAAAATGAAAAGAATGAATGTTGTGTCTTGTATTCATATACAAACGTTACATATATATACAAGATAAGAGAGCCTAAATAGTAATGGCTCATAATGACTAATAATGAAGATTGGCTTATAATGACTATTAATAAAGATTATTCCTAATCCCTACAAATCAGGGATTCCTATAAATCAAAATACAATTTGCTATGTAATCCCTGTCATCCCCCGGAAGCTGGAGCATGGATGTCTTGGATGCCGAGCTTGGACTTGAGTTCATGAAACCGAGTAGGATGAAGTGGCTTTGTGAATAGTCTCGCAAGTTGATCGGCCAGACCGAGCAATAGAAGACAAATTAGCTTGGCTTGAAGCTTTTCCCTTACCAAATGACAATCTAGCTCAATATGCTTGGTCCTCTCATGAAAAGTTGGATTGGCGCAATTTTAATGGCCGATTGATTATCACAAAAAGTAAGGCGGGGAGCAACATGAGAAATGTGAAAATCATTTAACAAATATATAAGCCATTATATTTCACAAGTTGCAGATGATAAAGCCCGATATTCTACCTTTGAAGAAGATTTGGAAACAGTGGCTTGCTTCTTGCCTTTCCAAGAAATTAAGGAAGAACCAAGAAAAATGGCAAAACCGGTAACTGAGCGATGAGTATCTAAACAACCAGCCCAATCAGAATCACTGAAACTTCTTAATTGTAAATCAGAGGAAGCATAGAAGAAAATAACAGCACCCAGAGAGGATTTGATATAGCGGAGAACACAGTGGGTAGCAGATAAATGAGTATATCGAGGAGCAAACATGTACTAACTAAGTTGTTGAGTGACAAAACTCAAATCAGGCCGAGTAGTAGTGAGATATTGCAAGCGACCAATGAGCTTTCTATAAGGGAGGGGATCAAGTAAAAGAGTACCATGATCACCAGAAAGCTTAATGTGAGGATCCATTGGGCAAGAAGCAGGTTTGCAAGCCAAATATCCCATGTCTTCAAGTAATTCAAGGGAAAATTTTCGTTGAGACAGAAAAACACTGTAACACCCCATTTTTCAAAAGCGGAACAATGTATTTCTATCAGAGTAGAGGATCGAAGCAAATAAGTGAGTAACTGATAAGTATTAGAAATGTTAACCATGGTGTATCCGGGTGGTTATAGTAACAGTACATTCATCCGAGTATTAAAATTCTAACTATATAGAAATATAAATACATCTCCAAAATAAAACTCCAGCTGAGTCCTTCAAGCGTCTTTGCCGTTACCCTTATCGTCGGCTTTCGATCCTCCAGACCCTAAGGCTATGGTAAGAGTTGAGGTCCAATGCCCATCGGACCTCAGGTAACGGTTAACCTCATGCTTAAGTAAAACAATATATGTATGACAGATATTCATGACATTCCAGTAATAATCAATACATAAGCACACAGCAGATGTAAGATTAACACACCAACAGTACATAGCACACATCACATGTAAAGTCATCCACAATAATACATAAGCACACAACAAATGTAATGTTATCCATGTTTGCACTAACCAGTGCCACAACGGCCCCTCGTGTGCTTAGCGCTAGGAAAACTCAAGGGAATTATCAAGACTATAACCCATATAAAGCTGAATGTATAAGTAGTGATCTAAGACCGAGTCTTAGTCACGGTGCATGTCCAAGACCAGGTCTTGTCCATGACCTTATGAAATCATCTATCACATATAAGCATCAGAGTTAATGTTACAGTACGCGTCCGTACCTTAGTCCGTGCGGTTAGCGGTACGTCTGTCTGTCGGTACGTTTTCTCGAATAGCTTATAATAGCATTTACCGCATTATTATCTTATAATAATATCTTAAGAGATATTTTAACCACTAATGACCTTTTTACCCCTGGTGGATTTATTATTCCAATTATTTCCTTAATTTTCGTAAAAAACGTTGTTTCAGCATTTCTGGGCAGATTTTTCGACAACTTTGAAAAATCATTATTAATTCCAAAAAAAATTGAAATGAGGTTCCGTAAAATTCCTCGGAAACCTTGGCATGTCTATTGTTGAGGAACAATAATGGTGTTCTCTGGAAACATGGGAATCATTCCCATTTTTATGTTTTGCAACCCTTGCCCAAAATTTTTCCAGAAAACATAGCCCAACTTTAGGAATTTTTATCTCCTTCTACGGACCTCTAATTTATACATATTTTATATCAATGGAAAGCTATACATGTCTACTATAACCATGAATTATTTCATAATTTTGAAGCTAAATTTACACATAAAATAATGCCCTCTATCTGACTGATTCCCATAGCTCAGCAAACCCATAAATTCTCTATCTTACTCTATCTTGTTCCATTAATCCGAAAGATTATTTCCCAACATGTTTTTACCTCTTCAGGCATCTTTCAATGCAATGAGGCCTAAAAACAATTATGAGAATTTACTTTACCTATTTTCTAGATTAAAACTAACATTCTACTAAAGACTACCAAGAACTAAAGACTAAATATTAAGAACTAGAAAAATTACCCTTGAAGAACCTTGCTCCTTCCTTCTAGCTCCAAGAGAACTCTCACTCTCACCCTCTTAATCAAAGGATCAGAGGTTTTTGTGGTGATGGTGTGAAGAATTGTGAAGAGGTTGGGGGTCTATTTATAGGAAAAAAAGTAGGGACACAATTGGCATTTAAATGTGACCAAACTTCACCCTAACCATTGGATTAGAAATGCACTTTTTGAGGTTTAATCCCCTCCATTTAATTGCATGCCGACATGCCTTTCTTCATCAGAACTAATTGATTTGATTATTCTATTGAAAAAGAAAAACAATAAAAATTACCCATGTGGAGCGCCACTTTTGTTGACTTTGGGGCTGTGCATTTAACCTTGATTAGTATTCTAATGTAGTGTTTTAAATGCCTTGTAATTACACTTTTTATTGGTTAATCTAATTACTTGAAGTTTTAGGCTCAATTACTTGAGATATTATCTTAAGATACTTGGCTCTCATTGTTACAATAAGGCTAGTTGAAATTGTTAACCTTTTGGGCTGATTTATTAAGCTTAATTATCTCCTTAGTCATGTTCTTAATTGCCCTTTCAATACATCTCTTATCGGTTGATTGGTTTACTAATTAATCATGGTTATTAGTGTTTTAATAGACAAGCTTTATACACTTTAATCTTCATTTATTTCCATAGTCCTTAATTAATTAGGGAATTTATGCAATTAATCTTAATCAATTCAAGCTAATTTACTCATTAACTTTTGCTAATTCACTTTAATTTACTTAAGTGTTTTCATAACATTTCTTGCCTCTTTTGGTTATAAATTAACTATTATTTTATGTATTAATTAAGTCACATTTTATGACTCCTAATCTTAATCTTATATTTTCCTTTTGCTTATTTAATTCCAAGGGAAATTTGCCTAAAATTATAATCAATAATTTTTAATAATTTGAGACACATATTCACCTTTATTTAATATGTATTATTTATCAAAATATAGTATTTATGATAAATAAGAATTTTAGGGTATTACAAATACCATCCTTAGATCTAGCAAGTTCAAGACCAAGAAAATAACAAAGTTCACCAAGATCCTTAATGGTAAATGCAGAATCCAATCGTTGTTTAACCAAGTTAATTTCAACCAAATCATTTCCAGCAAGCACCACATCATCAACATAAACAAGAATGACAATAAATGAAATGTTTGATGCTTTGAAGAACAAGGAATGATCAAAAACAAATTGACAATAACCATAGGACAGCAAAGCAGAAGAAAGCTTAGAATACCATTGACGGCTGACCTGTTTTAAACCATAAAGAGACTTTTGTAATTTGCAAACAAGATTGGGATCCAAGGTAGTATAACCAGGAGGAAGGGCCATGTAAACCTCTTCATGTAAATCCCCATGCAAAAAGGCATTATTAACATCTAATTGATGTAAATGCCATTGTTTAGTAGCAGCAATAGACAATAATAAACGTAAAGAAGTCATCTTTGCTACAGGAGAAAATGTATCAAAATAGTCCACACCTTCGATTTGAGTATAACCTTTAGCCACAAGTCTTGCTTTATACCTTTCAATAGTACCATCAGCTTTGAATTTGGTGCGGAAAAACCCATTTACAACCAACAGTCCTCTTATCCGGTGGTAAATGAGTAAGCACCCAGGTTGATTTTGCTCAAGAGCCCATATTTCAGCAGTCATGGCATCTCTCCAAAAGGAAAGTTTCACAGCTTGTTTGAAAGTGGAGGGATCATGATTAGTAGTAACAACATTAACAAAGGAATGATAAGAAGGAGAAAGAGAAGAATAAGAAAGAACAGAGGATAAAGGATAACGAGGACTACCTTTGCATGATGATTGGTTAGCAGAAGTAGTGAGGGCACAATGATAATCCTGCAGATATGAGGGAGGGTTATGTAATCTGGTTGACTGATGAAGGGGAGGATTGGGAGAAGGCCGTGGAGAGGCAGAAGTAATGGAGGGAGGAGTGGGTGGACTTGTAGTAAGGTTGGGGATCCGGGAAGAGGTAAAGACTGGGAAGGGGGGATCAGAAATGTCCTCGAATAAAGGAGAGGGGGTTTGAGGTTCAGGCCAAGGGTGGAAAGAGAAGTAATGTCACCATTTTGAAATGGAAACACGAGTTCATGAAAAATAACATCTCGAGATAAAAAGATTTGATGATTAGAAAGATCAAGCAATGTAAAAGCTTTAGACCCATGAGGAAAGCCTAAGAAAATACATTTACATGCATGAGGAGAAAAATTTGAATGATTGTGACTTAATGTAGATGCAAAACAAAGAGAACCAAAAACTTTGAACATAGAATAAGAAGGAGGAAAACCATATAATCGTTCAAAAGGAGTAGAATTTTTAATAATGGGAGAAGACAAACAATTTATGAAGTGAGTGACATGAAGAACCAAAAAAGACCAGTAAGAAAGTGGAATGTGAGATTGAAAAAGAAGAGCTCGTGTAACATTTAAAACATGTTGATCCTTATGTTCGACTATGCCATTTTGCTGTGGAGTAGCAACACAAGATCACCTTTGGCAGAGCACAAAATTTTAATGGTAGTGGAAAACTGAGTGTCAACAAGGGCAAAAAATTGTTTAATGTGAATTTGAGTTTCAGACTTAGTTTTCATTAAAAATAGCCGAGTAAAACGAGAGTAATCATCAACAATTGTGAGAAAATAATGATGAGCCCGAATAGAGGGAACCGAAAAAGGGCCCCAAATGTCAACATGAATCAAATCGAAAATATTATTGCATGAACTTGTGCTTACAGGGAAAGAGAAATTTTTCTGTTTAGCAAAATGGCAAGCATCACAGGGAAATAAAGGGGATACAATAATATCTAAAAATTGCTTATGTAAAATTGAAAGAGTGGAGTCTGATGGATGACCCAAATGCAGATGCCAGAGAGCATTGTTGGTAAGATGAGTAGTATTGGTTGAGAGAATCTGAGGAGAAGCATGGTTAGGAAACATATCTGCAGTGAGGATGTATAAGCCCTGAAAAAGTTTAGCTAAACCAATCATCGCGAAGGAAGAGTTGATTGAATTTGGCAAGCAATGGAAGAAAAAGTTATGAAACAATTATGAGAATCTATTAAACAAGAGACAGACAGGATATTAAAGAAAAATGAGGTAAAAATAGAACATTATACAGAATTAAAGATTCTAAATGTGCATAGTGCCAGAGAATTGAGCAATAGTTTTAGAACCAGTGGGAAGACTTACAGAGATAGGCGGTATAGACGTGTAAGATGCAAATAGAGCTAAAGAACAACACACATGATCAGTTGCACCAGAATCAATGATCCATGATAAAGAGAGTTGAGAAGAGAAATTACGTTCAGGAGGAACCGAAAGTGGGGCTGACAAGTGATTGATCGAAGGTTGTGGTGGAGAGGATGAATCAAGAAGATTGAGTAGACGAGTGTATTGAGCAGCGGATAGGTGAGGAAGGACAGTAGCTATGGAAGGTGAGGATGCTGGAGAAGAAGCCATAATAGAGGGCGATTGCGCAAGACCAGAACCAGCACCTTGAGCAGAGAATTTATTTACCATGTTGGAGAAACTGGATGACCAAACTTCAAGCCAGGAGGAAAACCATGCTTCCGGTAACATGTTTCCTCAGTGTGGCGAGGCTTGCCACAATAGGAGCAGAGCTTCAGTTTGGAACCAGAGGAGGAAACCACGGAGCCTTAGACATTAAAACAGCTGAATTAGTCAAGCCAACTAGAATATGAAGCTCACGCTCATGTCGAGTCACCAAAAGCCAACCAGAATATGAAGCTCACGCTCATGTCGAGTCACCAACGAGAATACATGAGTAATCGAAGGAAGAGGATCAAGAAGCATAATCTGAGATTTGATGGAGGCATACGATTCATTCAAACCTTTCAAAAACTTGATTATCTGATCCTCATCCCGATGAAGAAGAGCATTTCTAATCGATCCACAGTTGCAAGGCTTCAAAGGGCGAATGTTGGACATTTCATCCCAGAGGATCTTCAGACGAGTGAAATAGTCACTCACAGATGAAGGACCTTGCCAGAGGTTACATATCTCTTCTTGGAGATCTGCTATACAAAACAAATCGGACCGAGAAAATCTTGATCGGAGGTCATTCCATATTTTAGGGGCTGAATCAAACCACCACTACTACAAAAAACCCCTATAGCGTCCTATTTTTGACATGTTTAGCGTCCTTATTCTCGGGATGTGTATCTCGGGGTGCCATAAAGGGAGAGTTTTGGCGTCCTAAATTTTTTAGGATGCATTATTGTTTTTTTTTAGGGTTAAGGTGCATTTTTGCCCTTAAAGTATGCGCCCAGGAGCAATTTTGCCCCTAAAGTTTCAAGTGTAGCAATGTTGCCCCTGAAGTTTCAAAACGGAGCAATGTTGCCCTTCTGTTAAAAACCCTAATGGTCAACTAACGGTCAACGTTAGAGTTTTTAATGAAGGGGCAACATTGCTCCATTTTTAAACTTTAGGGGCAACATTGCTCCCAAAAAGTAGCAATGTTGCCCCTGAAGTTTCAAAACGAGCAATGTTGCCCCTCCGTTAAAAACCCCTAGGTTTTTAACGGAGGGGTAACATTGCTTCGTTTTGAAACTTCAGGGGCAACATTGCTACGCCGAAAACTTTAGGGGCAATATTGCTCCTGGGCGCATACTTTAAGGGCAAAAATGCACCTTAACCCTTTTTTTAAAAAAGAACCCCGAACCTGCTCAGTTCAGGATGTAGGCAACCTGCTACCAAGAAGAACCAATAACCAGATAAGAAGACAGATTACCAGAAGCAACAATTGACTACACAAAATCAGAAACTTGAATCAATAATATCAGTGCTCGACGGCTTGAAATTTCAAAATGAAAAAAGGCAAATCGAACTAAAAAATATTAATAATATCATATCTACAGACACAAAATCGAAACTTTAATCGATCTACATACACAAAATCGGAGAAGGGAGGTCGACGGAATAGACACCCGAGACGGCTAGAACCATGAAGATTTCAAAACAAAGGAAAATCCAAGTTGAACTTAACCCCGATCTGGTAGTGTCGCGCGTTGTCGTCGACGGATCATCAGCAACCGTCGAAGCTATTGCAACCCAAATCTGTAGATCTGCAACCTAGAGATGCCGTCGCTGTAAGGGATGCAGAGGGAGGTCGCGGCCATCGTCGTCGTCATCGTCGTTGCCGATGGCTTGGTGGGTCATGAACGCCATAGATCTGAAAGAAAATGAAAAGTGAAATGATAATGGGAGTGAAAGGATCACGACGCGCGGATATGAAAAAATGAGAAACTTTTGACGTGAGATGTGAAAAAGGTGAAATATTTAAATTAGAGCATAACTTTTGGAGTCTAAATTTATTAATTAGACTCCAAAAGTTATGCTTTTGGAGTCTAATTATTAAACTTAGACTCCAAAAGTGTCTCACGCGGGCCCCACACATAACCCCCTGCTACACCACATGACCCCCTGCTGCACGACGTGACCTTCTTTTCTACTGTATGACTCGTCTTTTGGAGTCTAAGTTTTAAACTTAGACTCCAAAAGACATGACTTTGGAGTCTAAGTTTAAAACCTAGACTCCAAAAGTGCCTCTCGCAGACTTTTGGCGTCTAAGTTTATTACTTAGACGCCAAAAGTCAACTTTTATCACATATAATTACAAAAATGCCACCGCCTTTCTTTTTTACATCCTTTTTTAAAGGACATCTTTTTGGGATGCAAAAACCATTTTTTTGTAGTAGTGCACAAGACACTCTTGGCAATAGTTGGAGAGAGAGAACGTGTAAGCCAACCCTGGACCAGATTATTGCATCGTTCCCAAATAGGGAAGGAGGAAGCTGTCGATGGAGGAGAGGGAATGGAACCATCGAGAACTGAAGCTTGTTCTTCAAAAGAAGAGCAGAATGCATAGCTCTGGCCCAGCTATGGTAGTTAGGACCATTAAGAGGAGGAGAGATGAGGATAAGTGCCGGATTCTCGTTGGGGTGTATATAAAAGGGAGACGCCAAATCAGTGATGGGAGAAGCAGTAGAAGGTGGTGAGGCCGGGGAAGGTGATTTATCGGTGGCGGAGGAAGCATCAACGTCGGAGTTGGACGCCATGGTAAGTGGAGAAGAGAGGTTAGGGTTGACAGGGGACAGAGAGATTGAGGTTGAGGAAAAATTGAGAGAGAGAAAAAAATGCTCTGTATACAATGTGACTTGGCAAAATGAAAAGAATGAATGTTATGTCTTGTATTTATATACAAACGTTAATGAAGATTGACTCATAATGACTAATAATGACTATTAATGAAGATTATTCCTAATCCCTACAAATCAGGGATTCCTATAGATCAAAATACAATTTGCTATGTAATCCCTGTCAACTTTGCAAGGAACGGCCATTTTCACTTGTCTCTCATCCTCTTGTTCATCTTAGCAGTTGGATTGAAATCTTAACAGTTTGGATTTAATTTTTTAATTATAAAATATTAAATCTAAACTGTTTAATTAGATTTCAATCCAATGACTGAGATGAAGAAGAGGGTATAAAGGGAAGAGAATGGGAGCCAAGTCCATACTTTACTAAGGCTAAGAGTAAAGGAGAGGTAGGAAGTCAATTGACTGAAAGGTACGTAGTTGCTTGAACGATGTGAGAGGAGTAGTAGCAGCTCGAGAGTAGATAAAAAGGGGCTAGTAAAATTTCAGGGATATAGAGGTAAATTTACCCCCCAAAAAAAAATCCTAATTAATATTTTCTGCTTGAATAGAAATTTGTTGAAAGTATAGGCCAAAATTCAGATTCTAATATTTGAATAGGATTTAATTAGATTTTTCTTTTTGTAAACTTATGTATACTTTGTACTCAAAAAATGTTTATGGTAGTATTAGATACACAAAACAAAATTCATGATGGGTAGTTTTGCAACTCAATTCTTATTTATATGGGTAAAGGATTTCTCCAGTCAATGAAGATAAGTTATCTCCAATGACCCCCAAAACTACGTCGTTTTTGATTAATAAAATGTGTTTTTGTAATTTTGTACCCTTTATTAATTCATCTAAAATTACAAACACACTCTTCATTAATTCAAAACGATGCAATTTTAGGGGTCACTGGAGATAACTTATCTTCAATGACTGGAGAAATACTTTTCCCTATTTATATATAGCAAATATTAACAGCTCAGCAAAAGTAATTAATAATATAAATCGATTAATGTAATAATAGTGTCATTCTGTTTTAGGTCTAGTAACAAAATCTACTCAATTACCCATTCTCACACTTACACATGCTATTTAATTATAGCCACTCTACTAACTCTAACAGAAGAAAACGTTAACTAAACCAAACATTATAGTTAGATTAGAATCCTGATCCGGAGACGAAAGGGTCAAGTTAAGGGGTATCAACTATAGTTACGTATTGCGTAAATATTAATTATAAAATAAACCATAATTTCTTGAAAAATTTGAGATATACGAAAATTGTGCCAAATTGTTGTTATAACTAGCTTCAAGAGAAAAATATTGTATTCATAAGTGTAGTGGTTTGGCTAATAAATTTGATCACTTCTCATTAAAACTTCTCATTTTTAATGAGAAAATTAAAATAAAGAACCTAGAGAAAATAATATTTATTCTAAAGGACTATAAAAATTATAATTACTTAGAAGGACCAAACATCATAATATAAATTTAAAATCACTAAATGGCCCCTAATCAATCCTACTATACTATCTCGTGTATTCATAATCTTAAAAAATAACTAAAATTAAAACTAAAACGCCCATCAAGATAAGATTGTATCTTTTTTTTTTTTTTAATTTTTAATATATTATTAAATTAATAGCAATTTATATCATTAAGTTACCCTATTTATATTATCAATGTTGATATCCATTAAACTTTTTTTAATATATAAAAAATAAAAACTACACTCGTTTCATATTTTTCAGGATATAATAGTGTTCCCGGTGTAGAACGTTCGTCCGATCTGGACCGGTACTTTGATGTTGGATCAAAGGGCTCGCTCCAGAGATATCTAAGGGGAGATATCCAGGAGGAGGTTGGGATCACCGTACACAATATAAGGGGTGAGGTGTGTGCACAGTGTGACTGAAAGTAGTAGGTCTAAGTTAGAACGTAGAACCTGGTTATCTTGTCTCTGTATTTATAGAGGCCACCGTGATGGTGATCATGGTCGAGCATGATCTCCATGCTGACTTGGTGGGGGGCGCACGTACTGCAACCGTAATGTGAGTGCGCCCATTATGCTATAAATCTGGATCACCCAGTCTTCATGTACCATAAGCATACGGTTATATTGGGTATGCCCACCATTGGGCCCTCGTGGCATTGGGCCTTAGTATCGGTCTGTAACAGTTGCCCCCCAGCTCGGTAGGTCGGGATTTCCGAGCTGCCGAGATGTACTATATCCCGTGCTGGCTTCATTGGCCGAGCTACGTTAACCTTTCGAGAGTCCGAGGTGGAACCTCAAGGAGCCGAGGTAAACTCTTCGGGCCATTTATCTGAGGCTTCGCGCAATGACTATTTTCGAGCCGGAGACGTATGTGGCTTACCGAGGTGCTCTCGGCTACACCGGCTGGTTACGGTCAATTCATGCTTTTTTGATGAGAGGGACTTTCCGCATTCGCCATCATTGCCCCCTGACATCTGGCGACTCAGTATTGGCGAGTGTCTGCAACCGTCGCACCACTCCGTGCATTGATCTTCGTGCATATTTAATGCTCTCTGCACACGTGATACGCCATTTCCTTGATCGGGGTGAAAAGACGCTTCTGTCCCCATCACTTCAGTTACCCACAAGCCTATACGAATCATCTTTCCCTCCATTTTCTTCATTTCACTATTTCTATTGCCATTGTCTATTTTCTCTACTCTCTGCCATTTTTCTACAATCGCCTGCTCCCGCGTTCTCACATCTCCGTTCGCGGCTCGCTCCTTCTCCAGTACTTCAGGTATATTGTTTCTCCTGCTTTTTGACTAGTGTAACTTGATGGTTTCTGTTTATTTTTACTGGTTAGTTTTTCGTCGTGGCGATTTTCTAGGTAGACTTCCTTGGTAGCTTCTCTCTCTGTTTCTAAGGTCGAAACCCCCCTTCAACCTGTCTTGTAGCCACAACATATCTTTGACGATCCTTCCCCTTATTTCCCCTTCTTCACATACCTTTTTGTGCCTTTCTAGGTTTTTGTTCTTTGGCGATGGTTGGGAGTAATCGCTTACCCCCTTCAAATCCACCATTAACCCCTGAGGAAGAGGAAGCCTTGCGTACCCATTACCCCCGTACCTCCTATTGGATTCTCGGTTCTGAACTTTCCGAGGAAGAGAGGTTGGCGTCCGTGCTAAGGGGAGGATCTGGTCAACGGAATGTATCCGGGTCTCGATCCGCTCGTGCTCGGGTTCCGAATCTGACTCCGGTTCGTGCTCGATACGAGGCCGCTTCAAGCGTTCAGTTGGAACCTGCTGGACCGAGTAGTATGGCTCTTGCAGAGGACGACGTGCTCTCCGCTCAACCCCTTAACTTCTATCGTTCTTCCTTGGCTCAGGGTTCGGATGTCCATCCGCTGGGATACCTTGGCCCCTGCTGGGATCGTCTCGCCGAGAGCTCTTTCCTCATCGCCCAGGGCGAAGATTCCCAGGCTTCCTTAACCTTAGGTTCTTGCCGTCATTTGGCCCCTTCCAATCCTTCTTCTGGCAATCTCCGTCCTCCAAGTCTGCTTGTTTTCCCGCATGATAATATACTTCAGTCAGGTATTTTTTCTCTTTCTGATCCTAGCATTTTTTACTTTGCTTATAGGTGAATGGCTTCACAGTCTTCTCCGCACAGCATGCAATCCGACGCCGGGGAGTCGAACTCTTCTAGTCCTCTCGAGGCGCTATGTAGACAGTATTCCTGGGTATCCCATGATATCCTAAAGACACGGTCGCTGATATCCAAGGCTGACATTGCTCGTCTTAAACTTCCCGAGATGGAAGGCATGCATCGATCCTCCGGATGCGGGTGAGCCTATATGCTCTACTCGGTCGGTGGGGTGCACCAACTTCTCTTCTTCTACCGAGACTACCTGACCCGTGTTAAGGTTCAATTTCCTTTTAGCCAATTTCAAATGTCGGTGCTGATGGCTCGGCGGCTAGCACCCTCTCAGCTCCATCCCAACGGATGGGCCTACTTAGTGGCCTTCGAGCGCCTGTGCTCTTCCTTTTCGGTCCCCATTCCTTGCACCACCTCATTGTTTTTCCACTATTTCGGCCCTTTTACTTCCCAGACATCCAAGGAAGACGAGAGATTGAAGGGAATGGTTTCCCTTTGTGTGGACCCGGATAGGAAAATAATGAGTGCATTCTCAGACTCCTTTAAGCATTTCAAAACGGCTTTCTTTAAAGTCGAAGCTAAACCTGGACAGCGGCCCTGGTTTTTGAAAGGGCCCGAAGGAGAGGACGTGGAGTGGGAGTTTCCACTTTACTGGAACGACACTCACTACGATCTGAATCCTTCTTCGTACCAAATTCAGATTGAGGACCTTTCGCCTGAAGAGGCCGCCTCCATACCTCGGTTTGCCGCATATGTTGAGAAATACGGGGTCCGAAGTGCAGCCTTCTTTATTAACAGGGTTGGGGCTACACCACTGTCTGTTGATTGTATGGTTCCATGCCTGTTAATTATTCTGCTTTTTGGTTTTCCCCTGTCATTATCTTTTTGGCACGTATCTTACCCCTTCTTTTTGATCTTTTTTGTAGCTCAAGACATGTCGGAACTTACCTGCTACCTGTCCTTCGTGAATCCGACGGTACCTACATCGACTCGTAAGCGCCCTTCCTCGGGCTCAGAAAGAGAAAGATCAAGGGCGGCGTCTGGGTCGTCAAGTACCAGGAAAACCAAGGCCTCAGATACTCCTGGCTCTAGGCGTTCTGCACTCCCTCCGGATATGCCTCGACCCTCGCCAACCGTACCTTCGAGCCGGTGTAGCCGAGAGCACCTCGGTAAGCCACATACGTCTTCGACTCGGAAATAGTCATTGCGCGAAGCCTCGGATAAATGGCCCGAAGAGTTTACCTCGGCTCCTTGAGGTTCCACCTCGGACTCTCGAAAGGTTAACGTAGCTCGGCCAATGAAGCCAGCACGGGATATAGTACATCTCGGCAGATCAGAAATCCCGACCTACCGAGCTGGGGGGCAACTGTTACGGACCGATACTAAGGCCCAATGCCACGAGGGCCCAATGGTGGGCATACCCAATATAACCGTACGCCTATGGTATAGGAAGACTGGGTGATCCGGATTTATAGCATAATGGGCGTACTCACATTATGGTTGCAGTACGTGCGTCCCCACCAAGTCAGCATGGAGATCATGCCCGACCATGATCACCATCACGGTGGCCTCTATAAATATAGAGACAAGATAACCGTGGTTCTACGTTCTAACTCAGACCTACTACTTTCAGTCACACTGTGCACACACCTCACCCCCTATATTGTGTACAGTGATCCCAACCTCCTCTGGATATCTCCCCCTTAGATATCTGGAGCGAGCCCTTTGATCCAACATCAAAGTACCAGTCCGAGACTGGACAGTAACGTTCTACACCGAACATTACGGTCCTTGATGAGGGTAAATTAACATTAAATGAATTTTTTTAGGGAAAATTAAAATAAAAGACCTAGAGAAAATAATATTTATTCTAAAGGACTATAAAAATTTAAATACTTAGAAGGACCAAACATCATAATATAAATTTAAAATCACTAAGTGGCCCCTAATCAATCCTACTATACTATCTCTTGTATTCATAATCTTACAAAATAACTAAAACTGCCCATCACAATAAGATTATATCTTTTTTTCTTTTTAATTTTTAATATATTATTAAATTAAAAAAATTTATATCATCAAGTTACCCTATTTATATTATCAATGTTGATATCCATTAGGGTTTTTTTTATTTATAAAAAATAAAAACTACCTTCATTTCATATTTTTCAGGATATAAAAGGTTATATATAATTTTATTTTCATTAACATTAAATTAATTTTTTAGGAAAAATTAAAATAAAAGACCTAGAGAAAATAATATTTATTCTAAAGGACTATAAAAATTTAATTACTTAGAAGGACCAAACATCATAATATAAATTTAAAATCACTAAATGGCCCCTAATCAATCCTACTATCCTATCTCTTGTATTCATAATTTTAAAAAATAACTAAAATTAAAAATAAAACTGCCCATTAGGATAAGATTGTATCTTTTTTAAAAAAAAAAAAATTAATATATTTTTAAATTAACAGCAATTATATCATTAAGTTACCCGATTTAGTTGTGAATGGATTCAATTGTAAAAATTGTGAAACTTAGAATTAGAGTGAGCCCGATTTAAAGTTCATCTTATTTAGTTGTGTGAGATATTGCATATTTAATTGAGGTAGGTATAGAAATATACTTGACTTGTATTTATAAATATTACTACTTGTAGATTAGCGGATTAAATTTAATTTAATTGATTTAATTAGTAGGGATAAAATCTAAGAAATAAACGAGGGATTAGTGGTTCTAGGTGATCCCTCTTAATATTGGAATTTGCTCTTTGCGAAAAGTCTTTGTTATTATTAGTTTCTTGCTCTTGTTGACTTTCTTTTTACTCATTGAAAACAATGTTGATTTATTCAACTCAAACGAACAAGGAAATTTAACATCTAAAAAGGACTAGGTAGATTGAGTCTTTGTGAGATGACATTAATTTACCACTTATTATTTTCATAACCATATACTTGTGGTGTTTAATTATATTTTGGTAGCATCAAAATTGCTACTCCTAATTAGGTGGGTAAATTGGGAAAGGGATCCTCTCCTTTAGGTTTCCCCTCCATTACACTCCTCTACTCTTTATTACCCATTTGATCAAAAACTCAATGATCTAGATATAACATTCTACAAAATAGATATTGTTATCATTATTATTTCAGATAAAAAAAATATAAATTGTTAAAATTCCATCTGAACTGTTACTGTCAAAAAAATTGAAAAAATTTACTTTATAATAATAGTAAACATGAGATTAAATTTTAACTGCTTAAATTTATTTATCTATTTTTATCTAAAATTCTAGTAATATCTATTTTTATAAAAGGTAAAATTTGAAGTATTGAATTTTTTATCCAAGCGTGATGAGGAGTAGAGGAGGGTAGTGGAGAGGGAAATGAGAGAAAGAATAAAGAAGAGGATCCCTTTGCGGTAAATTTGAGAGCGTGTTGTGATTCCATTCATGCACCTTCAATTTTCCCAATTATTATGGAACCTAAGTGCATGTCAGCGGCCTATACTTTATTCCCAAATATCTGCATATGGAAAACACCTCATATTGTCGCATCACATCCCGTTTCCACTAAGCCGCCCTAAGCATTGCCACATATATATATATGGTCCAATGATTCCATTTCTAATACTCCCTCCGGTCTTAATTATAGGAGCAAATTTTGGAGTTGGTTTTGGTCCTAATTATAAGAGCAAGTTTTAACTTTTATCAATTTTTTCCTATAATACCCCTATCTATACTTGGAAAAAATTAAAAAGGAAAAGAAAATATAAACTGACCCTGGGGTGTTCTGTTACTTTGCATCTGTTCTGGCATGCTGATTTTGTTCATTTCACATTGGGTTTGATGTTTTTGTGAATGAATATATGTTTCCAGGTATGCCCTTCTGTCTATCGCGATTGTTTTTTTTTCCAAAGTCTCGACCTTAATGTCGGCTACCGATTCGACAAGCAACTTAATGTCATTTTAAATTTTAGATAAGGGTATTCTAGGAAAATAAATATAATTAACTAATTTAACTTCCTTCCTTAATCCCTTCAAATTCTGGTAAATAGCTCCTATAATTAGGACCAGAGTGAGTATTTATTTAAGAAACTAAGTATATCATCATAGTAACAAGGAAAAAACGACATTTTGAGAGTTTGTAATAATAACATCGACAGTTAGTTCAAAATGATTAGTGACGAAAAAGTTCCATCACTAATTTCTGTCACGAAATATTTTGTGATGGAATTAGCGATGAAATGTTTCCATCACTAATATTTGTTGCAAATTATATTGCAAACTTCTTATCATAAAAATTGGCAACAAAAAGGAGTGAAGGACTTTTCCCTCAATATTTTCTCTCACAAATTCATCTCTAATTTCAACCACAATTTTTTTTTCCACAAAATTAGTGATGGAATTTTTCCATCACTATATCCATTGCTAATTCTGTCTGCACAAACTTTTTTGTGACAAAAAATTGGGAAAAAAAAATAATAAATCATGAAAAAATTCTGTCACTAATTTCTTCACAAAATATTTTGTAATGGAATTAGCAACAAAAGTAGTTTACGACAAAAAAAAAAAAAAAAAAAAAAAAAAAAAAAAAAAAACTCCCTGAATTCTATCACAATATTTTTTGATGGATTAGTAATGAAATCACTAGCTTCCCACGCTAGCTAGTTCCGTGATAAACTATTTTGTGTCAAATTAGTGACAGAAAGATTCCATCACTAAATTCTATTGTTAATCTGTCATTAATCTCCATCACAAAATATTCTGTGGTGGAAAATTCCATCGTAAATTTTGAATTTCATTATTTTAGATTATAATCCTACAATTATTTACATATGAACATATAGTTAATAATTGATTGAAATATATTTTCAATTACAAAATAAATTTGCACCTCGGGCTGGGTAAATGCCAACCCGTGTGACCTGCCCTGTTCAACCCACAGGCTGCGGTCGGCTAGCATGTAGGTTGGCCCTCTTAAATAACCCTTTAATTTTTTTCCCCTTCCAATTTTCATGAAAAAAAACCCAAATACTCTTATTCTCTTTTCTTTGATAGAATGTTTGACTCATTTCTCATGCTTTTTATGTGCCCTTTTTTTACTTTTATTTTTATACTATATTTATTTATTCTATTATTATTAGATTAAAAAGAGGGGTGTTTATATGTTTTTGTAATGTGAGTGGGTGAAAGAGAAAGGGATGTGACTCATGTGAGAGTATAATGATTGCTTGACACATTGCACAAAATAAAGGGATTGTAATATGAGTGAAAGAAAAAGTGAGTGAGAAAGTAAAAGAAAATGAGTGCGACAATTTTTTATAAAGAATAATTGGTGGGCTAGCCTACTTAATTGCTTAGGTGGGTATGGGTTTGCAAAATGGTAGGCTGCATAAGCCTGTCCCATTTAGCCCATGGGTTGAGGCAAGTTGGCCTGCAACCCGCAGGCTAGCCTGAATTATCGACTCTAAATCATCATTAAACTCATTGTTAGACACTTAGTGGAATATAAAGATGACTTCTCAGAAAACTTCACTATTACAAAAAGGGCTTTCATCATGGTTATTTTGACTATACATCACATTTCTAAATCGTTATGTATGGTGGCATTATATATTCCCGAAACATATACATAAATAACAATTCTAATAGAACACCCGTTATATATTGAGACTTGGTGAAGCCATGATATGCATCATATTGGCTTAATATGGGCACACATAAATAACTATTATATATTCAATAATGTTGGCATATTACATAAAAAATTTCAAGTAGATGGCTGTTATATATATAGTTGACATAGATAATCATTGTTAAATAACAGACATGAAGTCTTAAAATGAATTACGATTATTATATAATAATTGTGATGTATCGATACTAGACTCCACATGTGAAAGTTTTTGAGCTAGCTAGTTGGACTAGACGCTAAATTCTATTCAGATTCCATCCTCGACCACTAACATGAATCTTCACTTTGCAGCTCATTCCTCTAGTGATTCTTCCTCGAATTTAGTTTCATTTTATTTTTAATATAACGAAAGCTCATTAGTTGAGGCTCAAGGCCACCATATTATCTAGGAAGAAGAAATGCAAACAAAAAACAAAATCTAATTTCTAATGATGGCTATTGGTTTGAAGATAAAAACAAAGAAAAACCCTAGAAAAAAGCAAGGAGCACGAAAAAATGATGAGTTAAAGTGTCAAAATTTTTATTATTGTTTTATTGCACTAAAAACAAATATGATTACTCTATATTTTATAAACTAAAATAAATATAATTTTGTTTCCTAATTTTTAGTAGCTTGTTGAGTTACAATCTACTTGAACATTCACCCTTCCACAATCCTAAAGTTTAGCAGTTATATTGAAATCAGATCTAAGATTTTCTCAAGTTTTAATATGTTCCAATTTTTACTATATATATATATATATATATATATATATTGATTTTCATACTTATATGATCATTTTGCAATTCTGGAACTCTGGAGTACTGATACATGATCGACAATTTACAACGAAGGCATTGGAGGATACCGTAGAATGTTTTTTGATATATTTTCTTTTAGAATTAAAAAAATTATAAGATAATGTTCTAGAGTTTTTAAGTGATTATTATTTTTTTTTAAAAAAATTGTAAGATGTTTATCTATAATGTATTGAATATTTTTAATAACAGTTGAGTTTTGAATTTTATAAATAAAATTTTTTATTTAATATTATTATCTTGTTATTATCAATGATTATATATTGTTTTATATGATAAATACTAACAATAAAATTAAATAGTAATAATAATAATAAAGATGAAAAATGAAAGAAAAATATCACTTGAATTTCAAAATATTGTTCACATCAACAATAATAAGATTAACAAAAATAGTAAAGCAATTAACAACTCGTTTTATTGATAAATAACTTATTTGAGATTTTTCCTAAAAAATTAACTATGCATAATAAAAAATAAAGTCAATATATTACAGTTATCAATAAATAACCATTACATATGTCCTTAATATATAATGACACATATATAATGGTTTGTAACTGATCATATATAGGACTCGCATATATTATGGTTTGGAACCCTAATCTATGGTCGATAATAACCATTATATATTAACAATTTTGTAGTAGTGTAACTTGTATCTCTTCAGAAGAATTAAGCCAAACAAACAAGAAAAGGATGAGAAAGAATGAATATCCCTACCATAAAGGGTGCAAGGGGTATGCAAACTTCGAGCATAATGACGATGTATAATAATTGATCACTCCTTCTCTATCAAGTCTTGCTCGAGGTTTACATAACCCTTGCACCCTTTATGATAGATACCTAAATTTATTTAAGGTTACAAATGCAACATATCTTTAGCATGTGTTTTTCTTTTTTTAACTGTGTGCAAGTGTGCAACCCATCTTTTTTTTTTTTTTTTTGGCTAGGCACATGTTGATTTTGTGCAATCTATCTTTAACCATGTAAAAAATGAAAGATGTTTACACACAAGTAAAGAAAACTTGCACCCATTAAAGATGAAATGCCGAGCCCGCTCAAAGACTTCGGTTTTTAAGTATCTTTGGGAAATATATATGGTATGATATTATTTTTCAGAGATTTTCTCAATTAATTACTATATGTTTTCCCTACAAGTAATAATTATCCTTCTACAAATTTGAGAGAGCTAAAGGCAAATAATTGGCCGGGAACAATTCCTCACATTCTTCTGATGCTTGCCATTCATCATCTTCTCTTTGACCGAAACAGGAAGACATTAAGCATGCATGATGGGGCAAAGGGTGTCTCCATGGCCACTTCTCTCCCTCACATGCACAAACATTTTTTGTTTGACCTTCTGTGAGCTTATTGCCTGCACTGGTACAAAAATGACTTTTAGACCGCCACATTTAGACTGAATATAGAGGACTAGGTCTAAGAAGTATGACTGATGGCGCTTTATAAATATAATAAACTTTTTAGAGCGGTTCCTTTAATATGATGTCTAAAATATATTACTTTTAAGATTAATTGTTAATAATAACTAGTCTAAAAGATAAGGAATAAAAAACTAATACATTTATTTCTTTTAAGATCGGTTTTTAAGAATAACCAGTCTAAAATGTAACCTTTTAAGACCGGTTATTGAGCATAACCGGTCTAAAAGATTAGCCCCAAATTATAATTTCTCTCTTAGAACCTCTTTTCCTATCGCGAAAACCATCATTCCGTAGCGACAATCGGAGCATAACCCAAAGACCCACCATGCTCTCGTTACTCTCGCATTCCCTTAGTCATTTTCCTTTCCCCGCAACCTCTCTAAACCTCTCTTCAATTCATGTCACGAAAATGAAGGATCAAAGTCAACTTAGTCCTTTTTAAGGCACACTAGCTATTAGTGTGATGAGAGTGAGCCTAACACATATCAAAGTGAGCATAGTAACCCATCTTTACGGAGTGATAGAATTGGCACATGCTTGAGAGAGATGTCCCTAAGTCAGAGTGTCAAGCAAAAGATCGCGATTCAGTTTGATAGATATTGGAAACCACTAAGACCTAATGCAAGCTGATATAGGAGTTTTGTTGGCCTCCTAACACACAACAAGCCTAGCATCTTGACATATGAGTGGAAAAAATGTTGATGATAGTGTAGAGAAACATATTTGGGAGACTATCCATCTCACATATGATGTTCCTAAAAGTGACAACTTAAGAAAGAAGACAATTTCATATTGTGCTGAACGCTGGAGGAAGTTTAAGACAGACCTATCTAACTGCAGATCAAGGTTAAAGAAGGTGAGCCTCATCCTAATTCTTGCAGCAAGTATACATATATTGATGAAGAGACTTGGCAACAATTTTGTCGGATTTGGACTACTCTAGAAGCTTTGGTGAGTTCATACTTAGTTTTTTTGCCCACTTTTCTTTGGTTAATAACCTATGCAGATATGTAATATGTTCTTGTGTTCATATATATTAATTGATGTTTATTGTATTGTTATACTGAGTTGATGGTAAAGTGAATTTTTCTGGGTTTAGGTGGGGTTTGCTCTAAGCATTGTTATAGTGTGTTGATGGTAAAGTGAATATTTTTTGGAGGCATAGGGATGAATTTTTTGCTCTTCGTGGAAGAACACGAGAGATAATGAATTTTTAGCTTTTCTTGCTAGCAACTAAGATAATGAAACGGAGATGAAGAAAAATCTTGAAATTGCCACAGCAAAAAATTCATCCCTTTGCGTCCAAAATCATTGTTGATATTCATTACTTGTATTTACTTGGTTGCTTCTTTATTGGTTATATATATATATATATATATATATATATATATATATGTCTTTCACTTTATATATTATCTAGCTTACACACATGATATGATTCCCGAAAGAATAGGATGATTGGATCGCTAGGAATGGAATTTCATACTGAAATTCGGCCACCAACGCGTCGATAAGGATCAAACGTATCCCACGCTACGACCTCGAATTGAGTGATTCCAAAACAAGGTGAAAGTTCACTTTCTGAAACACGATTTTGACTCAAGAAACACCGAAAAAGAATAAGGGAATCAGAGTTACGAAACCAAGAAATATGGAACGAAAACGTAGCGTCCCCGAAAGAACAATGTATCTCGCGCTACGACCTTGGATTCAAGTGATTCCAAAACGAGCAGAAAGATAGCTTTCGAACTACGAATTTGGCTCAAGAAACACCGGAAAACGATAAGGGAATATGGAGATACAAAACCGAGAAATTTCGAACGAAAACCGTAGGCGCCACAATTTCAAGGAATTGATAAGCCAAGAACGCCACAAGGATTGAAACCCTTGATAAGTTCGGAGATTCTCAAAAGAACCCTAGAGAAGCTTGTCTCTCAACCAAAAAGGTTAACTCTTCATTCAAATCTGCCGTCTCAAAAGCTATGGTGTTCCCTTATATAGTGGACAACACCCATATTAAGTTTAACCTAAATCGCTTACACACAAAGCCCAATAAGCGAGCCCAATAAGCCTTATTACAAAATTTTAACTAAATGACCGAAAGATAAAACTAAGTGCAGAATTTGGGCCAAGTAAATTGAAGCCTTCATGCATATCCATTGAGGCTTATTCTTCTTCGGCCTCTTCTTCCTTTAGACTTGGGCTTGTCTCAAGTAAGGTGGTCACCAGGAGGTTTAGGGCCTCTTTAGCCTTTTTAGCTTTTGCTCTTGTCATTGGGCCTCCAAGACCTTGAATGTCCTCCAAGTTTGTTGCCTTGGTCATGATGCCTCCTATGTCTTCATCATTCCCTCCTTCTTCAAAAGAATTTGTCCTCAAATTATAATCCCCTTCTCCCGCATCAAAAAGGGACAAATCGGCCACATTAACAAGAGTGCTTACACCATACTCACCGGGGAGATCTATTTTATAGGCATTATCATTAATCTTGGATAGCACTTGGAAAGGAACTACTCCCCTTTGTTGAAGTTTAGATTTCCTTTGGGCGTAAAACCTCTCTTTTCTCAAATGAACCCAAACCCAATCACCGGGTCAAACACTACCTTTTTCCTTCCTCTCGTTTGCTTGCTTGACGTAACTCTCTACCTTTTTTTTCAATGTTTGCCTTTACCTTCTCATGTAGTTTCCGCACATATTCAGCCTTACTCTTACCATCTTTATGCTGAAAAACGAGTTGTTAGGCAATGAAGCTCCCGGAATGAGATCAATTTGATGTTCTATGCCTCTTAGAGGTGGTAGTCCGTGAGGTACCTCTTTAGGGAAAACATCTTTAAATTCCTGCAACAAATTAGAAACCTCATTTGGAAGAGAGTTGGTAGGACTTGCATCTATAAAATTATTCTCTTTACTCAAAAGTAAGAGCATTGGCTTCTTCACATGCATTGTCTTTTTCACCTCTTTTCTCTTATAAACAAGTTTGGTGCTTTTCTCTCTTTTTCTCTTTTTTTCTTTGCTCTCTTCCACTCTCTTTTCTCTCTTGCTTTCTTTTTTCTCTGATTTTTAAATTATCCTCACTAACCTCTCTTGGTGTCAAAGGTGCAAGAGTAGTCTTGCGTTCTTTATGTACAAAAGAGAACTTATTGGTGCAACCATCATGCATAACTTTCTTATCATATTGCCAAGGTCTCCCAAGAAGCAAATGACAAGCCTCCATTGGTACCACATCACATAAAACCGTATCATCATACTTTCCTACGGAGAAGTTCACCTCCACTTGTTTGCTTACGGTCACTTCACCATCCTCACTAAGCCATTGAAGCTTGTATGGCAGCGGGTGAGGTTTGGTTTCCATGCCCAATTTAGACACCATTCTAGCACTTGCAACATTGGTACAACTCCTCCATCAATAATTAAAGAACATACCTTTCCTTGGATAAGGCATCTAGAATGAAAGATGTTCTCTTTGACTATCATCCATGTCTTTTGCTTGGCTACCCAACATCCTTCTTACCATAAACAAATCTCCTTCTGAATTATTTCTTCAATATACTCATCTTCATCATCATGTGAGGCGGAATCAAGAAGACTCACTAGTAAGCTCTCCATCCTCTTTAAGTAACATAGTCTTCTTAGTAGGACATTCTCAAGCTATGTGACCTCTCCCCAAACACTTGAAGCATTTTATTTCACTACTCCTTGTCTTTTTAGGGATCTCATTGGATTTAGTTTGAGTCCTTTGAGGTGTAGCAGTGGGATTGATTGATGAAGAACCTCCTCCTTCTTATTTCTATCCTTCCAGCTTGAAGGATTAAAATTTGAAGAGTTTTTCCTCATAAAACCCTTTCTCTTGAGTTGTTGTTCTACCTTACTAGCTTGTTGCACTAAATCCTCCAACTCCACATAGTTTTGCAACTCCACAACATCCCTTATATCACTATTCAGCCCATGCAAGAAACGTGCCATAGTAGCCTCCCGTTCTTCACTAATATTTGCTCTAATCAAGGACACCTCCATCTCTTTATAATACTCATCTACACTCTTGTTACCTTGTGTGAGTCTTTGAAGTTTATTGTGAAGGTCTCGATGATAATGGGAAGGAAAAATCTTCTTCTCATTAGCCTTTTCATCTCCACCCAACTATCCACCAATGGTTCTTCATATCTCACCCTCTCCCTTTGCAATTGGTTCCACCAAATGAGAGCATAATCACTAAACTCCATGGTCGCCACCTTCATTTTCTTCTCTTCGATAATTGTGACATGTAAATAAGTGCTCAATCTTCATTTCCCACTCTAAATAGGCCTCCGGATCACTTTTTCCCTTAAAGGATGGTATATTAAGCTTCACTCCCTTAATTCTATCCTCTCTAGCATCATTCTCATGATCTCTTCTTCTCCTTCTTTCATCCCTCCCTCTCTCGTCTATCTTCATCATGATTCCCCCGATTTTCTATTCTATCAATTCTCTCATATAACTCCTCTGTGTGTTCCCTCATCATCCTTTGCATTTGAGTTGTAATGGCTTCAATTAGCAATCTGTTATCTCCTATAGGAGGAGGAACACCTTCACCACCCGCACTGCCATAATTCAAGGAAAAGAACAAAAGTAATAGGACCTCACCACTCGCTCACGTGTTTACACTCTTAAAAATGTATCACTCATGTTTGTTGCTCTCTATAAGGCTTTTGTGTAGTGTGCTCTCTTGCCTTTTACCACTCAATAGCTCTCTTTAAGTTCTTAACGAATCTCCAAGAACACTCAAGAGTACAATCCCAAACTCTAGAATTGGTGGACTCAATACAAATTGGAAGAGATGTAAAAAAAAGACAAGACAAAGAAAACCCAGAACAATTTGGAGGAATTATTCAAGGAAGATACTTTGGACTTGATTCACAAGTAGTAGTGTGTGTAATTGAATAGCAAGGTGCTGTATAGTTTTTTTTTTCTTTTTTTTCCTTTTTTTTTTTTGCTCTTTTTTTTTGCTCTTTTTTTTTATAACACTGATTCTTCAACAAAAGGAATTTGTGATTTTGGAATCTAACTTTGAAATTGTACTAATTCAGAACTTTTTTAGATAGAATTCCCCACAAACTGAGCTATTACTTAACACACTAACAATATACTACTCAAGAAACATGAATTGAAAGGATTACAATTCAAGAACAATGATGAACAAGGGATGAACACCAAGAACCAAGTGCAGAAATATGTGAAGTGAACAAGAAATTGAAAGAAAAACAACCAGAAGATTGAAAGAACAAATTAGGAACAAACAACAACGGCTAAAATAGAATTGTGCAATTCAAAAATCAAAGACAAATTTTAGAGACTAGGGTTACCAAATGAGTGACCAGATTGGATGTAAACAATCGAGAAAAGATAACCCAATTCCAATCCTAGAACCTTTGCTTTGATACCAGATGATATGATTCCCGAAAGAATAGGATGATTGGATCGCTAGGAATGGAATTTCGCTGGAAATTCGGCCACCAACGCGTCGATAAGGATCAAACGTATCCCATGCTACGACCTCGAATTGAGTGATTCCAAAACGAGGTGAAAGTTCACTTTCTCAAACACGATTTTGACTCAAGAAACACCGAAAAAGAATAAGGGAATCTGGAGATACAAAACGAGAAATTTCGAACGAAAACTATAGTCGCCACAATTCCAAGGAATTGATAAGCCAAGAACGCCACAAGGATTGAAACCCTTGATAAGTTCGAGATTCTCAAAAGAACCCTAGAGAAGCTTGTCTCTCAACCAAAAAGGTTAACTCTTCATTCAAATCTGCCGTCTCAAAAGCTATGGTGTTCCCTTATATAGTGGACAACACCCATATTAAGTTTAACCTAAATCGCTTACACACAAAGCCCAATAAGCGAGCCCAATAAGCCTTATTACAAAATTTTAACTAAATGACTGAAAGATAAAACTAAGTGCAGAATTTGGGCCAAGTAAATTGAAGCCTTCATGCATATCCATTAAGGCTTATTCTTCTTTGGCCTCTTCTTCCTTTAGACTTGGGCTTGTCTCAAGTAAGGTGGTCACCAGGAGGTTTAGGGCCTCTTTAGCCTTTTTAGCTTTTGCTCTTGTCATTGGGCCTCCTAGACCTTGAATGTCCTTCAAGTTTGTTGCCTTGGTCATGCTGCCTCCTATGTCTTCATCACACACACACACTATATATATATATATATATAAAACGTTTTGACTATGTACTATTAAATTTTAGCTATCCATATAATTTTAAAATTAGTGTTCTTCTAAGTCTTGCTGAACCTCTCATATCTTCACTTAAGTCTATTGCTACACACATATTTTTGTGCTAAATTGTGTCCACCACTGGAATGTTGATACAAAACTTCAATAGGACCTTGTTGCTTTGTCGGTGTGGTTCTTTGGAGTTGAATTTTTAATTATGTTTAATGCTCATACAATGAATACAATTCTTAGAATTTGTGAATCTGATTGAGTTCAATATGACCTATATGGAACTCAGAGATTATTTTTTGCAAATTTGTTTGAAAAATGTTTGTGTGCTTGCCAAAAGAGGATCAAGTCTTATGAGTGAACAAACTCGTATAGTTGCTAAAAAAAATTATAAGAATCATTATTGTTATTTTTTAGTTACTAAACTAGTTTCATTACCGAGCTTTACGTTATCTGTATCTTACAAGAGGATTTTTTTTTTAAAACAAAGTAGAGGGATCATTTATGTTGGACGAGATGAATGATATTCTGATCGTTGCTACTAAGAAATGTGATCATCCGGACCATTCAGAGGAATTAGAGGAGGGGTAGGCATAAGGAATTATTTTGGATTATCCAAACACCATTCCTCAAGTGTGGTTATTAGGGAGGATAAGGAACATTTGTTGGCCAATGTGAGGGCTAAAGCAACAACACAAGCAAGGGTAGAGGCAGAAGCTTCATTGAATGCAATAATAGAAGCTCATATTAGCAAAGATGAAGGAGGAAATGATTATGATTGTGAACTCACGTCAAGCGACCAGGGTTCCTATTGCATATTCGCTTGCACCTATGCAAAGCACTAAAGGGAGTTGTTGCATTATTGGACAATCATCAGAGGGTCTTGGACTTGCTGAATCTTGTGATCTTTTTGTGGAGGATCCTCAAAGATGATAGTTAATGTGGGAGTGTCCACAACTTGGCATCATCAACTATACACCACCAACAAATACAAGAAGATCAAGTCAGAGTGTCAGTTGAATAGGTGATCATTGCTGATGCACCTTTCCTTATCTCAACTGGTGATTTGAAGATTAATATTGATGTCAAGGAAAGCTTCATCTTGCAGCCAAAGATCCTTGCGTATAATCGGGATGAGGAAATCCCGATCAAAACCCCAATTGTAGCTCCATCCCCTAAGCAAGTTTTGAAACCTAAGTTGAATGCTATGCAAGAAATAATTCTTATGGCATAAGATACATCTTTTCAATGTGGATTGTGGCCTATGGATGAAGTTGTAGGCAACTCAACGATGTTAGTTCTCTGTGTTTTGATGATAACTGACAATTGTGAACACAAGTTGAAGTTTGTCTTTGGTAAGTTCAAAAACTTACTGTCAAAGGCAAACTCGAGTTTTGAAATACTTGACAGAGAGTAGCTCAATTCTAATGAACTGATCAAAACTCCAGTTTTCATAGGAAAACTTGAGTTTTGGTCTTACAGAGAGCACTCCAAGTTTTTCAGCTTGAGACAAACTCGAGTTTTGACTTGCAACATCGAGTTTGCATCATACAGACCCTTCAATATTTTCTCGAAGAAGACAAAACTCCGTTTCCATTTAGAAACTCGAGTTTTGGTCCTACGAAAGTCTCCAACATTTTGAGCTTATGCAAACTTCATTTTTGATATGAAAACTCTATTTTTCAGTTTGCCATGAGTTTTCTAAGTTTTTCAAAGTTTTGAGAAAACTCGAGCTTTACTTTGGAAAGCTTGACGAGAGAGTTTTCAAGTTTTACTCGCTTTTGAAAACTCTAGTTTTGACTTGGCATACATTTCTCAAATTTTTCATACTTAAATGAAAACTCGAGTTTAGTTTGGGAAACTCGAGTTTTGGCCAAATAGAGAGCTTTGCTCTTTTTCTATAATTTGAAAACTTTAGTTAAGGATTGGAAACTCCGAGTTTTGGACTAAAATTCATTTTACATGTCAAGAGTCCAAAACTCGAGTTTTGAGTTCCATTCAAAAATATGTTCCAAAGCTCAAATCGTGACATTCCTCTCGGATAAAGGAAACTCAAGTTATGATTGAGAAACTCGAGTTTTGCTATTAGTGCACAGTGACAAACTCCAGTATTGGTGAACAAACTCGAGTTTGTGTCGTAGAGTTTGAAATTCAAACCTGACGAATTTGTGAAACCTTCTTGTTTGATCTTAATACTTCCTATCATCATCATTAATATTCCTAGCTATGTTTAACCACTTTGTTAGTGAGTTTCAGATGATTTAGAGGATATTAATTGAAGGTTAAAAGCAAAAGAAAAAAGTGATGTTATCACATTAAATGCAAAGTCTAGAAAACTTGCATCCTTTTGGACAATCATTCTACACACGCTGCAAAGAGATTAATGTTTCCTTTCCACATCCAAAGAGCTACTCTTCCAACAGATTAATATTCAAGAAGTCAACCATAAACTTATGTGCAACTAGATTAACCAAAGAGTAGAGAGAGAACAAGACCTAAACTCATCCCAATCCTTCCTGAATGTCTCCAACGGTTACACTAAGGATTACAATGGTCATTTTATGCTCTCTTAGTATAAATAGAGTTGCATTCAATTCTTCTCAACAACCAATCTACTGAAAACGAATTGCATTCAAATTTACCAACTATTCTTTCAGTTTTTACTTGTAAAGTATCTTTTGATACACTGATCTTCAGTGTTTATCTTTATCCACTCTTAGAGAGAGTTCATTTATTGTAAATCATTTATAGTGAGTATCTCAAGTCTAGGGACTTGGAGATTGGGTTATTGATTGCAACTTGTAAGAGGTAGTAAGTTCTAGTGAGAGAATTACTCTTGAGTTACAGAGTGTGTAATCAATTGAGATAGTGAAATCCCAGAGTGTCTGAGGACTGGATGTAGGTCAAGAGGTTGGACAAAACTAGTATAAGTTCCTTGTGTCTTGTTTTCCTCTCTTATACTCTGCTCAGCTCTGTTTTAATATTAAAAAACAGAGCAACTCGAAAATAATTTTATAATCCCCAATTCACCCTCTCTTGGTGATTAAGCTCCACTTTCAAGTGATACCTAAGTGCAGGTTACCAAGTAACTCTTAAGGTACATACTTCTGTCTTAGGTTGTGGCCTTAAGTCCTTGGGGAGGCGCTATTGGTTGTTGCAAAGGGACAAATCCTCTAGGGGAGAGGAAAATACTTGCCCTAGTGGGGGGCTGGCACCGGTCGTGGTTGTTGCCAGGCCTGTACCACCTGTCGTGTTTGTTGCTAGCCAGGGGGTAGCCGTTACATGATCTTCAATACATTTTGACTAGACTTTATTTCTTTTTCAATGCTATATGTAGTAAAGTTTTTGAGATTGAAAAATTGGATAAATTGAAAAGTGAAAGATATCTTATCTTGTGCTAGCTTAAGAAGCTTTTTCTTCCTACATTTTTTCCATCATGGTACATCTAATTGTTAGTCTTGTGAGAAAGATAAAGTTTTATGGCCAAATCCATTTTAAGATGGATGTACCCAATTCAAAGAACTATGAAATTTCTAAAAGGGTATGTGAAGAACACAAATCGGCCTGCAACATCTATTGTGCAATAATATATTTCTGAAGAAGCCATGAAATTTTGTCAAAATTATTTTCCAAAGTAAGACATATTGGGCTTCCTAAATGTCATCATGAAGGAGGGGGTAGACGTGAGGTTTCAGTAAAGAGTGTGGATCTTGATGAATTGCTACAATCCACTTATACATCTTGAATAATGTTGATGAAGTTCAAGACAACATAAATGCACATAAAGAATCTGTAAGGAAAGAAAATAGTCAAATAACTAAACAAAAGTTAATTAGGGAGCATAATAAAACTTTTGCAAATTGGTTCAAACAAAATGTTGAGGAAGATGATTATCTTTCGATATAATTAAGATAGGCTCTATCGAGATCGGATCCAAAACCGGTCTAAAACATGATTTTTACCCAATATAGTGGTAGTAGTGGAGGAGCTAGAAATTGCAATTGGGGGTGAATATTAGATAATACAACCTAAGTGTTCATGAAATTACATTTTAGCCCTACAAACATTTCAATATTTTCCTTTTAGTCCCTTCACGAAACCAATATTGGGGACTAAAGTAAAAATATTGAAATTTGTATAAGACTGAAATATGATTTTCTGAAAATTTAGGTTTATTCTATAATTTTAGGGGGCGGGGCCACCCCTAACAGCCCTGACTTGGCCCCTGAGTGGTAGTTAAGGTTTGTCCCCTAATGTATAGCGCAATGTGCCAGTACTATGAGAGTTGATGGGGTGTTAAGAAAAAAATAGACAACTCGAATAAAACAATTGGAAATTGGTGCTGCATAGTAAAGGATTGGAGTCTAAAAAAGAAAATCTTACCAATCTAAAAATTAGAGATTCATTCAATTTCGTTACTCCGCAGTCAAGAGGCGACATAAAGCAGCAGGTTAATGCATCAAATCAGCTATTTACACACGACAAAAAAGAATAGAATCTTTTGACCCGAACTAAACAAGTTTAGTTTACCATGCTGAAACACGATTAGAAATTGGCAATGAAACAATATTAGTTTCCCTTATTAACTTTATTTCATTATTTGTTTTGAAAACTGACATTCAAAATTCTAGTGGAGTACAATGCTGAAACATGATTTGAAATAGGCATTGAAAAAAATTATAGGGGTTTTTTGATTTTGTTTTTACTTTTTTTTTTAATTATTAAAAAGGATAAACTATACAAAACCTCTCTAGAATTTAGGTCAGTTGCATATAATTAACCTGACATTTCAAAGTTTAAATTTAACTATCTAACCTTTTATTTTATATTTTAAGCAATCTTTTTAACAGAATTTGATATGTCAGATTAATAGTTTACACGTGGCATCCCATGTAAATTATTAAATTTACAAAACCCCTGAACTTTGATTAATTACAGATAATTGACTTGAACTTCAACCAATTACAAATAACCCCTAATATTTCAAAATTTAAATTTAACTCCCTTAAAAAATTGATTCATAATATTAAAGTACTTGTGATTACTTGTATCATCTTAATAATTTTATTAAAATTTTTACTATCATTTTTCAATTTAAATAGCTATTTTTATGGCAAAAGAATAAGAATAATAATTTAAAAATATAAAAATAAAATATTGAACCTCTCTTATTCAAGAAAAAATGTGCAACATTTTATATTTATATTTTTTAAATATTACTCTTCTAGTTTGTACCATAAAAAAAAGCTATTGACAAATGATACGAAAAGTCTTAATAAAATTAGTAAGATGAAAAAGAAATGTTAGGGAGGTTATATGTAACTGACCCAAAATTTTGGGGGGGGGGGGGGAGGGGTTATGTAATTTAAAATTTTAAAAAAACAACAAACCTTGTTTATAAAACTGTTTTCAAATAAGTTGTTGTTGTTGTTTTTTTTTTTTTTTTTTTTTAATAAAAAAGTTGTTTTAAAAAGCTAAAAAAAAAAAAAAAAAAAAAAGTTTTTAGCTTGTTTTCTTGCCTTTTTCTTTAGAAGTCGTCATCTATCCACTATTAACACCACATACCTCTTACTATCATCACATGTCACTTCAAAAATAGATTTTTTTGAAACAACTATAAAAATAGATTTTCTTTTGTTTTTTTATTTTCAAAACTAGTTTCCATAAACTGTTTCATAAAACTGTTTTGAGAACAAAAAAACAAGGAATAGAATCATACAAAGCTTTAATTATTGTCATTGCTTAAACTACTGACATTGACAACCTTTACTACACGTGACATAAAGCAACAAATTAATGCATCAAATTCTGCTAAACACACACACACAAATCTTTAGATCTGAAACCAATAGGTTTGGTACGAAGGTGAAATTGGAATTATAGGTAATGAAATATTATAATTGCTCTCATCAACTTTATTTCAATATATATATATATATTTCAAAACTGAGATTCAAAATTATAGTTGAGTACAATGATTGTATGAAAGATAGCCTGACTAGAAGGGTATCTTGGAGAACAATTTATTAATTACTTCGAGAAAATCTTAATACTTATATTCTTCTAAACTAAAACACTTGAATTAATTAATTAAGCAAAAACGAATTTTTTTTCCTAGGCATAAACAGATAGATACATTCACACGCACCATATTACAATAATGCTCTTTTTATATATAATTTTTATTTATGTTATTTTAGTTTACTGTGATTATATTTTGATAGTATGGAATAATAATTTATTCCAACTAAAAAGTTGGCTACCCCATATATGTGGCAATTTTGGTATCCTCTATTAACCCAGGTGGCGATTGATGCTCATTAAGAGCAGTGAGCATGGAAATATCTGAATTAATGTTCAAACCTATTTTAAAATGTCTAGATTTAACCTTTTATACTTTTATTTATTTAACAAATTATTTCAATGTTTAACAAAACTAAAATAAAGATAAGGTCTTAATTGCTGTCAGTTTTTAAAAAGTGATATATATGTAAATTTTAAAAAATATCAGTAAAAAATTTTAAATTTCGACCACTTGGGAGTACGATGTGCTCCAAAGTTCTCCCTATTCACTAAAGAAGTCATGCGCGACACATTAGAGAGGTACAATTGGATGTTTCACTGAAGGAATTACGATGATTTAGAAGAACGTGCGTTCATACTTTAGAGTCAAAGGACGGATGCGTATATGACCGAACTAATTCAAGATTCAATTCATCACACGATATTTCAAAACGGCATTTATGCAACAAATCACATGGGCTGCTGCCTATGAGTTAGATCACCGCATACGTCCTCATGTTTTTCTTTATCTGTTTTTTCTCTTTCTCTTTGTTTTTTCAATTTATTCCTTCATTTCACTATAAAACTCATAGTAAGAGATTTGATTATAACACAAATTAAGTAAAACATAATATTTTTATTTATTTTAAATAATTCAATTTTCGTGCCTAAATGATATTTCATAGATCTTCAACGTAGCTATAAATGAAAATCTATGGATATATTACAGAAAAAATGTACAAATTGATATATATATTGCAAAAGGGGAGCAAATTAAACCAATGAAAATAATTGGTCAAGTGTCAAACTTTGGATATTTATTTATATTCAACTAATGAAATGATATATAATTGCGAAACCAAATTGAAATCATATGCATCAAAGGCAAAACTACATTAAACTGTTATAGAGTTGGAAAGTAAGGGCCAGATTGTTTAGGATTATTAAAATAAATTGATTTTGATTTTGTTTAATATGAGAATAGTCATTGGGAGAACCTTAAACTAATGATAAAGATTTATTGAAAGGAAAATTATTTTCAACTTACTTTGATAATATATTCCAAATAGATTGTCATAGACTATTACATTATGCTAAAAACATACTCTTTTCCAACACACCCCTATGTTTAGCTTAAGGCTCTCACATACTCCTAACAACTTCCTCATGTTTAATTAAACTAAAATTACATTGTTTTGGGTGTGTTTGGATTAGCGGTAGGAATGATAGATTTGTATAAAAGTGGTCAACAAAATGATTGAGAAGAATAGATCGATCAAACATATAAATCTCTTGTTTTGATATTGTTCATAGGGCCGTTTGTTTCTTCGGCTCCTCTCACATTTTTACTATTCATAAGCCATTTAAGCCATATTATGGACTCATATAATGGGTCCGCATGGATATACGACCTAGTAGGAGCTCTTTATGACATAATCCCCCCATAATCAGGTAAAACCCTAATCACCCTATAATTAAGCCTTTAATCTTGGATAGTACAGGTAGTGGAGCAGGCATTTTGCTGAATGTGGAGGCGCACATTGCCTGAGGAATGAACCTACTGCGGAAGGAGTGAAACCCTAGGTAATCTCTATAAATAGGAGGTTACCCACTAGGTGCACTCTCTCGATTCATCTATTTTAATATTTAGTCCCACTGTGCACACACCCCACTCCTTTTGGCCTTCGCCATATATGTGTTGCACGGTGGTCATCAGACGCTCTATGATATCTTCTTCATAGTTATCACTGAGTACTCTCCTCTCCTTGGTGTTTAAACGATAGACATCTTGGAGTATACATTCGATTCGATGTAAACCATTCACTAGTCCATTGAGGCTAGATACTTGTGTTTTACACGACAGAACACTGGCGCCGACCGTGGGGAAAGGTAAACTTCGATTCCTAAACCACTGATGATGGCCGTGAATACTAGAAGCCATAGTCAGAACCCTCGGTAGGACTAGTTGCTAGAGGGACAACCACAACAACCGCAACAGCATCCAAAGTGAATGATACGATATGAGGATTCAGTTGCTCTATATCCTAATCATGTTACTGTGGAGACTGAGGCCGAGACAGCAAATACCACAAGCTCTCCTACTCCTTGGAACCTGGCGATCTAGCAGATTCAGCCACCTGTTCAACAACAGGTCCCTCCTCTTGAGTTCCAAGTTAAGAACCCGGATATCCGTATGTTACAACACACGTTGGGTTTGCTATTCAAGAGAATGGAGGAGATGGAGGTTCGTAACCAACTCCAGAGAAAAGAAGATATCTGACTTATTCAAGAGGATATGGACCGCAGTAATGCTGTTTGGCAGGAGGAGGAGGAGCGAAGAATGCAACTATTGCTAGATGAGCATTTCAGACGGATAGAAAATCCGATCTGGAATACAAGCTGAGATACTGCAGGCCCAAGTCGGATTAACGTCTCAACTTTTGTCCATAAAAATGTCGAGCACCACACATAACTCATATGGAGGAGAAATTGGCCTGCCAAGACCGGGCTCAGAATATCGGAGAATGCAATTGCTAGAGGAACACATTGAGCTACTCGAGAACCCTACGCAAAACATCGACTGAGATGCTAGTGATCCTAGCAGGGTTAGTATCACGACTGCCGCACAAGTTGACACTGGCGGTCTACGAGTTGATAATGTCGAACAAGGTCAGGCTCGAATCCCTAAAGTTAGAACCTCGGACGTAGCGCGTGTAAAGGGTAAGCAACCTTTTGAGAGCCAAGATCTAGAGAAAGACGAGATGATGCCCCGGTCATAGAGCGTACCCGAGACACATGCAGGAAGGTATGGCGAAGAGAGAAGCCGAATTCCTTTCTTGGATGAGATCATGACCGCTACATATCCTAAAGGTTTCGATTCAAGGGACCTACCAAAGTATGACGGGACCTTGGACCACAAGTCAATATTAACAATTTTAACATGGAGATCATGGTGAAGGGATTTAAAGGGCATATCATACCCCAGCTTTTTGCGGGAACTTTGCATGGAGCAGTGCAAATATTCTTTCACTTGTTGCTGCCAAAAGTGATCCAAGATATGGGAAGTCTGGAGTAGAAGTTTCTGCTGAACTTTACGACCAACAAAAAACAGCCGAAGACCGAGTTCCAACTCAGCTAGGTGAAGCAATCACCCGGGAAAACACTGCAGAAGTATTTGGATCGCTTCAAAGACGTAGCTCTTCAAGTACCGGGATTGAAGGAAGATGTGAACTTACACCTAGCCAATATGTTGACGGATTTTCGAGATCGATCCAAGCAGTACTTAAACCTGGAACAAATAGAGATTGCAAGTCGAGTCACGAAAGAAATGGCTAAAAGCCCACCCCCAAGGGAAAAGGAGCAGTAAGGGGGAAATAGGCAAGACTTTCGTGGACATTTCATGGATAGTAAATCTCGAGGGAGTAAGGCTGAAGGAAAATATGAGAAGTATACTCCTCTAAAAGTATCTCTGGAGAAACTCTGGAAGGAGCTGTGTTCGACCGAGATGAAAAAGGTTGAGCAACCTCGGCCTCTTCAGAATAAGGCCACACTGGATAAGTCCCGGTATTGTGACTTCCATGACCAACATAGGCATACAACCAAGCAATGTTGGGATCAAAGGGACGCAATTCAGAAGTTCATCTGGGAAGGAAAACTCCAGAAGTATGTTATCCAAACTCAGGGACGAAGAGCAATAAGCGCCAGAATGGAGGTTGTAGCAAGAGCCCCACTCAAAGAAGAAAAGAAGGGACTAAAAGAAGAAAGATGAAGACAACGATGACAAGTTTCCGAGGCCAAGTACAACTGTATCATAATCAGCGGAGGCTCCGGAGGTGGCGGGGATTCAACGAGCGAAAGAAAGAAGTGTCGAGGGAGGTCCTGTCAATCTGGGATCACCCAAAGTTCAAAGAAGAGTCTAATAAGCCAGAACCTCCCTTGTTATATTTCACTAAGTAAGGCCTAGAGGATGTTGCTCCAGGTCATCACAATGGTTTGGTGATCACTGGAACCTTGGTTAATTGCCGAGATAAAGATCTTTATGGATAATGGTAGTGCGGTGGATATCATCTTGTGGGATGCATTCAAATGCATGAAGTTTGACCCGAAGACTTGAAGCCATGTGATAAATCCCAATTTTAATATATTTTATCTCACCTTATCCATTTATTTTAGGGATTATTTTAGGCTAATTTGGATATATTAGATAATATTTGAATTGTTAGCCAATTTTAGGAAATAATATAAATCTGAATTAATTATGAGATTATTGTGCTTAAATTATTAATATCCTAATTGTTATCTTGTAATTAAATAACATTTCATAAGATATGATAGATTACGATTTTATCATATTAGAAGATTCTATAGTGCACAATTTTTTAGGGAAGCTAAAAGGAAATCCAATGGTGAAATTTTATTGGGCTTCTTATATTTTAATGGGCCCAAGTTGGTACCCAAAAACCCTCTTTTCCTCCCATAAAATTAACCTAGCTGCCATAAGATTGACACACTCGACGAGAGTCGCAGAGCTCTCTCTCACTCACGCACACGGATTCACTCGAGACGCAGCTGTGCAACACGCAGAGATCATTTGATTCATTCAATTCATATAATTCTCCAGTGGGTGATACGCACAAATTGAGGCAAGTGAATTAATCATCAATTCAATTGCCATTTTTCCACTCACGGGACCCACCTTTGCTTCCTGTGTATTTCATCAACTGAATCTCCTATTTCATCAACATTTATGGCCATGAGGAATTACATAAAGCTTGGTGAGGAGGAGATTTTCATGTTAGCTTAAGCTACTTGGGAGGCAACTTGGGATGAGCATGGAGGAAGCTAGAGCCTAGAACTTACACTTGAAGATCATAAGGGAGTGTCTTTCTTTTTATCTTTTTAATTCAAATTTGAGGTTATTTAGTTTTAAAGGATTTCGAGTTGTATTAATTGAGAACAATCTAGTTTTAGATTGTAAACTTATTTCTTTTGGATTAGATTGATAATTCGAAGTCTTTATGCTTATTGTTGGATTCTTGATGCAACCTTTGGATTGTCAATTGAATTAATAATTGAGTTTTAGTTATTAATTTAATTGTCAATTGGGTTTATCAATTTAATTGTTTAATTGAGTTGATAAATTATCTAGTCGTTTAATTGGATGATTGTAAATAAGATTCTAAAATTAATTAGAAATTAATTGTATTGGTTTTTAATGATTTTAATTAGCCACAAATTTTATTTCACTATGAGTTTTCTAGTGTAATACGTGTTAATAAACTTGAGGGTTTTCCATGTTTAATTAGGTAATTAAATTTATTACTTCCAATCTTTCATCAATCTCCCTTTAGTCTAACTAATTAATTTGGGCTAAGAAAGTTAACTCCATGTAAATCCTGAGTTGTTCCCTTCACCGTACCTAAAGTAAACCTTTTGTGTCTTTTCTCATTTGATTTTCTTAATAGTTAGTTAATTTCTTTTCTTAGGATCTTAATTATTCTCTCACAACAAAAACCCCCAAATTTGCATATGCATCTAGATTAGTTCCATCATATAGGTTTTAGAGTCATTTTCATCTTGCATTTAGTTAGTTTAGTTTCATTTCATTGTATTTTTCATCACCTAAATTCAACCTAAAGAAAAACCCACATATTGCTCCTTGGGAGAATGACCTAGGTTGACCCTAAACTGCATAATTAATTAGTACATAGTTTAATTGATTGCTTTAGCGACAAAAGTAACTCATCACCATGCAAGACAACTCTGACGGGCTTCAATGGGCAAGACACTCGTCGAAAAGGTTACATAGACCTTAAACTGACGCTAGGGACGAGAGAAGCCTTTAAGTCGGAAAGGGTTAGATTTGTGGTTGCGCCTATTGGAAATTATGCCCTAGGGGCAAGTCATTGTACCTTAAACACTATTTTTATTCAAAGTATTTCTCCATTTAGTTATCATATTATTTTCATGTTTATTATGATAACTATGTCCTTGGACGTATCATTAAGATTGTCCTAAATGTCCCTGGTCGGTCATCTATGCGGGATCAAAGATGAAATAAGACCAGCATGACTTTGATGAGTATAGAGATACGAATTAAAGTCATAGGCACTTGTAAGAGTACAAGGTGCTAGACCGACCTACTATGACAAAGTTGCATTGATTAAGTCATAAGCTTATCTCATGTATAACCACGTTACAATGCCCTTTGACATAGACTCGGCAAGCTGAGAGAGTATCAGATTCGCCTCAACTCGACAAAATGCACATTTGGTGTTTTGTCCGGGAAGTTCTTAGGCTTTTTGCTCACAAACAGGGGAATTGAAGTCAACCCAGACAAGTGCCAAGCCGTGTTGGACATGAAAGCTCCGAGAAATAAGAAAGAGGTTCAGCAACTAACTGGGAGATTGGCGACTTTGACCAGATTTCTGCCCACGTCAGCACAAAATTCTCTCCCATTTTTTAGGTTGTTGAAGAAGGAAGCCCAAAGCGGGTGGAACCCGAGGTGTGAAGTGGCCTTCACGAAGATAAAGCAGTGCCTCCGCCGGTTTTGTCTAAGCCTGAGCCAGGAGAGAGTTTGATCTTGTATTTGTCCATCGGCGAAGAGGGAGTAAGTGCCGTGTTGGTTAGGGAAACACAGGATGGTCAATCCCCGGTATACTTCGTAAGTCAGACTCTACAAGACTCAGAGTTAAGATATCAAAAGTTAGAAAAGCTAGCATTCGCCCTACTCACTTTGGCAAGACGACTTTGTCCGTATTTTCAAAGTCACCCGATCGTGGTTCGAACAAGTCAGCTAATATGGCAGATCCTTCATAAGCCAGATTTGGCTGGGAGAATGATCAGTTGGGCCATTGAGTTGTCTGAATTTGATATAACTTACGAAGCCTGACACTCCATTAAGTCACAAGCTTTGGAGGATTTTATAATGGAGTTAACTCCGTCGATTTAGGATATGCAAGATACTCGCCACATGGAGGGTGTTTGTTGATGGATCGTCAAACACAGAAGGGAGTGGAGCCAGGATCATAGTAGAAAGTCTAGAAGGAGTTTCGATGGAACATTCCCTCCAGTTTAAGTTCCAGACTTCTAATAATCAGGCCAAGTATAAGGCTCTTATTGCTGGTTTGCTCTAGGCTAAAGATAATGGAGCTAAGAGAGTGCATTTCTCTACTGATTCCTAGCTAGTGGCATCCCATATAGAAGGAACCTACCAAGCCAAAGGTCCTTTGTTGATTAAGTACTTGGGAACTGTTAAAGAAATTATGGCAAACTTTGACGAGGTGATTGTCATGCACATTCCAAGAGGAGACTACACCAAGGCTGATATTTTGTCCAAACTAGCAAGTACCAAAGCCCGAGTAACCATCGAACAGTGATGCAACAGAGTCTATTAGAGCCGAGTTGTGTTATGATAATCTCAGACACTGGCAATTGGAGAAAACCAATTGCCAATTATCTCAAGAAAGGAATCCTCCCCAATGATTCAATTGAAGCAAAGAAGCTATATTAGTTCTCTGTGTTTTGATGATAACGACAATTGTAAACAAATATGAAGTTTTTCTTTGGTAAGTTGAAAAAAACTTACTGTCAAAGGAAAACTCCAGTTTTGGTTTCAAAACTCAAGTTTTGACTTTACAGAGAAAAGCTCAAATTCTCTGAACTAAGCAAAACCGCCAGTTTTCAAAGAAAACTCCAGTTTTCACGATGCAGAGACTTCTCAACATTTTCTCGAAATATGCAAAACTCTAGTTTTCATTTGGAAACTCGAGTTTCGGTCATACGAGATCCTCCGAGTTTTGAACATGTGAAAACCTCCGGTTTATTCAAACCGCCGCTTTTCAATTTTTCGAGTTTTCATAAGATTTGTGAAAACTCGAGTTTTAGGTTCAAACCTCGAGTTTCGACTTGGCCGAGAGCCTTCAAGTTCTCGCAAATTGAAACCCGCCCAGTTCCGAGAAAACCTCCGGTTTGACTTAGGATGTTTTCTCTCAAAGCTTTCATGATTAAATGAAAAATCGAGTTTTGATTGAAAACTCGAGTTTTGCCCTAACAGAGAGCATTCATATTTTACCCGCATTTAAAACCGCCGGTTTTCATGAAAACCACCAGTTTTGGTTTGGCTCAGTTTTCTCTAAGTTTTTTTTTGTTTGACCAAAAAAAGTTTTCTCTAAGTTTTCATACTTAAATGGAAACTCGAGTTTGTTAGTTCTCTAAGGATTTTGATGATTAATAACAATTGCAAACAAATTATGAAGTTTTTCTTTGACAAGTTGAAAACTTGCATCAAAGGAAAACTCAAGTTTCGAGTTTTGCCCTTAAAGAGAAGAACTCAATTTTCTTACAACGAAGCAAAACCGCTGTTTTTCGAGAAAACTCAAGTTTTCATCACACGAGATTTCTCGGCATTTTTTGAAAAATGCAAAACTCAAGGTTTCAGTTGATAACTCGAGTTTTGGCCTTACGAGAGAGTCTCCTACGTTTTGAACTTTTAAAAACCTCTAGTGTTGCTTAAAACCTCCAGTTTTCAATTTAACTTGAAACTTTCCAAGTTTGCACAAAATTTGTGAAAACTCGAGTTTTGATGGAAAACTCGAGTTTTGAATTGGCAAAGAGGATTCATGTTTTAGCCGCTTTTCAAAACCGCCTCTTTGTGAAAACCTCCAGTTTTGAGTTTGACACAAATTTCTCAAAGTTTTCATTATAAAATGAAAACTCAAGTTTTGATTACAAAACTCGAGTTTTGGTCAGGGAGAGAGCCTTCGTGCTTTCTCATATTTCGAAAACTTCCAGTTTCCTTCAAAACCTCTAGTTTTGACTTGGCGCAAATTCTTCAAGTTTTCATATTTAAATGAAAACTCGAGTTTTGGCCAACCCGAGAGCATTGCGCTTTTTAATGTTTTGAAAACCTCCAGTTTTGGAAGAGAACCTCTAGTTTTGATGTTTTGGACTTAAATTGATTTTACATACCAAAGTCCTAAACTCGAGTTTTGAGAAACAAAACTCGAGTTTTCATCGCTGGATTTGAAATTCAAATCGACAAATTTGTGAAACCTTCTTGTTTGATCTTAATATTTCCGTTATCATTCTCTAATATTCCTAGCTATGTTTAACCATTTTGTTAGTGAGTTTCAGATGTTTTAGAGAATGTTTATTGAAGGTTTAAAGCAAAACCAAAAAAGTGACGTCAAAGACATTAAATGCAAAACCCGTTTGCATACTTTTGGGTAATCCTTCCGTACACGTCTACAAAGAATTAAAAAATGTTTTCCACATCTAGTAGCTGCTACTCCAACGGATTAATTTACAGGAAGTCAACTCTGAACTTCTGTACAGCTAAATTAAGTGAAGATTAGTGAGAGAAGAAGACCAAAGCTTAACCAAAAATTTGTCTAATGAAGGCGATAGTTATATTGAAGATTACAACGGTCATTTAATGCCCCTCTTGGTATAAATAGAGATGCATTCAATTCTTCTCCACCAATACTTCTGCTGAAAATGAATTGCATTCAAAGTTCTTCAGCTACTTTCAGTTTTCACTTGTAAAGTATCTTCTGATAAATTAAGCTTCAGTGTTTATTATTATCCACTCTTAGAGAGAGTTATTTCATTGTGAATCATTTATTGTAAAGAATCACAAGTCAGGGGACTTGGTGATTGGGTTCATTGATTGCAACTTGTAAGGGGGAGTAAGTTCTAGTGAGAGAATTACTTTTGAGTACAGAGTGTGTATCAATTGAGACAGTGGAAAATCCCAGAGAGTCTGGGGACTGGACGTAGGTCAAGAGATTGGACCAAACCAGTATAAATTTCGTGTGTCTTGCTCTTCTTCCTTATACTTTGTTTAGCTCTGTTTTTAGTGTTGTTGGTCGATTTCCTTAATGGCAAGTAAACCAGTCGAACAAGTAATAAAGTGTAAGTAGAGTATCGTCCCACGGAGACTGAGATACCAAAGAATGACACACGATTGCTATTGTAGTTGTGCAAGCAGAAAATAAATATAATCATGTTGAGAGGTTTTTGTGATTATGCTACTAGCAAAAGTAAACAAAATGACTTTAAACGTGAGAAGATATCAGTAAGAAGTTAGGCTGGACTCAGAATCACCCTTAAGTGTGTCAATCCCCCAGTTGCTCTACCCAATGCTATAGCATTTATACTGCACAGCTTTCGCAATGCTACAACATAGCTACTAACTACAAAGCTATTTGGTTAACCCACCTCGATAGTCTACCTAAGCTTCCGCGTCCATACATATGACACTACCTATACTCCTTCCATATTCCTATGGAAACTTTCTAGTTAGGTCTGTTTTACGCTTAGGGTGTTATGGTTATGAGAGGTAGACCCATTCCTGAAGCCTACAATAATAGGTCAAGACGTGCACGGGCTGCCTAGCAAACACAGTTTCTCAAAGGTCTAACCTCAACTCCTTGCCAGTAAGCTGAGGCCACAAATCTAGCACTTAACTTCCGTTAATCGACTAGTAATGAAAGCACTGATAAGCAAACCAAACTTATTGAATTAAGAACTTGCAACTGGGTTCATTTACAACTTAAGAAATCATCCTCGTCTAGCCATATGAAAATCAGTTCATGACTGAGGAGGGATACACCAAACTGACACTAACAGAATGACCCAGGATCAGAAAACTAAAACAAAAGGGGAAAACAAAAAGCTCTGACAGAGTTCCAACGGCGTGGTTGCGGCCCTGTCATGTCACCACTCCACGTCTTCTTCATTCTGTCGTACTGCAGGGAAGGATGCTGGGTTGTCCTGGAAGTCTCATGCTCTTGTGAAATCTCTCACTATTCTCTTGAGTCTGTCGAGAGTAGAATCTCGTTCAGGGCTCTCTCCGACTACTTAGGGTTGGCTCCGCTGTTTCCTTTTATAATCAGGTTTTTCTTGCGGTGTAAGTTACAGCGAGCTGGGCCTTTCCTAATCCGTCGGGATCTATCGTATCTCTTGATCCGAGTAGATTGTTTTTGCTGATCTTGTTGGATTCTTCAAATCTTTTAGTTTCAATCCTCTGCATCTTCTATTCCGTTATGTTTGCAATCCACCTGTTGCTGTCACCCCTTTTCTTTTATTCCTGAAATCATCTGGGTAAAAAGGTCAGAAAACATGTCGCATAGCATTGCATCTCTACTTTGCTATAGCCTTCGTGATGGCTTGTATTGCACTTTCGAGTTATTGTCAGAATGCTATAGCATCACATCAGCTCTGCTATACGTTCTTCTTTAAAAACCATGTAAATTGTTCCGTTCTTAGCACATGCAAATGATTTCTATTCTTCAGTCCCTATATCATGAATGTATGCCTTTTTGCTTAGATTATCTGCAGTTAAGCTGTATTCAACATTCAATTCAGTCATAGAGGATAGGGAAAACATGGTATGATTTACGCTCATCAGGTGTCCAAAAACAGAGCAATCTAAAAAGTTTTTGTAATCCTCAATTCACCCCCCTCTTGGTGATTAAGCTCCACTTACAGAGTTTTGGTTTTAGAAACTCGAGTTTTGGCCAACCCGAGAGCACTTACGAGTTTTGGTTTTGGAAACTCGAGTTTTGGCCAACCCGAGAGCACTTCAGTTTTTAATGTTTTGAAAACCGCCGCTTTTGGATGAAAACTCAAGTTTTGAGGTTTTGGACTAAAAACGATGTTTCATGTTAAAAGTCCAAAACTCGAGTTTTGATAAACAAAACTCGAGTTTTGAACGCTGAGTCTGAAATTCAAATCTGACGAATTTGTGAAACCTTCTTGTTTGATCTTAATACTTCCTATTATCATTCTTCTGTATTCCTAGCTATGTTTAACCACTTTGTTAGAGAGTTTCAGATTATTTAAAGAATGTTTATTGAAGGCTTAAAGCAAAAGCAAAAAGTGACGTCAGCACATTAAATGCAAAACCTAGAAAGTTGCATACTTTTGGGTAATCCTTTTGCACACGTTTACAAAGAATTAAAGAATGTTTTTCACATCCAGTAACTGCCATTCCAATGGATTAATTTTCAAGAAGTCAACTCTGAACTTCTGCGCAACTGGATTAAGTGAAGATTAGAGAAAGAAGAAGATAAAAGCTTAACCTAATCCTTGTCTAATGAAGGCAACGGTTATATTGAAGATTACAACGGTCATTTGATGAGCTCTATTAGTATAAATAGAGCTGCATTCAATTCTTCTCGAACCAATCTGCTAGAAAATGAAAATCATCAAAGCTATCAACCACTCTTTGAATTTTCTTGAGCAAAGTATCTCGTTGATACACCTTGTACTTCAATGTTCATATTTATTCACTCTTAGAGAGAGTTCATTTATTGTAAATCATTCATTATAAGAATCTCAAGTCAGGGGACTTGGAGATTGGGTTCATTGATTGCAACTTGTAAGGGGGAGTAAGTTCTAGTTAGAGAATTACTCTTGAGTACAGAGTGTGTAATCAATTGTGATAGTGAAAAACCTAGAGAGTCTGGGGACTAGATGTAGGTCAAGAGATTGGATCGAAACAGTATAAATCCTTGTGTCTTGCTCTTCTTCTCTATACCCTCTGCACACCTCTGTTTTTATTGTTCAAAATAGAGCACTTTGAAAAATATTTTGAAATCCCCAATTTACCCCTATTGGAGATTAAGCTTCACTTTCAAACTGGTAAGAGCAGCGGCTTCATACTCGATGATAGATGATCAGTTATATTGCAAAAGCATGCATTCCCCGATGTTGAAGTGCCTTAATTCAGACAAATCCGAGTATGTCTTGGCTGAGATCCACGAAGGACTCAACGGACCACATATGGGTGCCAAGGCCTTAGCCCAAAAGGCTGTGCGAGCCGGTTATTATTGGCCTACAATGGCGGCAGATTCTAAGGACCATGTCCAGAAATGTGATAGTTGCTAGAAGCACGCCAAGATAATATGGTCTCCCCCAGTAGAGTTAACTTTTATCTCGGCTCCGTGGCCATTCTTCAAATAGGGCATGGATTTATTAGGTCCATTCAAAGCGGCCCTAGGACAGCCGCGATAGCTCCTAGTGGCCATTAATTACTTTACAAAGTGGATAGAGGCGAAACCGTTGGCAACAATTACCTCGACTCGGGTGTAGAAGTTCCTTTAAAGAAACATTATAACCCGATTGGGATCTCAACGCAGATAGTGATGGATAATGGAACCCAGGTTATTGATAAGGGTTTTCGAAAGATGGTATCCAATTTCTACATCAAACAACACTTTGCCTCCATGGAACATCCATAATCCAACGGGCAAGCCAAAGCGGCAAACAAAGTCATTATAGACGGATTGAAAAAGAGGGTGGAGGAGGCGAAGTCTAATTGGGTAGAGCAACTATACTCCGTTTTATGGGGATAGCAGACCAACGTTCAAACGACAACTGGGGAAACCCCTTTTTAGTTGACATATGGATGCAAAGCAATGATCTCGGTAGAAATCAGCGAACCCTCATGGAGGAGAATTAAGGCTCTACATGAGGAGAAAGAGAACAACGAAGCAATTGCAGTAGAGTTAGACTTAATCGATGAAGTCAGGATCATGTCACATTGTTGAGATATGGCTACAAAACAACTCATTGCAACCAGTACAATAAGAAGGTAAGACCCTGGTCATTTGAGCTGAGTGATTTGGTCCTTCGGAGAGGTGATATTGGCAATAAGAATGCCAGCAATGGGAAACTCACTGCAAACTGGGAAGGCCCATACCAGATCAGAGAGAAGCTCAGTAGAGGAGCTTACATGCTTGAGACGTTGAAGAAGAAGGCAGTCAAGAGAACATGGAATGCGGATATGCTGAAAACCTACTACAGTTGAAGCCAAGCTCCACAAGGAGACGACATTGTCACGAGCCTATGAAAAATACCAATAAGGAATTAATTGTGACGGCTATGCCGTCAAGTCTATTTTGAATCCTTTATTGGATTATGTGCGACAGCAATGCCGCCAAGTCTATATAAAATTCCTTAATTGGGATTATTTTGAGGCGAAATTGTCACGAGTCTATGTAAAATTCCTTAATTGGGATTATTTTGAGGTGACACTGCCGCGAGTCTATGTAAAATTCCTTAATTGGGATTATTTTGATGTGACACTGCCGCGAGTCTATGTAAAATTCCTTAATTGGGATTATTTTGATGTGACACTATCATGAGTCTTTGTAAAATTCCTTAATTGGGATTATTTTGAGGCGACATTGTCGCGAGTCTATGTAAATTCCTACGGAAATCAATTGTAACGGCAATGCCACCAAGCCTATTTGAATAAATGAATTTTGGGTCAAGGAACGCTTTTTCAAAAATCATTTGAAATCATTTTCAACGACAATGCCGCTAAGTTTATTTAATGAATGGATTCAGGGTAAAGAAACCTGAGTTCAATTGACAAGTTGAGGCTAAAGGCCCACGAACCGAGATATAACAAAGTCGTTCGGGATAATAAAGTAAACCGTTACACCGACCTTGATCAAGTCGGATTGTTTAAGCTTTGGTTAGAGAAAATTGAACATGAACATGTAACAAGTTTACCGTTACTCCAGATGGCACTTTGATCAAACATGTCAGAGCACAGTGTGATGGGTTAATAAAAATCCTCAGAAGTACAACGAATGCAGAGGTCTAACTCAGAGATCTATTCAGGTTTGACAGGCAACAAGCAAGCATTCGATATACGCAAGAAGTAAGTCTTTTTTTCAATTAATTAACAAATTTTTGTATGATTTTTCTTGCAGGAAAATTAAAGATGTACAAAGAAGTTCAACCAGGTAACTAACCCGGGTAAAAAGCTACACAAAAAGGGATCTCAGTATCACAGACAAGAGGTTACAATCTAAACCGGCATTCTGGCTCTTCAAGAAGGAGGAGCATCAGCATTCGAGTTGGTCGGGTTAGAAGGATTGGCCTCTTCACTTCTATTATCCTCCGGGATAACCTCCGGTTGAGGAACAGGCTGATCGACGGAAGATGAAGGGGGAGGAATAAAGTTTACATCTTCAACATAGGCATTGTAGTGCACCCCCTTAAGGTTCAGTTCAACGTTAGGGTTCAAGTATTGAACCTGTTCCAGAGCCTTGTCAAAAGTGTCTTTCACGCCATTTTTCAATCGAGAAACATCGATACGGGCAGCTATGAGGTCTTCCTTGCAATGCTTTAATGCTGCCTCCAGCTCCTCATGCATGGTTTTTAGCATGTTCATGGCTTGGACATCCACTTCATGAACTTGTTGCTTCTGAGCAATGTCCGACTTCACTTTCTGAAGATCCTCCTGAGCTTGCTGAAGCTCTTTGTGAAGGTTCTCCGTATTAGTCTTAATCACCTGTACCTCGTCCTACAGTTTGTCTTGCTCCATTCTTGCCACCTGCAATTCTTGAAGAGCCCGAGTTGCCACCCCGTTAGCTTTATCCGTATCCGCCTTGGCACTCTTTAGCTCTGCCATATTTTTGGCATGTCACCCTTCAAATATGTCATGGTCTGGCTTAATCCAATGGCCTTTAAGCCCAGGTTCTCAATGTCCCGAAGCTCTTTAAACTCGGCGTCAGATAGTGGTTGTCCATTAAAATAATGTGGGGAAGGACGAAGAGCTAGGCGAAGTTCCTTTGACATCCCTTTTTCCCAAATATGGGACCGAGGTAGCTAGAAAGGGGAGGATTTGTAGTAACTTGGGGCTCAGGAGAAGCATCTCGAGCAATTTTCTGTTCAGAAGTTGGGTTAACCGAGTTTGAGGGAGTTAAGGCTAGGATGGCTACTTGTGGAGCTGAGGTAGGGCCACCCTTTATTCTCGAAGGCGCAGCTTTCTTGGTAACCTTGGCCTTCTTAGCTAGTTTGTCCTGAATGGGTTCGGAAGTCAGGCATTTCTCATCCATTTTTGAACTCATGGCCTCAGCATCGCGGATAGTCACGTCAAGATAAGGGGGCCTTTCCCCATCTTCTGATCTGCAAGACAAAACGTTGGTTAGTTAATAGTCAGCGATTAGGAAACATACAATGTAATGTAATGAAAAACTATGTCTGTACTCATCGTGGATAGTCTTTTAAGTTGAGGTGTCAGAATATAGTCGGCTGAGTCCACAAGTCTGCCTTCATCACTAATAATTTTTAGAAGGCTTATTGCCTCCTCCTCGGCATCAGTAAGGATGTTTAGTGTGGGATTATAGGCGAAAGGGGACAGACCATGATGACCTTTAGACCAGTATAGGGGGAATTTCTCTTCAACCTCCCCGGTTTTGAGAGTGCTAAGGAACCATGGCTATTGCCTGGGCTCGACAACCACCTTAAAGAATACGGGTTTGAAGCCTTTATATAAGTCGGTGAAAGGCTTGAAAAGTTTATGATCATAGACACACCGCGGTGAGGTCCAAATAAATCATAAAGGTTTTCCTCTGGGGGAGTGCAATTCAAATAGGGAAAAGAAATAATAGAAAATTGGAACAGTACAAGCTATGTCTTGCTCTTGGCAGAAATTTTCAAAGGCAATGGCAAAGGCCCAGCCCTTAGGATGAAGTTGTGTGGGAGCAAGATGTAGGTGGTTGAGGAGACAGATTTGGAAGTCGGTGAAGGGAACCCGCAGCCGGGTAATGATATCTTAGTAAAAGAAAAAGAAATGGGGATCGCTGTCCCTCGATCGGCTAGAGGCAACCAATTCATCTCCTAGGGGCAAACGTATGGTATATCCCTCCACATCAAAAAGGTCGAGTTTGAAGATATCCTTCGCAGTCATTTTACTCTTAATACGTAGAACGACATGGCTAACTACCGGGCTCAGATTGTTTAGAATTGGGGAAGAACCGGAAGAACCCAAATCTCTCGTTACGAATTCCTCAGTATGGTATGAAGACAAAGCCATCTATACCTATAATAAAGAAAAAGGGTAAAAGTCAGAAACGGGAGTATACCTGATACAATAGAGCTATCTCGACGAAAATCAAAAAACGCCAAGCCGGGTTGATTCAAATTGGAAAAAGCTAGGTTGGCTTGAGAAATAAGGTTACACCGACAGGTGGCCAAAACCAAGTCGGCCTCCCTCTCACGACCAAGCTTAACAAGATCAATGCTTTTGTAGTAGCACTCATCGCAAGGCATTGGGCCCTGAGTTTGAGAAGTCGGAAAGGGGTGCTTTGACCTTAGTTGGATTTGAGGACGGACGGGAAAGTGATTCTGGGGTGATAATGTTTGTAAGGATTGTAGGTGGTGCTGTTTGAACATTTTTCCTACTCCCACTTCCCCTGGGTTTACCAAGCAATGCTTCTTTTTTCTCTTCCTCAATACGTGGTACGAACCAGAACAGAATTTTTTGGGTCCGGAGAGTGTCCCAAGCACTTCTCTATCTTCTTCAGGGATTGGCCTACCATATATATCTAAGGGAAAATAAGGGTATTATCCATGAAGGCCCTATAAGAAATAATGAAGAACTCAAAAAGTATTGGAATGACTCAGTCCAGATATCGGTATCTCAACATTTTTCTCAACATCTCTCGTTTAGAGAGGAATAATTATTTGGTCATCACCATCATTCAATACCAACACTTTCTGTTAAAGGGGGGTGATGCCAGAAATTACAAAAGTAATGTTTAGTAAAGCCCAAAAGTTCAAAATGCCCACCCAGAAAACTAGAAAAGTGATTTTCTGATGAATGTGGTCGAAGAATGAAGGGGATGATAGAGAGTAAAATGGAAATAAAAGAGGCAAAAGGATAAGTGAAAGTACCTAACTGAAGAAAGGTTTGAGAAAGGCGAAGGAAGCTTTTGCAAGGAGAGAGAGTTCCTGTAGAGAGAAATGTTCTCTGAGAAGGCTAAAAAGCTTTTGAGCATAAAGTGTTGAGAAGAAGGAGAAGGCGGGGAATATATAGGCGTTGTGGATTTGAAGAGTCAGGGTTAGCAAAGTCAATAGACACTGAGAATTAGGTTTAAAACCCTAAAAAGTGCAATGATGACTGATACGGAATGACATGGGCATTAAATGAGCATGAGTATCAGAGCGATAGAGGCAGCCAATCCATGTGCAATGACGGTTACACGCCATGATGTCACTGAGTCTACAGCTGTCAGTAACATCACAAATGGAGTCTGTTCGCATTCTACTCTTTGATGGCACCTCGGGTTGGGGGCAACACGTGGCAGTTGCTCTGAACCCGTATGCACGCCAGGCGCCGAAAGCAAATCCGCATTTGAGGGATCTCGAGAACAATTGAATGAAAATCAACTCGGATACACAAAGTCCGAGTTGAGCGATCAAATTAATCTCGGAAAGGCTGAATTAGTGGTGGTCCACTGAACATGTTCATATCTCAATGTTTTTACATGATACCCCAGATTGGGGGCAACTAGTCCATAGTCGGAATAGTCAAACCCGGCTATGCGGATCAAGCCTATGAACAAAATCCTAGCTATCATGAAGTCGAGAGTTTGGTGCAAACCGATTCGGTAGACATATCTGGGGGCAAGTCAAAAAAGAACTTTGGAGTTCATTGAAACTCGACCTCACCAGGTCCGGGATAAGCTGTCAATTAATCTCGGCAAATCAAAGACCTAAACTACCGAGCTTAGGGGAAACTGTTATGGACTATCTACCATGCCCCAGTAAGAGCTCTTTATGATAGAATCCCCCCATAATCAGGTAAAACGCTAATCACCCTATAATTATGCCTATAATCCTGGATAAGTACAAGTAGTGGAGCGGGCATATTGCGTAACGTGGAGGCAACCATTGCCTCGAGGAATGAACCATAGCGGGGAACAAAACCCTAGGTAATCGCTATAAATAAGAGGTTACCCACCAGGTGAACACTCTCTATTCGTCTATTCTAATATTTAGTCCCACCGTGCACACACCCCACTCCTTTTGGCCATCGTCATATACGTGGTTCACAATGATCATCGACACTTTGTGATATCTTCATCATATTTATCACTAGTACTCTCCTCTCCTTGTTGTTTAAATGATAGACATCTTGGAGTATACATTCGATCCAATATAAACCATTCACTAGTCCATTGAGGCTAGACACTTGTGTTCTACACGACAAAACAAGCCAATTTCCTATTTCTTATTTGGTGGCTTCTTGTCGGACTTTGTGTTCTCGATTCTTAAAATTATATATATATATATATATATATATATTTATTATAACTCTCATAATGTTTTGTTTTGTTGATAACAAATCTTGATATTTAAGAATATTTTTGATAAACAAAAAACATAACAAAAAGTTGATGTGATGATTCAAGTCACTCGAGTGAGTTTCTAGGCCCTTGAGTGATATAACGTATTGGAAGAAATTGAATAAACAAGTCACTCGAGGGACTCTTTTTCACTTCAAGTGAACAAAGAGGATCACTTGAGTGGTAGTGGATGTACTCAAGTAATGAATCTTCGCTTCCAAAATTTCTACAAGTCACTCGATAATAATCCCGAAAGTTGTGCATGATCACTCGAGATAAAAGTGATGTGATATTTTGATAAGATCACTTGAGTGATCCATGATCACTTGCAATCTTCTGCGATTGATCCAAAAATACACTCGAGTCACCGGGTAGTTTCTAAACCTTTTTAAACAATGGAAGATCACTCAAGTGACCGTATAAGCACTCAAGTGATAGTCCTTTTTCAAATCTTCACTACCAAAAATGACTATAAACTCAAAGATGACTTGATCACTTAAGTGTCAAAGCAATAACTCGAGTGATAAGGAATCACTTGAGTGATCCTAAGGCACACTTGAGTGGAAGTTCTTCGACTTAGAATTAGTGCCTTGATTATTTTATTATCTATCATAAACAACCTAATTAACAGATCCTACTTCTAAATGTTACCAATCACATTTATTTATAAGTTTCAAATGATTAACTTTTGGATTAATTTCAAAATCAAGAAAAGTAAAATTACGTCGAAACATTAAATTCATATTAGAGAAAAACAATGGAAACATTCAATTTCATAAATGGCTACGATTACTCTCTAACGAGCAGATTTGAATACACACAATATCATTAAGGACATTCTATCTATAAATATGAAAGCATTCAAGATGGAGCAATAACAACAAGCAGCCAACAACAAAAAAATCAATTCTATTCATTAAGTGCTCTATATTCTTTCTGATATTCTTAGTGTTCTTTAATGTTAATTTATCAACTCTTTGAGAGAGATTTTACAACCCTATTCATAACTCTTGTAAAGAAAATCTCAAGGTAGTGGGACCCTGGTGAGGGTGTTAGCTTACAAATTATAAGGGGGAGTGGGTGTCCTATTAAGGAACTCTCTTAAACCGTGGTGCCAAGAACCCATTGAATCTTGGAAGAATAGTGAAAATCTTGTTAATATATAGGTGTCTCGGAGAAAATTTGTTTCATCGATGAACACCTTGTATTTCCTTATTTATATATTTGAGAATATTTTATCTTATCATATTTTTTTCTCACCTTTATTTTAAGGTTAATATATGTTTAAAGATAAAGGCCCTAGGAATAGAATCTGTGTTCACTCGAGGATCTATGATAGGGATTATGACCATAAGGACTCAAGGACACCACATATATATTGCCTGAAACTTGTTGGACTGGGCCTTTATTGTAAGCACTTGAATTACAGTTAAACCCAAATTGGAGTGGCTAAATTTTGACCACGTGTGGTTTATGGACATTTTGGTATAGCCAAGAATGTCTTAGACGCCATGTGTGTGCCACCATCCAAGAAGGTCTTGGACGCCATGTCTGTGCCCTAGTTCAAGAAAGGTAAGTTCCAACCTTATTCATCCAATCTTCCAATTTTGCACCTCACCAAATCTCAAGACATTGTCATCGTCTTAAGAAAAGAAAATCCAAAGACTTGAAGCTTCTACCTTGCTATCGCCTAGCAAGCATCCAAGGAGAAGGAGTTCTTATTGCCATCAATAGGCAACTGTGTGGATCGATATTAGAGGAAATCATATACTTTGAAGTCTTAAAGTGATCAAAGGTAATTCTAAATCCTAATAACTATTTTAACTAGCACATCATTACTCATGAGTTTCGTAAATAGTTATAGGTTATAACTTATGAGCACCGTAAAGAGTTATGGGTTCTCATGAGCACCCATAAAGAGTTAAGGGTTTCGTAATTATATTACTAAACCATTCTTGTTATGTTTACCTCTAACATATAAGTAACATAAAGAGTTATAGGTTCTCATGAATATCGTAAAGAGTTACGGTTAAGGAGAAAGGAGATTCTCTGAGTAAAGAGTTAAATATTATAACTCATAAGCACCGTAAAGAGTTACAGGTTATAACTCATGAGTACCGTAAAGAGTTATGGGTTATAACTCTGAGGATTAACTTTTCTATTCATAGCTTTTAGTGATAATCTAAGTTCCACTATGATTAAGGAAGAACAAAAACTTTGTTTTTTCAACCTCATGAGCAAGTTATTTGAATATCAAATGACACCCCAATGTTTAACCAACAAGTGGTATCAGAACCATACTCGTTACCGTAAATGCGTGAGGTTATTACTATTGAATTTAATTCAATGGTTGTTTAGGATTTGCAAAAATGTTTGCATTTATGTTCCTAAACTTTTGTAGGTACAAGAAAAAGGATGGTCATGGTGCCTTGATGTATGCTTTAATTTTTGATTTTATTTTTTAAATTACTTTTGGTAAATGTGATTGTTTTTTCTCTATTTAAATTTTATGTCTTTTGGTAAATTTTAAATCCAAATTGGAGTGGTTGAATTTTGGCCGTGTTGTTCATGGATGCTTTGGTGTAGCGAAGAAGGTCTTAGATGCCATGTTTATGCCCCGATCAAGAAATGTAAGTTCCCAACCTTATTCATCCAATCCTCTAATCTTGTGCCTCACCTAATCTCAAGACACCATCATTGCCTTCAGGAAAGAAAACCCAAAGGCTTCAAGTCTCCATCTTGCCATCGCCTAGCAAGCATCCAAGGAGAAGGAAGAGTTAAGGAGAGGGAGTTTTCATTGCAATCAAGAGGCAGTTGTGTGGATCAACATTAGAGGACATCATATACTTTGAAGTCTTAAAGTGATCAAAGGTAATCCTATGTCCCAATAGTTGTTTTAATGAGCACATCCTTTATATTACTCATGAGTTCCGTAAATAGTTACAGGTTATAACTCATGAGCACTGTAAAGAGTTACAGGTTCTCATGAGCACTCGTAAAGTGTTATGGGTTTCGTAATTATATCACTAACCATTCTTGTTATGTTTACCTCTTACTTATGTATACTGTAAAGAGTTACAGGTTCTCATAAATACCATAGAGTTACGGTTAAGGAGTAAGGATATTCTTCTGAGTAAAGTGTTAAATATTATAACTTATGAGCATTGTAAAGAGTTACAATTTATAACTCATGAGTACCAAAAAAAGTTGTGGGTTTTTATGAGTACTGTAAAGAGTTATGGGTTATAGTTCATGAAGATTAACTTTGCTATTTGATAAACCCTGATTTTATATATTTTATCCCACATTATTCATTTATTTTGGGGACCATTCTAGGCTAATTTGGAATTATTAGATAATATTTGAATTGTTAGTCAATCTTAGGAAATAATATAACTCAGAATTAATTATGAGATTATTGGGCTTAAATATTATTAATTTATGATTATATCTAGTGATTGAATAATATTTCTAAATATATGATAGATCACGATTTTATTTAATTCTCGCAAGACAAGGAAAAGAATATTAGAAGATCCGACGGTGCATAATTGACCTTGGAAGCTAAACGAAGATCTAATGGTGGAATTTTATTGGGCTTCTTAAATTATAATGGGCTCAAGTTGGTACCCAAAATTCTCCCCTTCTTCCATAAAATTAACCTAGCCACCAACAATAAAGGGGTCACCTTCTCTCGACGACACACGCATGCTCCAAACACTAGATTCATTGGAGCACGCTGGAACCCAGGAGGAAAAAGCCATCATCATATATATCCATTACATTCCTCTCTTCCACCCACGCATGCCCAACACAAGGGTGTGTGTGCCAAAGCATTTATCCATTAATTCACCATTCTTTGGATCATAGGCGTGAGTTGCTATTTCAAGCATGAAGACAATATTTACATGGAAGCTTAAGCTAGTTGGGAGGCAACTTAGGAGTAGCATGGAGGAAGCTAAGGCCTAGAAGTTACCCTTGAAGACCACAAGGGAGTGTTGTTCTTTTTATCTTTTTAATTCAAACTTGAGATTATTTAGTTTTAAAGGATTTCGAGTTGTGTCAATTGAGAACAATCTAGTTTTAGATTGTAAATATATTTCTTTTGGATTACATTGATAATTTGAAGTTTTTATGCTTGAGACAATTGCTAGAGTTTTGTTTGCAACCTTTGGATTGTCAATTGAATTATTAATTGAGTTTTTGTTATTAATTTAATTGAAAATTTATTTATCATCTTAATTGTTTAATTGGGTTGATAAATTGTCTAGTTTTTCAATTGGATAATTGTAAACAAGATTTCTAAAATCATTTTGAAATTAAATGTGATTGGTTTTTAATGAGTTTAATTAGCCACCGCTATTTCATTATGAGTTTTCTAATAGAATATGTGTTATTGAGCTTAAGGGTTCTCATGTTTCAATTAGGTAATTAATTTCATTAATTTCAATCCTTCATTAATCTCTTTTGATCTAATTGTTAGTTATGATTAGTTTTGATGATGTCTTATATATAGATGCCATTATTAAAAGCGAAAAGGTTGAGTAATATAGTTATCTCCTACATTGACTAACTACTATGTTTAATGTAGATTAGTCCAAGTTGAATCATGCAGAATAATCAAGAAAGAGATACGGAATTAATGGAAAGAAGAACTTGCAGAGGTTGTCAAAGAAGAAAGATGTTATCAATAGATTTTGGAGGATCAGCAAGAAGAAGAGAAGAGACTAGAGAAAGATGTTATCAAAAGAACTTGCACAATATAATAGGAATATCAACATTCAAGTTCTTGTGATCTGGAAGTCTCTATGATAAGCGAGAAGTTGGAATGAAACTTCATCACTTTATGGATATTGAAGAAGGTAGAAGTTGCAGAGAATGATGAGCCCAAGTTAAATGATGAAGAATGATCAAGTTGGGAGATGGAAGAAGGAAGAACTTGCTGAATGGAATGAAGATATCATTATTCAAGTTCTAAGATTGATTCCTCAGAAGTCTCCACGATCAAATGGCAATTAGAATGGCTCAATTCGAGTTAAAGTCAGCAAAAATCAGCTTGGATGAGCAAACTCGAGTCTCCAAGTATTACCCTCGAGTTTATTGCCTTGTAGTAACTTGCCTCTCTCGATATGAACAAACTCGAGTTTAGGACTCCAAACTCGAGTTTAGGACTTCAAACTTGAGACACCATCACAAACTCGACTCAATAAGTGTCTTCAGCATTTTTGGTGTCTGGACTAGGCAAACTCGAGCCTATACGTACAAACTCGAGTTTACTGCGGTCATCAACACTTCAGCTCAACTCTATTTCAGGCAACGTCGGGTATTTCGATGATATCTCACAAACCAGAGATTGGATTAAGGTGAAACCAGTGGCATATGAAACTAGACTCCCAATGCGTCATTTGGATATATAATTTAAGCTCAAAGGAGTTCAAATAAAGGAGCAATGAATTGTGGAAGTTGACAGAGAAATCCACGCCACACGACGAAAACCAAGCTTCAATGTTTTAAGTGTAACTCACAATATACAAATCCAATTGAGCTGAAATTAGTGGCATATGAAATTAGATGAAAATGGATTTCCTTCAAGCTTTGAACGAACCAAAACAAAGTTCAGACCAGGGAGATATGGCCTTCGAAATTTTACAAAGTTGCAAACTTGAGCCAGGCCAAGTCAGAAGCAACCAAGTCATAGTACAACTTGCAAACTCGAGTTTATCAGTCACAAACTCGATTTTATGAGATCCAGAGAGAAAATTTCATTTTTGAAGAGACCCAAACTCGAGCCTAAAACTTACACCCTCGAGTTTACGGGTTACAGAGAGCAACCAGGTCCCGATAAACACCTAAACTCGAGTTTTCCGGTTACAGAGAGCAAAGATTGGTTTTGAAGAGAACCAAACTCGAGTCTATTAGTTGGAAACTCGAGTTTAGACAAGACAGAGAGCATCTGAGCTATTCAAGACAAAACCAAACTCGAGTCTATAAGTTGCAAACTCGAGTTTGCGGGTTTTCCAAGTTCTCAATTCGAATTTGCCTTCGATCAAAACCATCTTCTAAGCTGAAAGGATATCAAAATCGAGTCTATAAGTTACAAACTTGAGTTTGGCTCATGCAGAGAGAAATCCAGCTTTCAACAACATAAGGAAACTCGAATCCATTAAAGGCAAACTCGAGTTTTTATCTCTCGCTTTAAAATCACCGTTTCAAAATCCCGATTCTTCGATAAACATCCAGATGATTACCCAAATGACGTATAATGTTTCTTAACATCAGTTATATCATTTGTGTACATGTTTTAGATGATTAAAGGTTGTTAAGATGAAGATCAAGGGTAAAGTAAATACTGATGTCATAGCTGGTTCAAAAAACGAAGCTCTAACGGCTAGTCCCATCTGAGTCTAACGGCTATATTTCTTTATCCAACAGTCATTGAATCTTCTCAATGGTCATATATTGATCTCTACCTATAAAAGAAGAAGCATTCAAGGTTTATGAGAGAGAGCTTGCACTATCAAGATGCCAATATTCTGAATCCAACATTTATCTCACACACACTCTGTTTTCAATGTTTATATAGTTTACACTAGAGAGTGAAATGATTTGATTGTAGTTTAGTGTTTATTCATCTTCTCTTCTAGAGAGAACATTTCGATTATTAAATAATTGTAAGAATCTCAAGTCGTGGGACTTGGAATTGGGTTATCGGTTTACAACTTGTAAGGGGGAGTGTATCCTAGTGAGAGGATAACTTCGAGTACAAAGTGTATAACTGATTGAAAGGTGTATCTCAATGAGAGATTCGGCTTCACAAGTGCCTGGGTGAACTTGTGTGTTTTGTTAGTTCTCTAAAGGTTTTGATGATCCCAATGATTGTAAACAAAGCATGAGGTTTTGCTCTCAATTGTTGAAAAACTCATCAGTGAGAGCAAACCTTGAGGTTTGCACGAAACCTCAAGGTTTGGCCTTACGAGAATAACTAAAGGCTTCGGACAAAGCAAACCTCAAGGTTTTCGAGAAACCTCAAGGTTTCGGGAAACCCCAAGGTTTCGTTTTAACTTGAAAATGCCGTTTCACAAAATTGTGTTAAACCTCGAGGTTTGGAAAGAAACCTCGAGGTTTTGCCCTACCGTAGAAAGCTCGGTTTCACCCGCTTTGAAAACCTCCTGGTTTATGGGAAACCTCCGGTTTAAGCTCAAATATTGTCTTTTGAAGTTTCTCAAAATTATGAGAAACCTCGAGGTTTCGACAAACCTCGAGGTTTGTTCGTGCGAAAGGTTCTGCTTTTCCAAGTTTTCAAAACCTCCAGGTTTCCCTCAAAACCTCGAGGTTTCGTTTTGGCCCAAAACTCGAATTGCATCGTTTAAGAAAAACTTCGAGTTTTTGCTGAAAACCTCGAGGTTTCGGATCCGAGAGAGCAAACGCCTTTTCATTGTCTTTGAAAACCTCCGAGTTTCCATAAAACCTCAAGGTTTGTTCTTGGCGCGATTTTGCAAGGTTTCACATTTAAAGTGAAACCTCGAGGTTTCTGAGAAAACCTCGTCAGGCAGAGAGACTAAGGTTTTCTACAACCTCGAAAACCTCCAGGTTTGAAGAACAAACCTCGAGGTTTCTACTCGTCTTCAGACTTTCAAATTCTGCGATTTTCTGAAACCTTCTTATTTGATCTTAATACTTCCTATGATTAATCCCTAATGTTTCTAGATATGCTTAACCACTTTATTTGTGAGTTTCAGACGGATTAGAGAATGTACATTGAAGGTTTAAAGCAAAAGCAAAAGTGATGTCGACATTAATTACAAACCCAGAAAGTTGCATACTTTTGGGTAATTCATCTGCACACGCTTACAAAGAATTAAAGAATGATTTCCTCTTCCAGCAGCTGCTATTCCAATGGACAAATTCGCAGAGAGTCAACTCTGAACTTCTGCCCAGTTGGATTAAGTGAAGTTTAGAGAGAGAAGAAGACCTAAACTCAATCGAACCTTGTCTAATGAAGGCAACATTTATAATCAAGATTACAACGGTCATTTAGTGCACTCTTAGTATAAATAGAGTTGCATTCAATTCTTCTCAACAACTACAGCTACTAAAAACGAAATACATTCAAGTCTCACATTCATTTCTTCAGTTTTCAACTGTATTGTATCTTCTGATACATTTGTGCTTCAGTAATTATTTCTATTCACTCTTAGAGAGAGTTTCTGTTTGTAAAACATTTATTGTAGAGAACCACAAGTCTGGGGACTTGGTGATTGGGTGCATTGATTACAACTTGTATGGGGGAGTGAGTTCTAGTGAGAGAACTACTGTTGAGTGCAGAGTGTGTAATCAATTGTGATAGTGAAAAACCTAGAGAGTTTGGGGACTGGACATAGGTCAAGAGGTTAGACCAAAACCGGTATAAATTCACGTGTCTTGCTCTTCTCTTTCTTACTCTGTTCATCTCTGTTTTCACTGCCATATACAGAGCAGTTTTTAAAAAGATTTTAAAATCCCCAATTCACCCCCTCTTGGTGATTGAGCTCCACTTTCATTTGGTATCAGAGCGGGGTCTTCTCTAAAGAGTCTAACAACTTGAGAAGGATCAATATGGAAGGTATTATACCTGATGGAGCTTTAATCAACAGACCTCCAGGTTTCAATGGAGAACATTACTCATTCTGGAAAGCCAAGTTCAAGGTTTTTGTGATGGCTACAGAGTATGGTCTCTGGAGAGTGTTTGAAAGAGGAGACTATGCTCCAACTATCTTGGAGAATGGTCTCAGGAGAATGGTCTCAGAGTTCCAAAGGAAGAAGAAGATTATGATGAAAATGACAGGAGAAATGTCACACTCAATAGCAAGGCGGTCCTCGTTCTGCAAAGTGCTCTTAGTCAACAAGAGTATTTTTGTGTTTGCAACCTAACCTCTGCTAAAGCTATATGGGATGCTCTGGAAATTGCTCATGAAGGAACTGCTGGAGTGAAGCAAAATAGAGTCAACACTCTAATGAATGAGTATGATCTTCTTCGTATGAAGCCTAGAGAATCCATTGACGATTTCCAGCTGAGATTCACTCATCTCATCAATCAGCTTGCTGCTTTGGGCAAAGAGTATGAGCAACCTGTCCAAGTGAGGAAAATTCTTAACATCCTCAACAAGGAATGGGAAGCCAAAGTTACTACCATTGAAGAAGCTCGTGGAGATTCAATAGCATCCGTAGCAGCCCTCTTTGGGAGTCTCTCTGAATATGAGGAAAAGCTCAAGTTCAAGAAGGGACTTGAAGAAGTCCATGGCAAGAACAAGGGGATTGCTCTCAAAGCTGTCAAAGAGGCTAAGGAATCTGATGATGATGAAGATGAAGACGATGATGAAGAGATCGGCATGATGGTCCGGAGATTCAGAAAATTCTACGAGAATGACCAAGGTTTCAAGAATTTCACAAGGGTAGCTCCAGCTATGAGCCAAAGAAGCCAATCATCTGCTATGAATGTGAGAAGCCTGGTCACATCAAATCAGAATGCCCTAATCTGAAGAACAAAGACAAAGAAAATAAGAGATTCAACAGATTCAAAAAGAAGGCATATGTCTCTGGTATTTGGGGTGATAGTTCATCTGATGAGGATGATGAGGATGAGGAAAAAAGCAAATATTTGCTTAGTTGCTGAAGAGGAAGAGCAACATGCTAATAATGATGAGGTATATGATTCAAAACCACCTTATGATGAATTATTTAATGAATACCTTGTTGTGCAATCGAATTTGAAAAACTTGCGATAAATATTTCAAGTTGAAAAACAAGAATATTACTCTTGAATTGCAAGTTGAAAAACTTTCTTCCTCTGAACATCTTGTTTGTGAAGATTGTCCTGATCTGAAGAAAAAGAATTTACATCTTACAAAGGCGCTTGAGAAATTCACTAGAGGAAGTGAAATGCTCAATGTCATTTTGAAACAACAAAGATTTATAAATGACAGATCAGGAATTGGCTACAAACCAAATTTTGATAAAAAGAAAGGAAGAAAGAAGTCTGGTGAAAAATCCTATATGAACTATTTTACAAAATTAGTTCATTCATCAAATCCTTTTGCACACTGTAATTATTGCAATAGAAAGGGTCATGCTACTTCTTCTTACTTTCATAAGAAGGAAAGAAAGAGCAAACCCATAGGGAATTATCAATGGGTGCCAAAGGGATCTTACAAGATTCCTAAGACACAAACTAATCCTAAAGGACCCAAGAAAAGATGGGTACCTAAGCCCGATTTGTCTTTGTCTTGCGGGTTTGTCTAAGAGCATCAAAATCCAACAAATGGTACATTGACAGTGGATGCTCTAGGCACATGACGGAAGACCAATCCAAATTTTCCTCAATCAAGCCCAAGGATGGTGGTAAGGTGACCTTTGGTGGAGATCAATCTGGAAAGATTGCTAGAATTGGTGAAATTGGCAACAATGAAGGACCACTCATCAAAGATGTCTACCTTGTGGAAGGATTTTGCCACAATCTCCTCATGCGAGTCAAAGCACTGATAAAGGTAACTTAGTTATCTTCGATTCGAGGAATGCTTGATTGTGAGCAAGGATATTCTCCCTTTAGAAAACATAAAAACAAAAGCTTTATTTAGAGCCACAGAGATGACAATTGTTATACACTTAACCTTTCTAGTAATGGTTACGTTTCTAAAAATGTTTTGTTAGTAATTTGGATGAAAGTTGGTTATGGCATAAGCGATTAGCTCATGTCAATATGATTCAACTTGACGACAAAAAGGACTTGGTCATTGGTGTTCCTAAACTTCATTTCAAAAATGACATGATTTGTGATGATTGTCAAAAAGGGAAACAGACCAAATCATCTTTCAAAACCAAAAATGAGATTTCAACTAATAGACCTCTCCAACTACTTCACATGGATCTAGTCGGACTGACTAGAGTAAAAAGCCTTGGTGGCAATCTTTATACTTTAGTCATAGTTGATGATTTTTCTAGATTTGCATGGACAATATTTCTATCTTCTAAAGATGAAACATTTGATCAGTTTGTTGTGTTTGCCAAGAAGGTCCAGAACAAGAAAGGTTTCTCTATTTCAGAATCGAACCGATCATGGAGGAGAATTCGAAAAAAATGCATTTGCTTTGAGTTTTGTGACAAAGCATGGGATAAATCACAACTTCTCAAATTTCCAAGGACTCCTCAACAAAATGGTGTTGTGGAAAGAAAGAATCGGGTCCTCACTGAGATGGAAAGAGCTATGCTTGAATGAGAACAACACTTCTCAAGTGTTTTGGGCTGATGCAATGAGCACCGCTTGCTACATCTCAAATCGGGCATACCTCCGGAAGAAATTGGACAAGACTCCCTATGAGCTGTATAAAGGGAGAAAACCAAATCTAGCCCATCTGCATGTGTTTGGATGTAAGTGTTTTATCCATAACAATGGTAAGGATAACTTGAAAAAGTTTGATCAGAAGGCAGATGAAGGTATATTTTTGGGTTATTCTAATAGAAGTAAAGCTTATAGAGTCTTTAATACTCGTACTTGTATTGTTGAAGAGTCTATGCATGTTGTTTTCTGTGAATCTAAATCTGATAAATCTTTGGATGATGATGAAGAAAATGTTTTCAAAAATCAATTCTTTTCGAAAACTACTCCTGCGTCTATTGAAAATCCTAAAAATATTTTTGAGGCTAATCCCCAAAACAATCCTGACGAAAATTCTGATCAGTCTCAGCCTAGAGCTTGGAAGTTTATAAGGAATCATCCTTTGGACCAAGTTATAGGTGATGTAAACCAAGGAATAAGAACTAGAAACAGCACTTTAAACGAAGTCACATTTTCTGCATTTATTTCTCATATAGAACCCTATAAGATTGATGAAGCCCTTTCAGACAATGATTGGGTGATAGCAATGCAAGACGAATTACATAAATTTGATAGAAATCAAGTTTGGGATTTGGTACCTAGGCCTAAGGACCATCCAGTCATTGGCACTAAATGGGTATTCAAAAAAAAATGAGATGAGTCAGCAATCATTGTCCGTAACAAGGCAAGATTGGTTGCTAAAGGCTATAATCAAGAAGAAGGAATTGATTATGAAGAAACTTATGCTCCAGTGGCAAGATTGGAAGCCATAAGAATTCTTCTAGCCTTTGCTTGTGTCAAAGGATTCAAGCTCTATCAAGTGGATGTGAAAAGTACTTTTCTAAATGGTTTCATTCAAGAGGAAGTTTATGTTGAACAACCTCCCGGTTTTCAAAATGAACATCATCCAGATCATGTTTATCGCCTCAAGAAAGCTCTTTATGGACTTAAGCAAGCTCTTAGAGCTTGGAATGAGCGATTAATCAAATTCCTTATTGATCAAGGCTTCATTAGAGGAAAAGCAGATACAACTCTCTTCATAAAGAGTAATAAGCTTGGTGAAATCCTAATTGTGCAAATATATGTTGATGACATTATATTTGGTGCTTCTAATGATGCTTTGTGTGAAGAGTTTCTAAGAATATGCAGGGAGAATTTGAGATGTCCATGATGGGAGAGCTCAACTATTTCCTTGGTCTGCAAATCAAGCAAAAGAAGGATAGAATCTTCATATCTCAAACCAAGTATCTCAATGATCTGCTGAAGAAGTTTGAGATGGATCAATGCAATGGAGCTGACACTCCTATGAGTTCAACTGCTTCATTGGATGCTGATGAAGAGGGCAAGGACTTCAACATTACAAGATATCGAGGAATGATTGATCATTGCTTTATCTTACTGCAAGTCGTCCTGACATCCAATTCAGTGTGGGAATGTGTGCAAGGTTTCAATCTGCTCCCAAGGAGTCCCATGCTGAAAATGTGAAGAGAATCTTCAGATACCTTGCTGACACAAAGACCCTTGGTCTGTGGTTTCGCAAAGGTCAACCTGAATATTTGGTGGCATATTTAGATTTAGACCATGTTGGGTACAAGACTGATAGAAAGAGCACAAGTGGCCAATGTGAGTTCCTCGGTGGTTCACTCGTGTCTTAGTTTAGCAAGAAGCAAACCAGTGTGGCTGTATCATCAACTGAAGCTGAATATGTAGCTGCCTCAAGTTGCTGTGTTCAAGTTTTATGGCTCAAGCAGCAACTATTTGATTTGGGAATCAACTTGAAGGAGATCCCAATATTGTGTGACAACACAAGCACAACAAGCTTGGCAAAAAATCCAGTTCAACATACTCGGACCAAGCATATTGATGTGAGGCACCATTTCATAAGGGATCATGTTCAAAAGAAAGATGTCAAAGTCATGTTCATCACAACTCATCTTCAACTTGCGACATCTTCACCAAACCATTGGCTAAAGAGCAATTTAATTTCATTAGAAGAGAATTGGGAATGGTAAATCCCAATGAGTTGTAAGTAATTCTTGCTCAATTTCGTGTTAAATTATGGTTTTGATGATTATAAGTTACTAACTTAAGCATCGGAGCGTCTAGACTTGTCTTATCCAGGATGCTGGAAAAATCTAGGTTTTGCTGTCAAGGAGCAAAACCTCGAGGTTTTCAAGCAAACCTCGAGGTTTGGTTATGAATAGTCGGGTCGGACTTAGGAGAAAGGAGAAACCTCGAGGTTTCACAAACAACCTCGAGTTTTCATGAGACGACAAAGCCGACGAATTTCGAAAAGTTTGCAAAACCTCGAGGTTTTGGAGAAAACCTCGACGTTTGGGTACTATCAATTAAAAGGTTCACAGAACACCTTTGAAGTCCAGGTTGGTAACTTTTACATCAAACCTCGAGGTTTGGCATAAAACCTCAAGGTTTTCTAGAGTCTATATATATGTTGCACTGTTCATGTTCTTCCAAACTCGACCTAAACCTCTAGGTTTTGAACTCGCTCTTCTCTCTTCTCTCTAATTCTCTTATCTCCTGCTCTGATTTCTCTTTCTAAACCCTCCAATGGCTTCAAAATCAAAACCCCAAGTTGATTACGCCACCGACTCCGTGAGGAAGCTACAAAATCATGGTCACCTCCTCCTCGTCAACTAGTGTAGACACCTCCTCCTTCTTCTGGTCGCCCAGTAAGGATAAAAATGTGCTCTACTCATCTCCGCTATGGGATTGACCGATCGATTAGAGGAGTTCAAGGCGAGATTCCTGAAGAGCAGTCGCCTAAACCTAAGTCAAAGGGAATTTCGATCAATAAGCCAACTGGGTCACCCTTGAAGAAAAGAAAGGAACCAGAGGCTCAAAGCCAGGGAAAGGAGAAGGAAACTGAAGAACCTTCTAAGTCACCGGTGAAGAAGCAAAAGAAATTTGATCACAAAGGGAAAGGAAAGAAGAAAGCCTCTGAACCAGAGCCAAAGGGAAAAGGAAAGGCAAAGGCTTCTGAGGCTCCAAAACCACCCAAACCGTCAAAACCAGCAAGAACAAAGAGAGCGTCTGTGTCCCAGACTGGGCAATCATCTAGAGGCCAAGCATCTTCTCAAGCTACTGCCTCTGCTCAGAATCAAGATGAAGAGGCAGAAAAGGATGTGCCTTCAGTCATCGAAGATGCCATTTCAGAAATCTACATCAATCCTTCTCCACCCAAAGGTTTTGCTGTTGCTTCCTCCACTATGACCAAAGAAGAAAATGAAAGATTTAGGGAAGCTTATTTACATAGAGATTTCTGTCCTATTGTTGCTATTAATCTACAAGATTTTCTCAAAGAATGTCACTTTGACCTGTCACCTTGGTTGAAACAATATGAGTCTTTCATTTCCATATCTGCACCTTATACACCAAACATTGTTCGCCTATTCTATTACAATATGGAATATGATAATGAACTAGGTGAATATGGTGAGGTGATTGAGGAGAGAGTCACCACTATGGTTAAAAATGTCAAATTCACTCTGTCTGCTTCCATTCTCAATAAAATTCTGAAAATTTCCAATCCTCCACCAATTCCTGAATTCAGTTATAGCAATCAGGAAATCTTTGAAACTCTAAGACCAAATGAGCTCTTTCCTCCAGCCCAACAACTTAAACTTACATTTAATCCTGGCTCCATGTCTGCTGAACATTGAGTCTTATGGTATGTCTACTCTAGGAACTTCATTCCAAAGGGTGGCAATTACACCCCTTCACTCAGCATGACTACAGACCCTTTACTGCTTTCGTGAAAAAGGTTCCTTTTAACCTTGGTCATTGGCTTTTCCAGGCCATGACCCAATTCAAATTTGTTAGTTCTATATGTGTTTTGATGATGATTGACAATTGTAAACAAATTCAAAGTTTTGTCTTAGTAAGTTGGAAAACTTACTGTCATGACAAAACTCGAGTTTTGGTTTCAAAACTCGAGTTTTGGTCTTAGCGAGAAAAAAAGTGCTCTATTTCGATAATGAGAAAACTTGAGTTTTCATTTGAAAACTCGAGTTTTGTGTATTACGAAAAGTACCTATTTTTTTTTATCAAAAAGAAAACTCGAGTTTGGCCAGTGAAACTCGAGTTTGGGTTTGGCCGAGAGCCTTTGAAGTTTCCAAGTTTCAAAACCCCCAGTTTTCAGAAAGCACTGCCAGTTTTGAACTATTCAAAGGAATTCTCACATTTTGTAAAATAGTTCAAAACTTGAGTTTTGGGGTAAAACTCGAGTTTTGATATGTTACTCGAGAGATGATTTTTCAACATATGAACACCGATTTTGGCTTGAAAACCGCCGCTTTAATATCGACGGATCTTTTCAAGAGTTTTCATGAACATATGAAAACTCAAGTTTTGGGAGCAAAACTCGAGTTTTGGTCGCGAGAGCACTCAAGTTTTCACAATTGCAAAACCGCCAGTTTTGAAGCAAAATCGCCAGTTTTGATATGTTCACAAGTTTTCAGAGTTTTCATGATTAAAGTGAAAACTCGAGTTTGGGAAGCCAAACTCGAGTTTCGAGCAACCCAAGAGCATCAGTATTCTCTTGATTTGAAAACCTCCAGTTTTGGATGAAAACCTCCGGTTTTGATATTTTGGACTAAAACTACATTTTCATATCAATAGTCAAAACTCGAGTTTTGGGAAAAACTCGAGTTTTGAGTTTTTCATCGAAAAACCTGGTTTGAAGTATAAATCGCGATGTTGCTCTCTAGAAGAAGCAAACTCAAGTTTGGATTTTGAAACTCGAGTTTGGTCTTGTGCATAGTTGAAAACTCAAGTTTTGAGGAACAAAACTCGAGTTTTGATAGCTGATTTTGAAATTTGATTTACACGATTTTTCAAATCATTCTTGTTTAATCTTAACACTTCCCAGGATTATTCTCTACTAATCTTAGCTATGTTTAATGACTTTATTAGTGAGTTTCAGATGGTTTAGAGAAAGATTTTGAAGTGATAAATCAAAAAGCAAAAAGTGGTTGAGAACATTAAATGCATGATCAGAAAGTTGCACAACCTTGGCAGAACCTCTCCAACGGATCTTTTGGGATTGCAACGGTCATTTAATGATCTCTAAGTATAAATAGATTTGCATTCAAGTCATCCCAACTACTACATCTGCTGAAAAACGAAAATCATTCAAGTCTCACATTTATTTCTTCGGTTTTCATCGTAGTATCTTGTGATACATAAGCTTCGGTGTTTAACATTATCTACTCTTTGTGAGAGTTTTCTACTTGTGAATCATTTATTGTAAAGAACCACAAGTCGGGGACTTGGTGGTTGGGTTCATTGATTACAACTTGTAAGGGGAGTGAGTTCTAGTGAGAGGACTATCTCTTGAGTACGAGTGTGTAATCCTTGATATAGTGGAAATCCCGAGAGAGTGCGGGACCTTGGATGTAGGTCAAGTTGTTAGGACCGAACCAGTATAAATCCTTGTGTCCAGCTTCCTCTTCCCTCACTTTGTTTACCTCTGTTTTTATAGTTTCAAAACAGAGCATTTGTTGAAAAGTTTTAAAATACCCAATTCACCCCCCCTCTTGGGTATATAGCTCCACTTACATTTGGTATCAAAGCAAGGTCTTCTCAAAAGAGCTTAACATCTCGAGACGGATCAATATGGAAGGTATCTTACCTGATGGAGCTTCTATCAACAGGCTACCCGGTTTCAATGGAGAGCATTATTCCTTCTGGAAAGCAAAGTTCAAAGTTTTCGTCATGGCAACAGAGCATGGTCTCTGGAGAGTATTTGACAGAGGAGATTATGCGCCATCAACCATTGAAGATGGAGTTTGAGTTCCTAAGCTAGAAGAAGAATATGATGAGAATGACAAGAAATGTCACACTCAACAAAGGGCCGTGTTACTACTCCAAAGTGCTCTAAGTCAACAAGAATACTTTCGTATTTGCACCTTACCATCTGCTAAGGCCATGTGGGATGCTCTGGAGATAGCTCATGAAGGAACAAATGAGTCAAGCAAAACGAGTCAATACTCTTATGACCGAATATGATCTTATGCGCATGAAGCCCGAGTCTATTGGCGAATTTCGGTTGAGATTTACTCATCGATAAATCAACTTGCCTTGGGAAAAGAATATGATCAACCGAGTTCAAGTAAGAAAAATCCTGAACATCCTCAACAAAGAATGGGAAGCAAAGGTCACCGCCATTGAGGAAGCTAGAGGAGAATCAATAGCATCCGTGGCTGCTCTTTTCGGTAGTCTTTTCGAGTATGAGGCCAAGATCAAGTTCAAAAAGGGACTTGACGAAGTTCACAGCAAAAAATATGGGAATTGCTCTTAAAACTGCCAGAGAAGCAAAAGAATCAGATAATGAAGATGAGAACGAAGACGAAGATGAAGAAATAGGCGTGTTGGTCTGAAGATTCAAGAAATTTTACAAGAAGGACCAAGGTTACAATAAACTATACAAGGGCAGCTCTAGCTATGAGGCAAAGAAGCCAATCATCTGCTACGAATGTCAAAAGCTCAGCCACATCAAGTCTGAATGCCCTCAGCTGAACAACAAAGACAAAGAAAAGAAGAAGTTCAGCAAATACAAGAAGAAAGCCTATGTCTCCGGCATCTGGGGTGATAGTTCATCTGACGAAGATGATGAGGATGAGGAAGAGAAAGCAAATATATGCCTAGTAGCTGAAGAAGAAGAGCAACGTACTAACCTTGAAGAGGTATATGATTGCAAACCTCCTTATGATGATTTATTTGCTGAGTATATGGCTATGCAATCTGAATTTGAAAAACTTGTTGAAAAATATTTCAAGTTGAAAAACAGGAATATTACTCTTGAATTTCAAGTTGAAAAACTTTCTTCTACGAACATCTTGCTGTGAAAATTGTCGATCTTGAGAAAAAGAACTTACATCTTACAAAAGCACTTGAGAAATTCACTAGAGGAAGTGAGATGCTCAATGTCATTTTAAAACAACAAAGATTTATAAATGACGGATCGGGGAATTGGTTATAAGCCAGATTTTGATAAAAAGAAAGGAAGGAAGAAGCATGGTGAAAAGTCTTATATGAACTATTTTACAAAATCGGTTCATACTTCGAATCCTTTTGCTCATTGCAATTATTGTAATAGGAAAGGTCATACCATATCTTCCTGTTTTCACAAAAAGGAAAGGAAGGTTAAACCTTTAGGAAATTATCAATGGGTACCCAAAGGAACTTATGGTCCTAAGGTGCAATCTAACCCCAAAGGACCCAAGAAAAGATGGGTACCTAAGACTTGATCTTTTGTGAATTGCGGTATGTCTAAGAGCATCAAAGCCAAACAAATGGTACATTGACGGTGGATACTCTAGACACATGATGGGAGATCAATCCAAATTTGTCTCAATCAAGCCTAAGGATGGTGGCAAGGTGACCTTTGGAGGAGATCAATGCTGGAAAGATTCTTTGGAATTGGTGAAATTGGGAACAATGAAGGACCACTCATCAAAGATGTCTATCTTGTGGAAGGACTTTGCCACAATCTCCTCGATTAATGTGAGTCAAAGCACCGATAAGGGTAACTTAGTTATCTTTGATTCGAGAAATGTTTGATTGTGAAAAAGGATTCTCTCTCTTTAGAAAATTTGAAATCAAAAGCTTTATTTAGAGCCCCTAGAGATGGCAATTGTTATACTCTTAACCTCTCTAGCAATGCTAAAATTTCAGAAACATGTTTAGTAATAAGCAATTTGAATGTAAGTTGGGCGTGGCATAAGCGATTAGCTCATGTCAACATGTCTCAACTTGACAAGTTGCTCAAAAAGGATTTGGTGATTGGTGTTCCCAAACTTAATTTTAAAAATGACTTGGTTTGTGAAGCATGTCAAAAAGGAAAACAAACCAAATCATCTTTCAAACCGAAAAATGAAATCTCAACCAATAGACCATTACAATTACTACATATGGATCTCATTGGTCCCGCAAGGGTGAGGAGCCTTGGTGGTAATTTGTATACTTTGGTTATTGTAGATGATTTCTCAAGATTACATTGGACCATATTTTTATCATCAAAAGATGAAACATTTGATCAATTTGTTGTGTTTGCCAAAAAGGTCGAACGAGAAAGGTGTATCTATTTCGGGTATAAGGACTGATCATGGAGGAGAATTTGAGAATCATGCATTCGAAGAATTCTGTGATGCTCATGGAATAGATCACAACTTCTCTGCGCCTAGAACTCTAAAACAGAATGGAGTTGTTGAAAGGAAAAATCGTGTGTTAACTGAGATGGCCAGAGCAATGTTAAATGAGAATCAGACTTCTCAAGTCTTCTGGGCTGATGCAATGGGTACTGCATGTTATATATCAAATCGTGCATACCTCCCAAGAAGTTAAACAAGACACCATACGAGCTGTACAAAGGAAGAAACCAAATCTTGCTCATCTACACGTGTTTGGTTGTAAGTGCTATGTGCATAATAATGGTAAGGATAATTTGGGTAAGTTTGATGCTAAAGCGATATAGGTATATTTAAGGATACTCCAATAGAAGTAGAGCCTATAGAGTTTTCAATACTAGAACTCAAGTGGTTGAAGAATTTATTCATGTTGTGTTTAATTAAATTAAGTCGATAAACCTTTGGATGAGGAAGAAGAAAAAAGTTTTCAAAAACCAATTCTTTTCAAAAACTACTCCTTATTCTACTGAAAGCTCGAAAAATGTTTTTGAGGTGATCCCCAAAATCCTATTGAAAATCCAGATCGGTCTCGGCCTAGAGCTTGGAGATTTATAAGAAATCACCCTTTAGACCAAGTTATAGGTGATGTAAATCAAGGAGTAAGAACTAGAAATAGAACTTTAAATGAAGTTACATTTTCTGCATTCATTTCCCATATAGAACCCTCTAAAATAGATGAAGCTCTTTCAGACAATGATTAGGTGATAGCTATGCAAGAGGAGTTACATCAATTTGATGCCAATCAAGTTTGGGACTTGGTGCATAGACCCAAGGACCATCCTAGGTTATTGGGACAAAATGGGTATTTAAGAACAAACGAGATGAGTCTGCAATCATTGTCTGTAATAAGGCAAGATTGGTTGCAAAGGAATCCAACCAAGAGGAAGGTATAGACTATAAAGAAACTTATGCTCCAGTAGCAAGATTGGAAGCTATAAGAGTTCTTCTAGCCTTTGCATGTGTTAAAGGTTTCAAACTATTCCAAATGGATGTCAAAAGTGCATTTTTAAATGGTTTTATACAAGAGGAGGTTTATGTTGAGCAACCTCCTGGTTTTGAAAAATGGGCAATATCCTGATCATGTGTACCATCTTAAAAAGGCTTTGTATGGTCTCAAGCAAGCACCTAGAGCTTGGTATGAGAGATTAAGTCAATTTCTTCTTGATCAAGGATTTATCAGAGGCAAAGCTGACACAACACTGTTCATTAAAAGAAATAAGTTAAATGAAATTTTGATTGTGCAAATTTACATTGATGACATAATCTTTGGTGCCACTAATGATGTTTTGTGTGAAGAATTTGCAAAGACTATGCGAGGAGAATTTGAGATGTCCATGATGGGAGAGCTCAATTACTTTCTTGGGCTGCAAATCAAGCAAAGGAAAGATGGAATCTTCATCTCCCAAACAAAGTATCTCAATGACCTGCTAAAGAAGTTTGGAATGGACAATTGCAATGGAGCTGACACACCAATGAGCACAACTACCTCAATCGGATCTTGATGAAGAGGGTAAAGATTTCAACATCACAAAGTATAGAGGGATGATTGGATCATTACTCTATCTATCTGGCAAGCTGAGGACATCCAATTCGGTGTTGGAATGTGTGCAAGGTTCCAATCTTGCTCCCAAGGAGTCTCACGCTGAACATGTGAAGAGAATCATCGATATCTTGGCGACACAAAGTCACTTGGACTATGGTTTCCCAAAGGTCAACCTGAATACTTGGTGGCATATTCGATTCGACCATGCCGGCTACAAAATTGATAGGAAGAGCACAAGTGGCCAATGTGAGTTCTTTGGCAATTCACTTGTGTCTTGGTTCAACAAGAAACAAACAAGTGTAGCTGTATCATCAACTGAAGCTGAATATGTGGCCGCATCAAGCTATTGTGCTCAAGTGCTATGGCTTAAGCAACAACTTGCTGACTTGGGAGTCAATCTGAAGGAAATCCCAATATTGTGTGACAACACAAGCACAATAAGCTTGGCCAAGAATCCCGAGTTCAACACACTCGAACCAAGCATATTGATGTGAGGCATCATTTTATAAGGGATCACGTTCAGAAAAGAGATGTCAAAGTAATGTTCATCCCAACACATCTTCAACTTGCTGATATCTTCACAAAGCATTGGCTAAGGAACCATTCAATTTCATAAGAAGAGAATTGGGAATGGTAAATCCCAATGAGTCATGTAAGTTATCTCTCACCCAATGTTAGTTTAAGTTTTGATGATTGATTGTTACTAACTTAAGCATCGGAGTGTCCAGTTATGTTTTATGCGGGATGTATTTACAAAATTAGAACTTCTATCGATAAGAAGTGAAAACTCGAGTTTTGATGTCAAAACTCGAGTTTTGGACGAAATGTCGGGGAGAGAAGCGTAGACTTAAGTTGTGAAGGAGTTCCAAACTCGAGTTTGAAAATTGGAAACTCGAGTTTCCACCAGACCGAGAGCAACTCAAGGTTTTGAAGAATGAAAACTCGAGTTTTGTAATTAAAACTCGAGTTTTGGTCGCGGGGTTTCAAAAGTTCACTTTACACTTTTGAAGTCCAGGTAAGCCTTTATTCTTCAAAACTCGAGTTTTGTGTATAAACAAAAACAAAACTCGAGTTTTGATCCCGTTATAAGTAACTGATTTTCACATGTTCTTCAAAACTTTCTTTCAAACTCAAGTTTAGCCCTAGGTTTTCTTCTCTTCTCTCGCCCCCATTTCCTGAATCTTTTCAGATCTCACTCCTACCCATCACATTTCTTCCTCAAACCCTAAAATGACTTCGTCCAACCCTACGAATCCACTCACATTGCTCCTAGCCCTAATGAACGTTCAAAGAGAATCACAACTTGCTCAACCGAGACTTTGTTTTGGCATCGATCGATCAATCAAGGGTGTTCCGAGCGAAATCTCTTCTTCAAAGTCGCCTAAAACTAAGGAATTTCTATAGACGACGTCCGAGGCTCGTTCCAAAAGGAAGCATGTCCCTAAGATTCTTCCCCGAAGAGAAAGGAAAAGCCAAGACAGAAATCCCAAAGCCTCCCAAGGCCAAGAGGTCTAAGGTTGCTTCTCAAACGGAAAGGTCAAGGGTCCTCCAAACCACCACCGGAAAAGAACCCGAGAAGGAGCCTTCAATAATGGCTAATGCAATAGAGGAAATATACAGACCATTCTCGAACCTCCAAATGGTTTCTCTACCGACGACTTTCATGACCGACGAAGATGCTGAGAGGTTTAGAGACACTTACCTCAATCGTGCTTTCTATCCTATTGTCTCAGTCAATCTGGGTAAGCTCAAAGAAGATTTCAATATTGATTTATCCTCTTGGTTGTCCCAATACGAATCTTTTATTTCCATTTACGCTCCATTCACACCTAGCATTGTTAAAATATTCTATTTTAACATGTTTTTACGATAATGTCTTGGATTCGAGGGAAACTTACTTGAAGAAAGGGTGATCACATCTGTCAAAGGGGTAACATTCACTATTTCTGCCTCTGTGATCAACTCTGTCCTTAAACTCACAAATCCACCATCTGTATCTCCCATCAAGCTGAGTAATCGAGAAATTTTTGGGTTACTATGTCCTCACAAACAATTTCCAGAAAATCAGACCCACACTCTTTCTTTTCAACCTCCCGACATGTCCTCAATAAATCGAATTCTCGGTATATCTATTCGAGGAATTTCATCCGAAGGGTGGCGACTACACTCACTTTGCCCAAAAAGACTATCCACTGTTTGCAGCCTTTGTGAAGCAGACTCCTTCAACCTTGGGCACTGGATTTTTTAGGAGATGATTAAGTTTAGGTTTGCTTCACGCCGTCCATCACATATCCCATATCCCTCTCTGATTTCAATGATTCTGTTCTACCACAAGATATGGCATCTTGGTCCCCCAGACTCCCTCAAATCACCTGCTGAATTTGGAAAAAGTCAATTAAACTATATGAAGCTTTAGTTAGAGACAGAAGGGTCAGATCAATCTTATGCTCCGACTAGATCTCACACCAGAGCTACACATTCAAGGGCTCCGGAGGCTCAATCTGCTCCTACTCATCCGCCATTGCCTCTCGCTTTTGAGTCCAGTCGGGTTAATTGTCGGCCGCCATTGCTTCTCTATCCCTTCGATTAGAGTCTGAAATTGGGAAGCTAGTATCTGAGGTCAGAAATGGGAATCATGAAATGGTAGATGCACAAGAAGCTATGAAGGGTCAGATAGATGCACTCAAAGCCCAGACTGCGACAAAGCAGGATGAAATCTATGACCAACTCATCGATGTTGACACTAAGCTATCTACTACCTTGAACACTGCCATCAATGCCCGCGACAGGGTTGAGCAAGTCATCAAGCATCTTGGTATTGGATCCTCTTCACCCTTTGGTTGTTCTATTGGTCCCTCCTTTTCTTCTCCAAAACCAAAACCAGATTCACCCTCTTCTCCTTCTTTCACCTTCCATAACCCTCTCCACTCCTCCTCTCTCGGCACTCCTGCTACTGAGATCTTCCATCTCAATACCCCTAATCCTCCCCAATTTGAAGATGACAAAGGGGGAGAGAAAGCAGACTAGAAGAGAATTTGAGTTTCGATTTGAGTTTACGAATCTTGCACTTTTTTGATTAATTTCCTGATTAATTTCCTGCTGGTTTCCATTTTCTGTTAGTTAGGATTCTTATGGTTGTGTAATTCTGTTATAAATGACATGTTCTATCTTAATTAATGCTTCTGTTGTTTGTCTCTGATTACATCTAATGTACACTCTTGCCACATGAAGTATCTTTTAATGAACATATGCCAAACTTCTGAAAATGGAACACTTTCTTTTAAAATGTTTCAAATTCTTGGAAGTGTTAGTTTACAAGTATTGTCATCATCAAAAAGGGGGAGAATGTTAGTTCTATATGTGTTTTGATGATGATTGACAATTGTAAACAAATTCAAAGTTTTGTCTTAGTAAATTGGAAAACTTATTTGTCATGACAAAACTCGAGTTTTGGTTTCAAAACTCGAGTTTTGGTCTTGCGAAAAAGTGCTCTATTTCGATAATGCGAAAAACTTGAGTTTTCATTTGAAAACTCGAGTTTTTTGTATTACGTAAAGTACCTATTTTTTTTATCAAAAAGAAAACTCGAGTTTGGCTAGTGAAACTCGAGTTTGGGTTTGGCCGAGAGCCTTTGAAGTTTCCAAGTTTCAAAACCCCCGGTTTTTCAAAGCACCGCCAGTTTTAAACTATTCAAAGGAATTCTCACATTTTGTAAAATAGTTCAAAAGTTGAGTTTTGGGGTAAAAACTCGAGTTTTGATATGTTACTCGAGATGATTTTTCAACATATGAACACCGCGAGTTTTGGCTTGAAAATCGCCGTTTAATATCGACGGATCTTTTCAAGAGTTTTCATGAACATATGAAAACTCGAGTTTTGGGAGCAAAACTCGAGTTTTGGTCTCGCGAGAGCACTCAAGTTTTCACAATTGCAAAACCGCGCTTTGAAGCAAAATCGCCGTTTGATATGTTCACAAGTTTTCGAGTTTTCATGATTAAAGTGAAAACTCGAGTTTGGAAGCCAAACTCGAGCTTCGAGCAACCCGAGAGCATCGCATTCTCTTGATTTGAAAACCTCCAGTTTTGGATGAAAACCTCCGGTTTTGATATTTTGGACTAAAACTACATTTTCATATCAATAGTCCAAAACTCGAGTTTTGGGAAAAACTCGAGTTTTGAGTTTTTCATCGAAAACCTGGTTTGAAGCATAAATCGCGATGTTGCTCTTCGGAAGAAGCAAACTCGAGTTTGGATTTTGAAACTTGAGTTTGGTCTTGTGCCTTGAAAACTCAAGTTTTGAGGAACAAAACTCGAGTTTTGATCGCCGATTTTGAAATTTGATTTACACGATTTTTCAAATCATTCTTGTTTAATCTTAACACTTCCCAGGATTATTCTCTACTAATCTTAGCTATGTTTAATGACTTTATTAGTGAGTTTTAGATGGTTTAGAGAAAGATTTTGAAGTGATAAATCAAAAAGCAAAAAGTGGTTGAGAACATTAAATGCACTGATCAGAAAGTTGCACAACCTTGGCAGAACCTCTCCAACGGATCTTTTGGGATTGCAACATTCATTTAATGATCTCTAAGTATAAGTAGAGTTGCATTCAAGTCATCCCAACTACTACATCTGCTGAAAACGAAAATCATTCAAGTCTCACATTTATTTCTTCAGTTTTCATCTGTGTAGTATCTTGTGATACATAAGCTTCAGTGTTTAACATTATCTACTCTTTGTGAGAGTTTTCTGCTTGTGAATCATTTATTGTAAAGAACCACAAGTCAGGGGACTTGGTGGTTGGGTTCATTGATTACAACTTGTAAGGGGGAGTGAGTTCTAGTGAGAGGACTATCTCTTGAGTACGAGTGTGTAATCCTTGATATAGTGGAAATCCCGCAGAGAGTGCGGGACCTTGGATGTAGGTCAAGTTGTTAGGACCGAACCAGTATAAATCCTTGTGTCCAGCTTCCTCTTCCCTCACTTTGTTTACCTCTGTTTTTATAGTTTCAAAACAGAGCATTTGTTGAAAAGTTTTAAAATACCCAATTCACCCCCCTCTTGGGTATATAGCTCCACTTACAAAATTTGCCAAATGAAAGCTATCTCATATACCATTCCCCACATTGATTTCTGTTATACTTTACTATCACAAAATCTGGTATGTGGGCTCTCTTGACACTCTTAAGTATCCCATATTCTTTGGAAAGACACAGATGAATCTGATGAAGATCAAGTTTGGGGAAGAACGCTCTGTTCAGTCACAAGCTCCTTCAAGATCACATCCACGATCTCAAGCTCAAGAGGCTTAGTCAGCACCTCCACCTCCTCAGACTTCACTGCCCTTTGACTTTGCTTCACAGATAAAGGAAATTGTGGATGCTGTACTTGCTTCCATGACTCTGCGCATGGAGTTTGAATTGGGAAAATTGAGGGCTGAGGTGACTTGTGGGCACAATGGACTTATCGAAATTCAAGATGCCATGAAGGAGCATCTTGAAATGGTCTCTGGACATTCAGTTGAAATTAAAGAAAAGGCTGAGGAGATTGATCTCAAGCTGTCCACTTAGATTGTATCTCATATGGACCTCAGTGACAAGGTCGACAAGATTGTCAAGCACTTGCATATTGGACCCTCCTCACCCTTTGGCCCTGCTGACTGGTCCTAGCACTTCTGGCCCTGCTTCTGGTTCATCCTCACCTTCATTCACCTTCACCTCACCTCAGGTCCACACCACCTCTCCTGATCCATCAACTCCCATCTTCCCTTCTCCAGTTGAAGCTACCACACCAAAGAATCGAAGTTCTTCATTCTTCATCCATGGCTACTCCCTCCACTGAAGTTCTTCATCTTTCCCCTCCTTCCACACCTTTGGTCAACCTCAATTTTGAAGATGACAAAGGGGGAGAGAATGGCAAGGATTAATTCTTTGAGTTTTGGAGAGTTTTGGGAGGACTTAGAACTTTTTCTATCTTGTATTTCATTTTGCTCATGAACTAGTATTCCATTTTGTTTATGCACTGATCTAACCTTACTGATATGAAATATAAGTCATGATCACTTTGTTCAATTTTGTTTTTGCTGCTCATCTCTGATTAATATGTGTATGTTCAAGTTATGTCAGTTGCAAGCTTGCATCTCAGAATGTCTAAGTTTCTCAAAATGCAATTTCTCAAAACACTGTCAAATTCTAAACTTGCTTTAAAATGAAAACTCTTTCAAATTCTCAAAGATGCTTGATTACAAGTATTGTCATCATCAAAAAGAGGGAGAATGTTAGTTCTCTAAAGGTTTTGATGATCTCCAATGATTGTAAACAAAGCATGAGGTTTTGCTCTAAATTGTTAAAAAACTCACTGTGAGAGCAAACCTTGAGGTTTGCACAGAAACCTCAAGGTTTGGCCTTACAAAGAAGAACTAAAGGCTTCTGGACAAAGCAAACCTCAAGGTTTTCGAGAGAAACCTCAAGGTTTTCGAGAAAACTCAAGGTTTCTGTTTTAACTTGAAAATTCCAGGTTTCACAAAATTATGTGAAACCTCGAGGTTTTGACCTACCAGAGAAAGCTCAGTTTCACCCAGTTTTGAAAACCTCTGGGTTTATGGGAAACCTGCAGGTTTAAGCTCAAATATTGTCTTTCGAAGTTTCTCAAAATTATGAGAAACCTCAAGGTTTTGACAAACCTCGAGGTTTCGACAAACCTCGAGGTTTCGACAAACCTCGAGGTTTGTCCAGAAAAAAAAAAAGGTTCTCGCTTTTCCAAGTTTTCAAAACCTCCAGTTTCCCTCAAAACCTCCGGGTTTCGTTTTGGCCCAAAACTCGAGAATTGCATCGTTTAAGAAAAACGTCGAGTTTTTCTCGAAAACCTTGAGGTTTTGGATCCGAGAGCAAATGCCTTTTCACTGTCTTTGAAAACCTCCAGGTTTCCATAAAACCTCAAGGTTTGTTCTTGGCGCGATTTTGCAAGGTTTCACATTTAAAGTGAAACCTCGAGGTTTCTGAGAAAACCTTGAGGTTTTGTCAGGAAGAGAGACTAAGGTTTTCGTTTCTGCAACCTCGAAAACCTCCAGGTTTGAAGAACAAACCTCGAGGTTTCGCTCGTCTTCGACTTTCAAATTCGTGATTTTCTCGAAACCTTCTTATTTGATCTTAATACTTCCTATGATTAATCTCTAATGTTTCTAGATATGTTTAACCACTTTATTGGTGAGTTTCGAACGGATTAGAGAATGTACATTAAAGGTTTAAAGCAAAAGCAAAAGTGATGTCAAGACATTAATTGCAAACCCGAAAGTTGCATACTTTTGGGTAACCCATTTGCACACACTTACAAAGAATTAAAGAATGATTTCCTCTTCCAGCAGCTGCTATTCCAACGGAAAAATTCGCAGAGAGTCAACTCTGAACTTCTGCCCAGCTGGATTAAGTGAAGTTTAGAGAAGAAGAAGACCTAAACTCAACCAGAACCTTGTCTAATGAAGGCAACGGTTATAATCAAGATTACAACGGTCATTTAGTGCACTCTTAGTATAAATAGAGTTGCATTCAATTCTTCTCAACAACTACAACTACTGAAAACGAAATACATTCAAGTCTCACATTCATTTCTTCAGTTTTCAATTGTATTGTATCTTCTGATACATTTTTGCTTCAGTAATTATTTCTATTCACTCTTAGAGAGAGTTTCTGTTTGTAAAACATTTATTGTAGAGAACCACAAGTCCGGGGACTTGGCGATTGGGTGCATTGATTACAACTTGTATGGGGGAGTGAGTTCTAGTGAGAGAACTACTTTTTGAGTGCGAGTGTGTAATCAATTGTGATAGTGAAAAACCTAGAGAGTCTGGGGACTGGACATAGGTCAAGAGGTTAGACTGAACTAGTATAAATTCGTGTGTCTTGCTCCTCTCCTTCTTACTCTGTTCATCTCCTTTTTTTTATTTGCTATATACGAGTAGTTTTTAAAAAGATTTTAAAATCCTCAATTCACCCCCTTCTTGGTGATTTAGCTCCACTTTCATGTTTGTATAGGCTTCTCTTGTGCCCGGATAAACAAGAGGATAGTGGATTGAAAATCTCAAGTGGAGCTTGGGGACTGGACGTAGGTCAAGGATTGGGTCGAACCAGTGTAAATCAGTTTGCATATTCTCTTCCCTTATCTCTTATACTTCCAACATATATATTTGAATGACTAATTATCACTTTATAAATTACTTCTGTCATTCAAACTACTTTCAGTAAGTTGCGAAAATATTTTCAAAGTAACTAAAGTTCTATCAAACACCCAATTCACCCCCTCTTGGGTGATAGCCAAGTTTTTCACTAATTTATTAATTTGGGCTAAGAAGTTAACTCCATGCAATTCCTAAGTTGTCCCGTTCATCACCATAACTGAACTAGATCTTTATTGTTTGATTTGTTTTTAATTAATCTTCTTCTTAGGATTTTAATTCTTCTCTCATAAAAAAAGCCCCAAAAATTGCATTCAAGTTCATATAGATTAGTTTCATTTTCATTTAGGTTTTAGAGTCAATTGCATCTTGCATTTAGTTAGTTTAGTTTTATTTCATTGCATTTTTCATCACCTGAATTCAACCTAAAGAAAAACCCACAAATTGCTCCTTGGGAGAATGACCTAGGTTGACCCTAAACTGCATAATTAATTAGGACCTAGTTTAATTGATTGCTTTAGCGACAAAAGCAACGCATCACTATTCATAGCTTTTAGTGATAATCTAAGTTCCGCTATGATTAAGGAAGAACAAACACTTTGTTTTCCAACCTCATGAGCGAGTTACTTGAACATCAAGCAACACTCCAAAGTTTAACCAACAAATCTCATAAGCGCTCGTGGACTAGACTTAGTTTAAAAGGTTAAGATCGAACCCGATAAACTCGGTGTATACTTTGGTGAAATTCTCCAACTCTTATCTTTTGATTAAGTTAAATTGCAATTGTTTTAAATTTTTAATATCACCCAATTCACCCCCTTGGGTGAAACTGTTGACAGTAATATTTGGTATTCGAGCCCTATCTTGTTATTTCAGGCTTAATATCCTAAAAAGGATCCTATGGTGAGTATGGGTGAAGGAATACTACCAGATGGTGCCTCCATCACTAAACCACATGGGCTTAATGGAGAACATTTCTCCTTTTTGAAGGCAAAGTTAAGAGTATTTGTGATGGCAACGGAATATGGCATATGGTTGTTGATTCACCATAGAGACTATGTGCCAATGACAATTGTGGATGGTGTCACAGTTCCAAAAATACTAGCTAAGTTCGATGCCAATGATAAGAAGCTCGTAACTCTCAATAGTAAGGCAATCCTTATGATTCAAAGTGCCCTTAGTCAAAAAGAATATTTTTACAATTTGCATACTTCCTTCTGTTAGGATGTGGCAAGCTCTGGAAGTAGCCCATGAAGGAACTTCTGGAATAAAGGAAAATAGAGCCAACATTCTTATTACTAAATATGATCTGCTCAGAATGAAATATGGAGAAAAACTTGTTGGGTTTAAGCTCAGATACACCTATCTCGTAAATCAATTGGGTGCTCTTGGAAAATTCTATGATCAAAGGTCTCAAGCGAGGAAGATATTGGACATTCTTTCAAAACAATTGGAAGCTAAAGTCATGGCAATAGAAGAGGCCAAGGGAGCATCAATGGGCTTAGTAGCTTCATTATTCAGAAATTTTTCTGAATATGAAAGCAAGCATAGGTTCAAATGTGAATTAGAGGAGATTGATGAAAATAAGAAAAAATCAGAAGCCTTAAATGCAATCAAAGAAGAAAAAGAGCATAAGGATGAAGAAGAAGTTGATGATAAGAAAATAGGTCTTATGGTAAAATGATTCAAGAAATTTTACTAGAAGGGTCAGTGCTTCAAAAACTTTGATAAAGTATGGAATAACAATTAAAAGGAAACAAAGGAACAAATTATCTGCTATAAATGCGGAAAGTCAAGCCACATGAAATCAGAATGCTCCGGACACCTGAAGAACAACAATAAGAAGAAAAACAAATACTTCAAAAGGAAGGCATTTGTTTCAGCATTATGGGGAGTCAACTCCTCAGATGAAGAAAGTGATGGTGAAAAAATGCCAACATTTGCTTGTAGCCGAAGAAGAATCAGAGGTAAATGATTCAACTTCCACTAATGATGAATTACATACTCTATGAACCTAATATGAAGTTTTGTGATAACTGTCAAAGTTTAGAAACAAAAAGATGTTTATCTTACAAAAACACTTGGGAAGTTCACTAAGGGAAGTGAAATGCTCAATGTGATTTTAAAAGCTTAGAGATTTACAAATGATAGTTCTAGAATTGGATACAATCCAAAGACAGACAAAAATAAAGGGAAGAAAAAGTTAGGTAGAAAAGCCTATCTAAATTATTTTAAACACTCTATTTATGTATCCAACCTTTCACCCATTTTAATTTCTGTAATAGAAAAGGACATTATATGTTCTCATATTTTCACAAAAAAGGAAGCTAAAATAGGAATCTATAAATAGGTACCTAAGGGATTACATGATCCAAAAGTGATCCATACTAACTCAAAAGGACCCAAGAAAGTATAAGTACCTAAGAATGGATTATCTTTGATTGCAAGCATGTCTTAAAGCCTTAATGACTTTAAGTGAGTGTTTGGGAAATCATGAAACTATGGTTTCGAAGCCATTTTCCATAAGCCAAGACAAAACTCCTCTAACATACTTACCTCATAAATCGTAAATGCTATTCTCCAAATGTGATAAATAGTACATAGATAGTGGATGCTCAAGACACATGACTAGAGACTAAGAAAAGTTTGCTGCAATGAAACCTAAAGGAGGAAAAGGAAAATTTAGAGGAAACAAGTCAGGAAAAATAGTTGGAATAGGTGAATTTAGCAATGATGATGGAATGAGTTAAAGGTGTCTACTATGTACAAGGTCCATGTCACAACTTGCTGAGTGTGAATCAAAGCAATCGACTAGATAATTGGGTTATATTTGACTCAAAAGAATGTCTCATAGTTTTGGATGAAAACTCCAGTTTTGACGTTTTGGGCTAAAACTCGTTTTACATGTCAAAAGTCCAAAACTCAAGTTTGGAGTGGAAACTTGAGTTTTGAGTTCTATTCAAAACTATGGTTCAAAGCTCAAATTGCGACGTTCCTCTCTGGAAGAAGAAAACTCGAGTTTAGTTTTGGAAACTTGAGTTTTGATATTAGTGCACAGTGACAAACTCCAGTTTTGATGAACAAACTCGAGTTTTCATCGCAGAGTTTGAATTTCAAATCTGACGAATTTGTGAAATCTTCTTGTTTGATCTTAATACTTCTTATCATCATTCATTAATATTCCTAGCTATGTTAACCACTTTGTTAGTGAGTTTCAGATTATTTAAACGATATTAAATGAAGATTTGAACAAAAGCAAAAAGCGATGTCAGCACATTAAATGCAAGGTTCAGAAAACTTGCATCCTTTTGGACAATCATTATTCACACGTTGTAAAGGGATTAATGTTTCCTTTCCACATCCAGTCATTGCTCTTCCAACAGATTAAAAGTCAAGAAGTCAAGCACAAACATCTGTGCAACTGGATAAAGCAAAGTGTAGTGAGAGAAGAAGACCTAAGCTTACCCTAATCTTGTTGGATGTCTCCAAAGGTTACATTAGGGATTTCAACGGTCATTTAATGCTCTTTTTGTATAAATAGAGTTGCATTCAATTCTTCTCAACAACCAACTGCTGAAAACGAATTGCATTCAAGTTTACCAACTACTCTTTCAGTTTTCACTTGTAAAGCATCATTTGATACATTGATCTTCAGTGTTTATCTTTATCTACTCTTAGAGAGAGTTTCTTTATTGAAAATCATTTATTGTAAGAATCTCAAGTTAGGGGACTTGGAGATTGGGTTATTGATTGCAACTTGTAAGGGGGAGTAAGTTCTAGTGAGAGAATTACTCTTGAGTTACCAAGTGTGTAATCAATTGAGATAATGAAATCCCAGAGTGTCTGGAGATTGGACGTAGGTCAAGAGATTGGACCGAACCATTATAAATTCCTTGTGTCTTGCTCTCTTATCTTATTATCTATTCAGCTCTATTTTAATATTCGAAAACGAGTAACTCAAAAAGAATTTTAAAATCCCCAATTCACCCCCTCTTGGTGATTTGCTCCACTTTCAGATGTTGAATCTTATTATTACATCTTAGACAAAAGATAATACTTATCCAAACTCTTCATTATCTAAAAAATGCTAGGGTTGGTTATCTTTAAGGTCATTGCACTATGCCCAACATATAGCTAAAGGGCCTAAATTAATTCCAAGTGCTTATCTTGACCTTTGAAGTTAACTTTACTATCAATTGCTCTTACTTTCTCATTTTCGTTCAAAAGTCAAAAGCTAGCAAAATTTTCAATCAACTTTGAAAATTCATATCTTTATGTACAAATGTAGGGATTCTAAAGGCTAGAAATTTGTGTTTTAGCCAATTGAATGTAAAAAAATTCTAGAATCACAATTCACTAGACACAACCCTAGAAATTTGCCAGATTTACATAACCAACTTCAAAAATTTATAACTCATAGTATACAAATCCAATTGACCTATATGACCTATTAAATTAAAGCTTGGCAAGTATAATTTTATTCTGGAATATTTCATCGTCACGGATATCATTTGGTCATACAAAAGCACATCACAAACAGACTACTATGAAGGAACCCAATTTTACAGTACTATAGCACATTTTCATTTTCAATTCTAATCCATCCAAAATCACTCTCATCTTTAACCTACAAAATTTTTCATTTTAAACTCATTGGAAGCAATCTATTTCCTTGTCTCATCCCTGTTCTAATCGAAATTAGGGTTCCAAAGTAATCGTTTACTAATTCATAATTTACTCATTAAACTAAGTTCATATGCTTCTAGACCATCATATAACCACATGTATATGAACAAATCATCATGAAACCCTATGAATCCTATTTGGCCAAAATATTAGGGTTTTCTCAAAACATTCAAAAATTCATCAAAACCTCAAGGCTATCAGTTCAAAATGAAGCTTTGGCTTACCTTATGGCTTACCTTATCGTGATTACGCAATCAATTCGAAATCTAGCAACTTCGTCTAAATATTTGGCATGAAATTGTAACACCCCTACTTTTGTAAGCGATGTTCATGTATGAATTAATGAAATAATGAGACGCTTTTGATTACAATTTGAATTGTACTTTATTCTATGACATAATACATTAATTATTTTGGGAACTTTGAAATAATGAACTAGTCACTATAATAGGAGCTAAATTTTTAATCGATACATAGAACAATGAGAGAGTTGTTTTCCACTAAAACTAGGGTGAATAAAGGCATTTTGACTTGTCAACTACTAAGTGTTTAAAGGACATTAGAGGACAAATTATTGAACTGTTGACAAGCCCAAAATTTCACCAACTAGAGTCTAGAAGAAAACAATGATAATTGCACTTTGACTTGAGAATGAAGTAAGCTAAGCTTGTAACACCAGAATGACATACGTCGGTATGATGAATAAGAGTCAGGCATCATTAGTACGACACAAAACCCTCCCCTATAAGGCTTGTGTTGTGTCGGCCAACCAGGGAAAGGGGAGAGATCAAGCATAAAAATCACATGTAGGAAATAAAAGTCAACAGTAATTATGCAAGGTGGACACGTGGCGACTTGGGAGTTAATGGTTGACTTTTAGGAGCAAAGTACAAGGTAATTATGAAGATTTAAAAAGTCAAATACTTGCTCCCCAAGCATGAAAAATTTCGTGCAGCCATGTATGAGGGAGAGAAAAGCTAATTGCCCAACTAAGAGGTCCAGACTTAGGGAAAAATTAACTCATGAAAGGGAACTAACAAGGACCAATTAGAGACTTCTTTTTGGATCAAATGGAACAATTATTTAGGTAGCCAAGAGGGATAAATGGTGCCGCACACTACAAAAAAAACCTCTGATTACCGGCTAAATTAAGGACGGAAAATATTCTCTCAGAAATTACCCACGGAATTCCATGGATAAAAATTAGCCACAGAATTACCCATGGAATTCCATGGGTAATTAAAATTACTGACGAAAAATTTCTATCGGTAAAAATGCCATGGGTAATTTCAGTTTTAATTACCCACGGCATTTTTACCAATGGAAATTTTTTGTCGAAATTTTAATTACCCACGAATTCCATTGGTAATTTCGATTACCCACAAAATTTCGTGGGTAATTCCGTGCATAATTGTTACCCACGGAATTCTGTGGGTAATTTCCAATAGAATTTTTTCTATCCCTAATTCCATCGATAATCCAAGGTTTTTTTGTAGTGATATATGATCAACAAAATGAAAATCTGATTACTTGAAGAATGAGCAAAGAAGAAACAAGTAATTAACCCTGATACACAACAGGGACCATTGGATAAAAGGATGAGCTGGATAATTCACATAAAAGCAATGTGGATTAAATAAAATCTGAACTTATGGTCCATAATGGTGCCACATCATCAGCCAAGGAGGATTCTGGAATTTCTTGGAAGCTAAGCAAAGGAAACATGAAAAAACCCAACACACCCTTTTGACTAATGGATAATAGCAAGCTTTGGATAATTCACTTGAACATGGGGGTTTATTTAACAAATCATCTGCCCCTTTTCCATGGCTACCCAGGCATTCCAAAGAGGAAAGAAAGGTTCTAGCTGAGTTCAAAACACAAGGAGGAAGAAGAAGCCACACATATTGAAGCCCAAGATCAAGGTAAGTGCAAGAGTAGTTTCTATGGCTTGAAATTTGGAATTTCTATTCATCTAGGTTAAACATGGTATTCTGATGTGAATTTGATGTTTTTGAGGTTTCCATTGACATTAATATGAAATTTTTCATGAGAATGGGTTAAGGTTATGTTATACAAACTCGAAAACCCTAAATCTTAAGAAAGATAGCAATCTGCCAGTTACAGCGAATTCTTGGCAGCCGCGATTATAAAATGATTTTAAAATAGTAAATGAAGTCCAATGGTCATACCATTTTACAGGCTTAAAATAGACATCTTGAGCTTCATTTGGGTATATTATTTCGTATTTTTTCATTAAGCCTACCATGAGAAATAAATTTTTGAAAACAGCCCAGAGGACTGAATTCTTTCTCTGTCCAGCAAACAAAGTTTTAGCATCATGATGAGATATGAACTCCTTTGGCCTCTAAAAGTATTTTTTAGCATAAACTAGACATAATAAGGGTTCCATGGCCACTGAAATCGCGTTAATCGGATTTTTTTCTTCAATTAGTTATGAATTTTTGAAGTTGGGACATGTTTTTTGGAAATTATGAATGTAGGGCGAATTTATCATTTTAAAAAGACAGTTTATGAATGTGATTTAAAGAAGATGTATTTGCTTTATTTAGGGTAAATACGTAATTGGGAGATTTTTCAAGTACCGGAAAATTTTATTAATCACTAAAAACCTATCAAGTAGTAACAGTTTGCTCACATACTCTATGTTACTGTTTTATGTTTGTATGCCATGATTAGGTTATGCAGGGCTGTAGGGCCTAGTGGACTGTGTGTCCTTAGGTCGCTACTAAGCCTGAGCTGTGTAAGGTTGTAAGGCCTAGTAAACTGTGTGTCCTTAGGTCGCTACTGAGCCTGAGGTAGGTGGTTAGGGTTTGAGGCCCTAGCTATTGAATTTTCCTAGCATTGAGGATATTCGAGGCTTGCCTTGTTAAGCGGTCTGATAGTTATTTAATAGTGCATCTGTTTGCATATGTGATATGTTTACCTTGTAGCTATGATTTTCAAGTTGTGGTTTGCATATATGCACTGCATACATATGTTAGATATGATTAGTTTTGACGATGTCTTATATAGATGTCATTCTTAAGAGCAAAAAGGTTGCATACTACATTTATCTTCTACTTTGACTAATTATTATATTTAATGTAGACGCAAAGTTTAATAATGGAGATTGATCAAGAAATGAAACTAAAGAAAGAAGAACTTGCACTATATGTTCTTATATGTGATACTGGAAGTCTCTATGATCAAACAAAAGTTGGAATGAAGCTTCATCATATTTGAGCCACAACGCAGTATACATGAATAGTGCAGATACAGAAAGACGACACATAAAATTCTAGAACAAGTTCAGGATAGGCTCGGCTTTCTGGATATTAAAGAAGGTAGAAGCTGCAAAGAATGATGAGCCTAAGTTAAATGATAAAGAATGATCAAGATGGGAGATGGAAGATGGAAGAACTTGATGAATGGAATGAGAATATGATTATACAAGTTCCAAGGTTGATTCTAGAAGTCTCCATGATCAAATGGAAGTTGGAATGGTTCAATTCAGAGTTAAAGTCAGTAAAAATCAGTTTCAAGATGAGAAAACTCGAGTTCACAACTCAAAACTCAAGTTTCCTGCTTCGCTACAATGATTTGCTCCTCTGGTATGAGAAAACTTGAATTTTGAGTCAAAACTCGAGTCAATAAGTGTCTTCAGCATCTCTGGCGTCTCTGGACTAGGAAAATTCGAGTTTCCAAGTCAAAACTCGAGTTTCAAGCGGCCATAAGCTCTTCACTCCACTCGTTTCACGTTCTCCTAAACCAGGCGATGTCGGTAATTTGATGACATCTCCTAAACCAGAAATCGGATTAAGGTGAAACCAATTTTCTATGAAACTAGACTCCCAATGTGTCATTTGGATATAAAATTCAAGTCCAAAGGAGTTCAAGTCGAGGATCTATGAATTGTGGAATTTGACAGTGAAATCCACGTCACACAGCAAACCAAGCTTCAATGTTTTGAGTGTATCTCACAAACTACAAATCCTATTGAGCTGAAATCGGTGGAATATAAAAGTAGACTCATAGAGATTTCTATTAAGAGTTGAATGGACCAAAATGGAGTTCAAACCAGGAGATATGACCTTCGAAAGTTGACAGCTAGTTCAAGAAGGCTCAACAAAGTCAAAACTCGAGTTTGTAAGTACAAAACTCGAGTTTTCGGGTTAGAGAGAGCAACCAAGTCCAGAAGTTCATCCAAACTCAAGTTTTATTAGTGGAAACTCAAGTTTCCATCAAAGAGAGCAATGAAACTTGAGCATCTTCCAAACTCGAGTTTGTGAAACCAAAACTCAAGTTTTGATCGACGAGGAATGCGGTAAAGCAACAACCTTTAAACTCAAGTTTTACAAATGAAAACTCGAGCTTTCATCTCAGCTTCAGAAAATCACCGTTTCGAAAAATCCTGATTCTTCTGATAAACATCCAGATGATTACCCAAATGATTTATAACACTTCTTAACATTATTTATATCATTTGTGTACATGCTTTAGATGATCAAAGGTTGTTAAACCGAAGATCAAGAGTAAAGTAAATGTTGATGTCATAGCTAGTTCAGAAAACGAAGTTCTAACGGCTAGTTCCATCTGAGTCTAACGGCTATATTTCTTTATCCAACAGTCATTGAATCTTCTCAACGGTCATATATTGATCTCTACCTATAAAAGAAGAAGCATTCAAGGTTGATAAGAGAGAGTTTGCACTGTCAAGATGCTAACATTCTGAATCCAACAATTATCTCACACACACTCTGTTTTCAATGTTTATATAGTTTACACTAGAGAGTGAAATGATTTGATTGTACTTCAGTGTTTATTCATCTTCTCTTCTGCAGAGAACATTTCTGATTATTAAATCATTGTAAGAATCTCAAGTCGTAGGACTTGGAGATTGGGTTATCGGTTTACAACTTGTAAGGGGGAGTGTATCCTAGTGAGATGATAACTTCGAGTACAAAGTGTGCAACTGATTGAAAGGTGTATCTTGGTGAGAGATTCGGCTTCACAAATGCTTGGGTGAACTTGTGCATTTGTATAGGCTTCTCTTGTGCCCGAGTAAACAAGAGGATAGTGGATTGAAATTCTCAAGTGGAGCTTGGGGACTGGACGTAGGTCAAGGATTGGGCCGAACCAGTATAAATCAGTTTGCATATTCTCCTCCCTTATCTCTTATATTTCCAAAGCATATATATTTGAGTGTGCATATATATTTGAATGACTGATGACCGCTTTATAAATTACTTTTGTCATTCAAACTACTTTCAGTAAGTTGCGAAAAGATTTTCAAAGTAACTAAAGTTTTATTAAACACTCAATTCACCCCCCTTAGGTGATAGCCAGATCTTTCAACATATTGTATATGAATTTAATTCCAATTGTCTTAAATTTTTAATATCAACTAATTCACCTCCTCTTCGGTGAAACCATTGATACTAACAGTCAAAACCCATGTCGTGGGGTTAGTTTGGTGGGCCATATTTAGTTTGTTAATATCTATTAAGTGACTAATTATAGCCCAAACTCAATATGGGATATATTTGGTAATTAGATTTTGACATGTAATCAAGGCAGGCTATATTTTAATGGGTCGTGGTGATGTCCACACTTTAGCTATTAACTAGATAGAATTTTAAAATCAATTTTGTAACTGGTAATTCATTTAACGAGGTGTTTTGTGCCTAGTTGATAACTTCTCGAGGATATTTTGTAGGGATAAGGGTCTTAAATGCCATGAAATTTTTCGCTCAGGAGCACTGGTAAGACGGACGTTTTTTTTGGACCAAATATGCCACAAAAGTTCACAAAACGTAGCAATTTTTCCCCTCCGTTAATCTTGATCGTTAAGTTTAACTGAGTGCACATGTGGCATGCCACCTCATCATATTGGCATGCCACCTCATTAATCAAAAGTATCACTTTTGCCCCGGAAGTTTTCACTGAGGAGCAATTTTGCCCCACAAGTATACAAAACGTCGCAATTTTGCCCTTCTGTCCCCCAATATTAAATTTGACTATTAAATCGAGTCAAAGACCACACATATCTTGCCTTGAAAAGGTCAAACTTGGAGTTAGAGAATGAGATCCTTGAGATGTTGAGCTCAAGGCGTCCGGAATTTGTGAAGCCAAGCGGTCAAAGGAATTTGAAAGGTTTTCGCAAAACCCAAAGGAAGCATCGGTACTTATGATCTAAGCAAATGAAATGCAAAACGAGAAATGAATTGTTCCAAAAATTGGTTCTGAAAAACAAGTCAATAGTGATAATATTTACGTTTGTATAGACTGATCATTTGCTTAGATCATAAGTTATGCTTCCTCTGGGTTTTGCGACGTACCTTTCACTCCCTTTGACCGGTCGGCTTCATAAATTCTAGCCGCCTGAGCTCAACATCTCAAGTATCTCCTTCTCTGACTCCAAGTTCGACCTTTTCAAGGCATGACATGTGTGATCTTTGACTAATTTAAAAGTCAAATTTAATATTAGGGGACAGAAGGGCAAAATTGCTACATTTTGTAAACTTCCGGGACAAAATTGCTCCCGAGTGAAAACCGTAAATGGAGCTATATACCCAAGAGGGGGTGAATTGGGTATTTTAAAAACTTTTCGAATATGCTCTGTTTTGAGGTAATGAAACCGAGAGATAAACAAAGGAGGAAGGGAAGGAAAGCTTGCACAAGAGAAATTATCCTGGTTCGGTCTTATCTTTGACCTACATCCAAATTCCAAGTCACACTTGGGATTTTCAATCCACTATACTCACAAACGATTACAAACTCGTACTCAAGAGTAGTTCTCTCTCTAGAACTCACTCCCCCTTACAAGTTGTAATCAATACACCCAACCACTAAGTCCCCGACTTATGGTTATCTCAATCAATAAATGATTTACGATAGAACTCTCTCTCGAGAGCGAGATAAAATGAACACCGAAGTGCAAGTATCGATTGATACAATATGGATGAAAGCCGAACACAATAAATAACAATCAATGAATTTTCGCTCTCAGTAGTTGTGTCAGCTTGAGAGGAAGTTAATGAACTCTATTTATAGGTAGAGAACATTAAATGACCGTTGAATGATGAATCCAACCGTTGTAGGTGATTAGCATTAAGTCTGGTCATCTTCTCTCTCTAAGCTCCAACTAATCCGATGCGATATGGTCTCGATGTGGAACTCGAGGATTTGCCCGTTGGAGAAGAATTTGCTTGATGAAGAAAGTGTTTTTGAACGTTGAGAGTTCGTGCTCGATGGATTAACCAAAAGGATGTTAATTTACGAAGTGCAATAAATGCTCGACCACTTTTTGCTTTTTCCCTTGATCTTCATTAATTTTCATCTCGTGCTAACGAAATCCACTAAATAAACTTGTTAAACATATCTGGATCATAAGTGAATGATTCATGAAAGCATTTGGAACAAACAAGAGTGATTCACGAATTCGTATAATTCAAAACTTAGTTTTTACGTTGCATACTTTGGTTTGTTCTTGTAAACTCGAGTATGGCACTTTGTTCACAAGTGACCAAACTGCAGATATCCAATTGGATACTCGAGTTTCCACTTTTCGAGGCAAGCCATCGTGTCTTGTATTTGAAAGACAAGACCTATACTCGAGTTTGCCCATGCAAACCGCTAGTGTATGGGTTTAACTTGAAAAATCCATTTGCTCTCTCGGAAGTCCAATACTCGAGTTTGGCAACGCAAACCGCTGATATTGACCATTCAATACTCGAGTTTGCCAATGCAAACTGCGAGTATTGATTTATCTTGAAAAATCCTTTGCTCTCGGAAGGTCAATACTCGAGTTTGGTTTTGGAAACCGCAGTTTTGATTTTGTTTGAAAAACTTGTTTTGCTTCTGTAAGTCCAATACTCGAGTTTGCCAAGCAAACTGCAGTATTGGCTGTCCAATACTCGAGTTTGCAACGCAAACCGCAGTATTGACTAAGTTGGAAAAATCCTTTGATTCACAAGAAGTTCGATACTCGAGTTTACCCATGCAACCGGTATTGACCATTCAATACTCGAGTTTGCCTATGCAACCGCAAAGATCGACTTTGGTGAAAACTTGGTTTCTTTCTCGCATGGCCTATACTCGAGTTTGCTAAGCAAACTGCAGTATTGGCTCCAATACTCGAGTTTGCAAATGCAAACTGCAACGATTGGCGCTCAATACTCGAGTTTGCGGTGCAAACTACAGGTTTGCAACTTTCGAGTGTTTTTAAAACAACTTTGCAAACTTCAAAACATGTTTTACATTTGTTGTTAATCATCAAAACATATTGAGAACTAACATTCTCCCCCTTTTTGATGATGACAACACTTGTAAATTATTTTGCAAAGAATTTGAAAGATGTAGTTTGTTTTGAGATGAAGTTTTCAAAGTTCAAGGTTTGAGTTATCGAAAAAACCATCTAATTTGACATTTCAACATTTGAGGTTCGAGAGAATAGCAAATAAGTAGAATTCAAAAACGTAAACAAGCTGAACTATATTCAATTAAGCAAACAATGAACAATATCGGACAAGATAGATATTCGATAACTACGATATCATTCGATAATCATAACAAGTTCAGAAATAGCAAAGTACGAGATGACAAAAACAAGACATCTAGAATAACGAGACTACCTAGAACCAATAGACCCTATACATCTACATCTTTCTCTCCTTCTCCCCCTTTGTCTTCATCAACATACTCGGGATCAAGGATAACAAAAGGAGGGGACCAGAGAACCATGGCGTGGATGGATCAAAGGTAGGGTCAAGGTGAGGAGAAGGTGTGGGGAATTTCTCGATGAGACGGGGTAGATGGAGATGGAGGGCGATCGGTAGAATCTCTGTGGAAGGGGTAATAGGAGACGATGGAATCACGGGGGTAGGAGTGGAAGTGGAGGTCAAAGGGAAGTGGTGTGAGGTGGACTAGGAAATGAGAAGGGAGGTGAGGAGGGTGGGGAAATGTGTGTCTCGGTGGCGGGTCTCGGGTATAGGAGAGGATGAGGATGGACCGGTCGTGAACCCAAACGTGGAGGACGAAGAAGCACCAAGACCAAAATGGTCAATCGACGATCAATCTTATTCCGGCTTCAAGCAAGCTCATATGTCATGGATAACCGGAGTCTAGATCAATCCCCCGATCAAAAATCTCGCTACCGCCACGGTCGGTGGCATCCTTCGCCTTCTCCAAGTCGGTCTTCACATCCATGAGACCCATCTTGAACTCGGCTCAAACATGTCCAACTCGGCTTTCATAATCGATCTATGAGATGAGAGGCAGCATCGATCATCTCTCTCAACCGTTCTTCGAGGTCCAATGATGGAGGAGGATGCGGCCCGAGCCTCGTGCGCATAAGACCGTGATGCACGGGCTTGTGACCTCGGAGGAGCCCTTGATCGGCCGATCCTTCCGGCTCGAATGAGATCTTCATAAAGTTCAACCGAGTCTTGCCGAAGGATGGGATGAACTTCATCTGCTCGGTGGTCCCACATACCATATTTTGTAGTAGAACATAATGAGGGACACCAGTGAGGCAAAGGGCATGTATGATCCCTTTCGGGATGTAAACTTGAATGCGCTGATTTCCTTGAAGATCCATTGCCCAATGTTGAGAGGATTCTTCTGGATGAAGGCCGTGAAGAATCGATAATCCTTCCGAGCAAAGTGAGTATAGCTCCCTCCTTTCGCACAAAATTCCGAGTGTAGATGTACCAAATCACTCGGTGCGGTCGGCATGTCGAGGGCTTGATAGACAAATGAGCAAGCTGATCATCCTAAGACGTCCTAAGTACGCATTAAGGTCCTATACACCTCGGCATTGGTGTATTGTGGTGTGGACGCCGGTGGAGGATGAGCAACCTTTAGGATCTTGTTGATAATAGCGGCGTACAAGGTGAATTGGACCCCCAACACACGTGGTGATCCTCTCCTCACCCGTATAGCCTTCGAGTCCAATAGGTTGTTGGTCGCCATATTAAAATAGAACATCTTGACCAACTCCGGGTAGTAAGCGGCTTCGATGGAGATGAATGACCGATAGGGCCCAAACCATGGTGAGAGATCCACATTGCATTCGCGATACATTTGCTCCAAGTCAACGAGACAACCGCACGAAGCCACGAGATGAATATTGGTCCTTGAACTTGGCATTGAGACCAGGAGGAAGAGGAACCGGGGTGACTTTGAATCCAGGAGGCGGAGTCTTGTGAAGCTTAATCTCCTCTATTGCATTATCGATGAATGGGGAGACTCCTTCATGCTCATCTTCTTCAGTCTCATAGTCTGACGAAGAGCCGGTAACCTCGACTGTGGAGCGAGAGCCAGAAGCAGGGGTGGCATTCTTGGACCTTGTCTTCCTGTGAACAACGGTTCTTTTCCCTTTTGCTTTGCTTGACTCAGCCGTCCTCTTCCTTTTTGTGGCTGATGAAGGTTCTGGACCCTTTGAAGTTGAATCCCCTCTCTTGGGATTCGAGGATGGATTATCCTCAATCACAACACCCACTCCGGGGATTCTTGTATCAATGCCTCTCTGCAACTTCTGTGGAATCGATTTGCTCCTTGGAGCTCGTGGAGGAATCGGTCGAGAGGATTGAGAGACTTCCTTAGACATTTGAGTGCTTAGGGTTTCGGAAAGAGAGAAGATAGGAAGAATTAGATGAAGTTTGGTGAAGATTTGAGGGGGTGATGAGGGATTGTGATGGTTTCAGAAGGAGAAGAAGAGAGAAAGTCGAAACTCTAGGGTTTACTGGAGTGAAGACGCGAGTTTGGAAGAACACCACTGTTCACATATATATATAGACAGACCTCCTTACTCGAGTTTATCTATTTCTTACTTGAGTCTAGCAAACTGTCACTAACAAACTCGAGTACAAATGGAAGTTTAGGAAACTGTCACTAACAAACTCGAGTACAAATGGAAGTATGCCACATCGTTGATTTAAAATAGTGTAACGTTTGGAATTCACAGTGACATACTCGAGTTTAGCTTCTCCTTACTCGAGTTTAGCAAACTTTCATTTACATATCGGTAAAGATGAAAGTATACTAACCTGGACTTCAAAAATGTAGCGTGAATTTTTGAACCCACGATGAACATACTCGAGTTTAGCTTTTCCTTACTCGAGTTTAGCATACTTGCACTTACAAACCGCAGGTTTATCCGGTCCTAAACCGCAGTTTTGTTCCCCATACTCGAGTCAAGCTATTGATGAATGTCGGGTTTGGCTTCGCGGTCCTAAACTCGAGTAAGCCATCCTATACTTTGCAAAGATGGAACTTCTCAAGCATTGAGATATCCCGCAAGAGACATATCTAAACACTCCGATGCTCAAGTTAGTAAAGATTAATCATCAAAAACATAACTAACATTAGATTGAATGAGAAATTCTTACAATTCATTGGGATTTACCATTCCCAATTCTCTTCTTATGAAGTTGAAAGGTTCTTTGGCTAGAGGCTTTGTGAAGATGTCGACAAGTTGAAGATGAGTTGGGATGAACATCACTTTGACATCTCTTTTCTGGACATGATCCCGAATGAAGTGATGCCTCACATCAATATGCTTGGTTCTTGTATGTTGCACCGGATTCTTGGCCAAGCTTATTGTGCTTGTGTTGTCACACAAAATTGGAATCTCCTTCAAGTAAACTCCCAAGTCGCAAGTTGTTGTTTCAACCATAGCACTTGAGCACAACAACTTGAGGCAGCCACATATTCAGCTTCGGTAGAGGACACGGCCACATATGTTTGCTTCTTGCTGAACCAAGAGACAAGTGAGTTACCAAAGAATTCGCATTGGCCACTTGTGCTCTTTCTATCTGTCTTGTAGCCGGCATGATCCGAATCGAGTATGCCACCAAGTGTTCCGGTTGACCTTTGGGAAACCATAGTCCAAGAGTCTTCGTGTCTGAGAGATATCTGAATATCCTCTTCACATGTTCAGCATGGGACTCTTTTGGAGCGGATTGGAACCTTGCACACATCCCAACACTGAATTGGATGTCCGGGCGACTTGCTGTGAGATAGAGTAATGATCCAATCATTCCTCTATACCTTGTGATGTTGAAATCTTTGCCTTTCTCATCAAGCATCCAATGAAGCGGTTGAGCTCATAGGAGTGTCGGCTCTGTTGCATTGGTCCATCCCAAATTTCTTCACAAATCATTCAGATATTTGGTTTGGGAAACAAATATCCCATCTTTTCTTTGCTTGATTTGCAATCCAAGAAAGTAGTTGAGCTCTCCCATCATGGACATCTCAAACTCTCCCCGCATAGTCTTTGAAAATTCTTCACACAAAGTATCATTAGAAGCACCAAATATAATATCATCCACATATATTTGAACCATTAAAATTTCATTAAGCTTGTTACTCTTTATGAAGAGAGTTGTATCTCTTTTCCTCTAACAAAGCCTTGATCAAGAAGGAACTTGCTTAATCGCTCATACCAAGCTCTAGGAGCTTGTTTAAGGCCATATAGAGCCTTCTTGAGACGATACACATGATCTGGACAATGTTCATTTTCAAAACCGGAGGTTGTTCCACATAAACTTCCTCTTGTATAAAACCATTCAGAAAAGCACTTTTCACATCCATTTGATATAATTTAAATCCTTTTACACATGCAAAGGCTAGAAGTACTCTTATGGCTTCCAATCTTGCCACTGGAGCATAAGTTTCTTCATAATCAATTCCTTCTTCTTGATTATAGCCTTTGGCAACCAATCTTGCCTTGTTACGGACAATGATTGCGGACTCATCACGTTTGTTCTTGAATACCCATTTGGTGCCAATGACCGGATGGTCTTTGGGCCTAGGTACCAAATCCCAAACTTGATTTCTATCAAATTGATGTAACTCCTCTTGCATTGCTAACACCCAATCATTATCCGAAAGGGCTTCATCAATCTTAGAGGGTTCTATATGAGATATAAATGCGTAAAAAGGTCACTTCATTCAAAGTACTATTTCTCGGTTCTTACTCCTTGATTAATATCACCTATAACTTGGTCTAAAGGATGATTTCTAATAAATTTCCAAGCTCTAGGTTGAGTCGATCAGGATTTTCAATGTTGTTTTGGGGATCAGCCTCAAAAACATTTTCGGATTTTCAATAGAAGCGGGAGTAGTTTTCGAAAAGAATTGATTTTTGAAAATATTTTCTTCTTCATTGTCCAAGGCTTTATCGATTTGGATTCACGAGAAAACAACATGTATTGACTCTTCAACAATACGAAAAGCGAGTATTAAAGACTCTATAGGCTCTACTCCTATTTGAATAACCAATGAAGATACCAATATCACTTTGGAATCGAATTTACCAAGATTCTCTTTACCATTATTGTGCACATAGCACTTGCATCCGAAGACGTGTAGGTGGCTGAGATTTGGCTTCCTTCCCTTGTAGAGTTCATATGGGGTCTTGTTCAGCTTCTTCCTCAAATAGGCTCGGTTGAGATGTAGCAAGCCGTACTCATTGCGTCGCCCCAAAACACTTGAGAAGTGTTGTTCTCATTTAACATTGCCCTTGCCATCTCGGTGAGGACTCTATTCTTCCTCTCAACAACACCGTTTTGTTGAGGAGTCCTTGAGCTGAGAAGTTATGATCAATCCCCACATTGTCACGTAACTCAGCGAAGGCGTTGTTTTCAAATTCGCCACCATGATCGGTTCTTATACCCGAAATTGCAAAGCCTTTCGTTCGGACCTTTTTGGCAAAGGTAACAAACGATCAAATGTTTCATCTTTAGATGATAAAAATATTGTCCAAGCAAATCTAGAGTAATCATCAACTATGACCAAAGTGTAGAGATTTCCACCAAGACTTTTTACTCTAGTGGTCCAACTAGATCCATATGAAGTAATTGAAGAGGTCTACTAGTTGAAATCTCATTTTTTGCTTTAAAAGAAGATTTGGTTTGTTTTCCTTTTTGACAAGCATCACATACCATATCATTTTTGAAATTCAATCTAGGAATACCAATGACCAAATCCTTTTTCAACAACTTGTCAAGTTGAAACATATTAACATGAGCTAATCGTTTATGCCATAGCCAACTCTCATTCAAGTTACTAACAAAACAATTTTCTCAAAACCTGAAGCATTGCTAGAGAGATTAAGGGTATAACAATTTCCATCTCTAGGTGCTCTAAATAAGGCTTTAGTTTTTAGATCATCAATGGAGATTAAATCCTTTCTAACAATCAAACATTCATTAGAGTCAAAGATAACTAAGTTACCCTTGTCGGTGCTTTGGCTCACACTTAGGAGGTTGTGACACAATCCTTCTACTAGGTAGACATCTTTGATGAGAGGACCTTCATTGCTTCCTATCTCACCAATTCCAGCAATTTTTCCCGATTGGTCTCCTCCAAATGTGACTCTACCACCATCCTTTGATTTGATTGAGAGAAATTTTGATTCATCTCCGGTCATGTGTCTTGAGCACCCACTATCAATGTACCACTTGTTGGGTCTTGATGCTCTAAGACAAACCTGCAATTTTCAAGGGATCAAGCCTTAGGTACCCATCTTTTCTTGGGTCCTTTGGAGTTAGTTTTGACCTTAGGAACATAAGTTCCTTTCGGTACCCATTGATAATTTCCCACTGGCTTAATTTTTCTTTCCTTTCTATGAAAGCAAGATGAAGTAGAATGACCCTTCTTATTACAAAGAATTGCAATGTGCAAAGGGATTTGAAGAGTGAACTGATTTTGTAAAATAGTTCATGTATGTTTTCTCGACCACTCTTCTTCTTGCCTTTCTTTCTATCAAAATCGTCTCGTAACCAATGCCTGATCTATCATTTATAAAACGTTGTTGTTTCAAAATGACATTGAGCATTTCACTTCCTCTAGTGAATTTCTCAAGTGCCTTGGTAAGATATGAATTCTTTTTCTTTAGATCGACAATCTTCACAAATAGTATTTTCTCGAAGAAGACAACTTTTCAACTTGAGATTCAAGAGTAAGATTTCTGTTTTTCGGTTTGAAATATTTTTCAGCAAGTTTTTCAAATTCAAATTGCACATACCATATATTCATCAAACAGATCATCATAAGGAGGTTTGCAATCATATACCTCTTCAAGTTTAACACGTTGCTCTTCTTCTTCAAGCAACTAGGCATATATTGGCTTTCTCTTCCTCATCCTCATCATCTTCATCGGATGAGCTATCACCCCGATCTTTGGAGACATAAGCTTTCTTCTTGTATTTGCTGAACTTCTTCTTTTCTTTATCTTTGTTGTTCACCGAGGACATTCGGACTTGATGTGGCCAGGCTTTTGACATTCGTAGCGGATGATTGGCTTCTTTGCCTCATAACTGGAGCTACCCTTGTGAAACTTCTTAAAGCCTTGGTCCTTCTTGTAGAACTTCTTGAATCTTCGGACCATCATGCCAATTTCTTCATCTTCGTCTTCATTCTCATTTTCCTCATCTGAATCTCTAACTTCTCTTGCGACCTTGAGGGCAATTCCTTTGTTCTTGCCATGAGCTTCATCAAGTCCCTTCTTGAACTTGAGTTTAGCCTCATACTCGGAGAGACTTCCGAATAGAGCAGCTAACGACGTCATTGACTCTCCTCGAGCCTCTTCAATAGCCGTGACCTTTGCTTCCCATTCCTTGTTAAGGATATTCAAGATCTTCCTTACTTGGACCGGTTGGTCATATTCTTTTCCCAAGGCAGCAAGTTGATTGATGAGATGGGTGAATCTCACTGAAATCACCAATGGATTCGCCATGCTTCATTCGTAGAAGGTCATATTCGGTCATAAGAGTATTGACTCTATTTTGCTTTACTCCACTGTTCCTTCATGAGCTATCTCCCGAAGGCGTCCCACATATGTTTTGCGAGAAGGTAGATTGCAAATACGAAAGTACTCTTGTTGACTAAGAGCACTTTGAAGAAGCGGGACAGCCTTGCCGTTGAGTGTGACACTTCTTCCGTCATTCTCATCATATTCTTCTTCAAGCTTAGGAACTCTAACTCCATCTTCAACGGTTGATGGCTCATAATTTCCTCTTTCAAATACTCTCCACACCCATACTACGTAGCATTCACAAAGACTTTGAACTTTGCTTTCCGAAAGGAGTAATGCTCTCCATTGAAGCCGGGTGGCTGTTGATAGAAGCTCCATCGGTAAGATTCCTTCCATAATGATCCTTCTCGAGTTGTTAAGCTCTTAAGAGAAGACCTTGCTCGATACCAAATGTAAATGGAGCTATATACCCAAGAGGGTGAATTGGGTATTTTAAAAACTTTTCGAGAATATGCTGTTTTTTGAGGTAATGAAACCAGAGATAAACAAAGGAGGAAGGGAAGGAAAGCTTGCACAAGAGAAATTATCCTGGTTCGGTCTTATCTTTGACCTACATCCAGTCCCCAGTCACACTTGGGATTTTCAATCCACTATACTCACAACCGATTACAAACTCGTACTCAAGAGTAGTTCTCTCTCTAGAACTCACTCCCCCTTACAAGTTGTAATCAATACACCCAACCACTAAGTCCCCGACTTATGGTTATCTCAATCAATAAATGATTTACGAGATAGAACTCTCTCTCGGAAGCGAGATAAAATGAACACGAAGTGCAAGTATCGATTGATACAATATGGATGAAAGCTGAACACAATAAATAACAATCAATGAATTTTCGCTCTCAGTAGTTGTGTCAGCTTGAGAGGAAGTTAATGAACTCTATTTATAGGTAGAGAACATTAAATGACCGTTGAATGATGAATCCAACCGTTGTAGGTGATTAGCATTAAGTCTCGGTCATCTTCTCTCTCTAAGCTCCAACTAATCCGGATGCCGATATGGTCGATGTGGAACTCGAGGATTTGCCCGTTGGAGAAGAATTTGCTTGATGAAGAAAGTGTTTTTGAACGTTGAGAGTTCGTGCTCGATGGATTAACCAAAAGGATGTTAATTTATCGAAGTGCAATAAATGCTCGACCACTTTTTGCTTTTTCCCTTGATCTTCATTAATTTTCATCTGTGCTAACTGAAATCCACTAAATAAACTTGTTAAACATATCTGGGATCATAAGTGAATGATTCATGAAAGCATTTGGAACAAACAAGAGTGATTCACGAATTCGTATAATTCAAAACTTAGTTTTTACGTTGCATACTGCGGTTTGTTCTTGTAAACTCGAGTATGGCACTTGTTCACAAGTGACCAAACTGCGATATCAATTGGATACTCGAGTTTCCACTTTTCGAGAGGCAAGCCATCGTGTCTTGTATTTGAAAGACAAGACCTATACTCGAGTTTGCCCATGCAAACTGCAAAGTATGGGTTTAACTTGAAAAATCCATTTGCTCTCGGAAGTCCAATACTCGAGTTTGGCAACGCAAAGCTGCAAGATATTGACCATTCAATACTCGAGTTTGCCAATGCAAACTAAAGTATTGATTTATCTTGAAAAATCCTTTGCTCTCTCGGAAGGTCAATACTCGAGTTTGGTTTTGGAAACCGCAGTTTTGATTTTGTTTGAAAAACTTGTTTTGCTTACGTAAGTCCAATACTCGAGTTTGCCAAGCAACCGCAGATTGGCATCCCAATACTTTCGAGTTTGCAAATCGCAAACCGCAAAGTATTGACTAAGTTGGAAAAATCCTTTGATTCACAAGAAGTTCGATACTCGAGTTTACCCATGCAAACTGCAGTATTGACCATTCAATACTCGAGTTTGCCTATGCAAACTGCAAGATCGACTTTGGCTGAAAACTTGGTTTCTTTCGTATGGCCTATACTCGAGTTTGCTAAGCAACCGCAGATTAGGGCTGTCCAATACTCGAGTTTGCAAATGCAAACTGCAGTATGGTCGTTCAATACTCGAGTTTGCAGATGCAAACTGCGGTTTGCAACTTTCAGAGTGTTTTTAAAACAACTTTGCAAACTTCAAAACATGTTTTACATTTGTTGTTAATCATCAAAACATATTGAGAACTAACAAAAACTTCTGGGGCAAAATTGCTACGTTTTGTGAATTTCCGTGGCATTTTTTGTCCAAAAAAAACTTCCGTCTTACCAGTGCTCCTGAGCGAAAACTTCCATGGCATTTAAGACCCTTATCCCTATTTTGTATCATGACATTGGAGAGAGGATTAAGTATGGTGAAGTATGATGTTGACCTGCGGTTTAGCATTTTTTGGTGAAATGTCAATGAATATGACATTAAAAAAGTCAACTTATGAGTGAAAGTAGGGTGTGGTCTGTTAGCTCTCGGTATCTTGATGATCACAAATCCTAAGTTATTGAATTAAATAATATGTGTGTCAGTTGGAGCTTGCTCGAGCAAAGTTTAGCCTATGCCCAAGCATATTCAACCTAATAGATTCTTTGGAGTGTTTTCAGATAGACTTGCTCGAGCAGAGCATTTGGAATGCTCAAGCAACATCGGGCTAAAAGCCAAATCCTCGAAGTTAAATAGCCATGCTCGAGCACGATAGTTGGGCCTGCCCGAGCATCATCGGGATAATGGCATAGTGAGCAAATTGGATTCTTGCTCGAGCAGGGAATTTGGCATGCTCAAGCAGCATCATTCTAAACAAAAAAGCAGCAAGGTAAAAGAGCATGCTCGAGCATGGAGGTAAGTGTTTGCTCGAGCAGAGTCATTTAACACTCATCTTCTCGCCTTTGCCTGACTTCCTCCCGAGCATGCCCTAAGCGTTGCCCGAGCATCAACGATAGAGATTAAAATTCTAAAAGTAGTTTGCCCGAGCAAGCTTTGGTTCCTTGCTCAAGCACTGGGTGATTTTGCTCTTTCAAAATACTCTTTCACATCTTATGCTCGAGCACATTACTTATTCATGCTCGAGCAAGGTCACATCTGTTTTTGAAATATCCAACTGCGTAAAGCTTAAATCATTCTATGTGAATTCATTTCTTCATACTACTACTCATTACTACTTCTAATTGCTTTTAATCAGTTTGCTAATGAGTTTCTGATGCATTTATCATGGATTAACCACAAATTCACATAAAGCAAATTATGTGTCAGAAGCATTAAATGCAGTTGTCGAAACTAGTGATAATCTTCGTAACCAATACTCTGATCAATGTAAAGTCTTTCTCGATATTCTGATCAAAAAAGCATTTAATGCTATTTCACAACGGGCAAAACAACAGGAATGAAGAGAATGTCGTCGCTACAAATCCACCTGGAATATTCAAATGGTGAAAGTCTTAACAGAAGCTTCATCTATCTAACAGATACATTCAAGACTCTCAACGACTATTCTTCAAGATTCATCAATGGTCATTCATTACAACATCTATAAATAGTCGAAGCATTGAATTCACCACCTACCGAAACGTTGTGAGATTGAAAATACATCATTTTTCCTTATTTTCGAATAGAGGGAGGATAGATAAGTGCATGTGTTGGGAAATTTTTCAATTAATGGGGCATTTAAATATTTGATGTCATATACTACAGATTAAGTTGTGGTAGGGTGTCGAGTGTCATTTTAATATTTGGTATCATATACTATGGATTTGGAGCAGACCAAGATCTTTGTTGTTGTCTGGATACTAGGGTTAAGCAGGTGAAATTACGTTTCATTGTGACTGAAGTATGGTGCATAAAGTATTGGGAAATGGGTATAGGGATTGGATTGGATCAAAGGTTACGTATACTAGGCATAGTATTTAGAGTAGTTGATATAGATGTACTTTTAGAATGTTAACATTGTCACTTGTTTGAATTACAAGATTTTTAAAATTTGAAATTGGTGGAAAGTATAGGAAGTTATGTGAAGAGTGGCGCAAAGAAGCATGCACCAGTATGGGTGGTGGGTTTTTTGGGTGTTTGAGCTATTTTTTTGGGCGGTTGACTCTTTTCTCGCTAAAATTTTCATGTTGGCGGATGATTTGGTATAGGGACATTTTTGTGTTTTAAGATATGTGCTAAAAGTGATTGAATTATTTTTTAAGAGATGTTTTGTAATAATTGTTTGATATGTTGATTTCAGGGTTGTAAAATTCAAGCTTTTGTGATGAACAAAGCACTATTTCAATTTTTTTCTCAACCCCCAATTACTCATCAGCCAACATCACTCATTCAGAATTACCCTAGGGCATCAAATTGATTCGAAGGAGTTTGAAGGAGCAATCCCTAATTACTCTTTTTTTTTACCTATATGCAACATAAGGCAAATCACTTAAAAGGCTCCCATGGATTACCTTGTTGGTATTTCAAAATTTTGTTACTCTATTTGATTACCTAAGTGATCCGTCACTCTCTTTGATATATAAGAGAGTCATCTGATATTCCTTTCGGTGTCTTCCACATAGATGCCTTGAGGAATCCTTTGATCCTATATAAATCACCTACTAGCCCATTGAGCTTAGACATCTGTGTTCTATACCAGAACATTGGCACCAACCGTGGGGAGAGATAAACTTCGATTCCCAAGTGACCAAAAAAGGCTGCAAATACCAAAAGCCATGGCTAGATACTTCGGCGATCGGTTGCGGAGGGATAACCGCACGGTATACGAAGCGAACGATTCAACGAGGACTCGATCGCTCCGGTTATGACCAAGTTATGGTGGAGACGGGGGAGACAAATGATCTGCGTTTTCTTCGATTTGCAGCAGCTCCTTAGAATGGGACTACCGCTAGTACAGCCAAGTTCAACAGCAAGACCCTCTTCCCCAGCTTCAGGTTGAGAACCCGGACATTCGTCTCCTACAAAATACACTAGCTTTAGTGTTGAGGAGGATGGACGAGATGGTACATCGTAATCGACTTCAAAGACAATAGGATATCTTACTAATGCAGGAGGACATAGACCATCGAAATGCCCTTTGGTGGTAGGAAGAACGGCAGAGAATGCAGCAGTTATTGGAAGAGCATCTCGAACGAATGAAGGACCCTGTTCGTGAAATAAACCGTGATGAAAGCGGACCCAGCCTGGTCAATGTCATCGCATCTTCTGCTCAAACTGGTACAAAAGACACTCGGCAAGCAGATGGCCAAAGAATGAGCTTACTCAAGGAGCGCCTCAGACGAATTAAGAACCCACTCGAAATAGGAACAGGGATAAGCCCAGCCAGGCTACTGCCTCAGCCTCTGTGCAAGCCAGCTCCGAAGGCCCTCGGAATGATTATGCCGTAAATAACGAGGTCAACCAGGATCAGGGTCGGAACCTGAAACTCAGGGGCTAGATCATACATCTTTGAGAAACAAGCAGGTGGTGCTTAACCAGGATAATAATTACAATCCAAGATGCCCCACAGCACACAGAGAAAGTATAAAAGAAAATATAGTAGGGACAGAATAACAGCAGTCCTTTCTCGGACGAGATTGTGGATGCTTTGTACCTAAAGAACTTAAACTTGGCCGACTTGCCCACATACGATGGAACTCAAGATCCACAAGCTCACATTAATACGTTCCAGTTGAGGATGTATGTAAGGCAATTTGAGGAACCCATCATATGCCGGCTATTTGTCACAACCTTGCGAGGTGCAGTGCAGGCGTGGTTTAACACTCTACCTGCAAAGTCGATTCATATTTTAAAGATCTCGGAGACAAATTTTTGCTGAATTTTGTGATAAGCAAGAAACAGCCAAAATCTAAATTTACAATGTGCAAAATTAAGCAATAACCAGGAGAGACTCTTCAGAAATACTTGAATCACTTTAGAGACGTTGCATTGCAAGTGCATGGATTATAGGAAAGAGTGCACGTGCTCTAATCATAGCCAGTTTCATCCCGGTTGGAAAAATCTATCTTCAACGCACACATCGAAAACCTTGAGGCCTTTAGAGAATAGGCAAAGAAGTATTTAGAGTTAGAACAAGTGGAAATCACTAATGTTGCAGTGAAAGATAGGGCAAAGAGCCCACTTTTGAAGGAAAAGGAATAGCCCGGAAGATTTCCAACAGGAGAGGAAGAGCACGGCAGTCAAAAGCGAGAATCCCACAGGCACAATCCATACAACAAATACCGGGGGAAAAGGAGTGACACAAAATGGAGGTATGATAAGTACACTCCCTTGAATATATCACGAGCACAAGTTTGGAAAGAGGTGGCTTTGACCAAAATGAAAAAACTAGAACGACCTTGGCCTTCCTACAACAGACCCGGAGTAGACCAATCTCGTTATTATGCATTTCACGATGGCCCAGGGCATACTATGGACAAGTGTTGGGACCTCCAAGTGTTGGAAATTATGCCCTAGGGCAAGTCATTGTTCTCCATTAAGTTATCACTACATTCGCATGTTTATAGTAATAATTGTATCCCTGGATATATCTTATAGATGATATCCTAAATGTCCTTGGTCAGTCATCTACGCGGGAGCGAAGATGAGATAAGACCAGTATGACTTTGATGAGGTATGGAGATACGAATCAAAGTCGTGGGCACTTGTAAGAGTACAAGGTGCTGGACCGACCCACTATGAGAAAGCTACATGGATCTAGTCATAAGCTTATCTCATGTATAACCGCGTCACGACGCCACATGACTGAGATCATCATGGATTCCTACATGATGAGTCAGCGACCTTTGACCTAGTCAAAAGTCACCTTTGACCGAGTGATGATAAAGGATGGGATCGGGATCGGTGGTTTTCATGCGGAGGGATGTGAATGGTCAAGATGGAATTTGTCCCTCACATTTGTAGAGAGATAATCTTTGGGCCCCTCGATGAGTGAGTCTAAGAAATGTATGGTCATACTGTGATGGAAAGGAGTTTCCATTTCACTTGTTAGACTACTCGAGAATTGATAAAGTAGTGGTCAAGAAAAGGAAGTTGACATTATCCATGCCTCATCCTTGACCAAATTATCACGTGACAAAAGGGACGTGACATGGTTGTACGATAGGTTGTATCATGTCATCGATCCCCATGTGAATTGGGTAGTCGCAATGTCTTGCTAGAGGCCGCTTGCGACTTGTGGGCCCGACACGGTGTTGGCCCACCGCCAATCTCATATGGGCCTACGGTCGCACACAAGAATAATCCAACATGAGCAAATGTGTCGAGATTCATTGAATCTCGATTGATCCGAAATTAAATGAATACTTAATTTAATCTAGGATAAATATATACATATATATATATATATGTATATGTATATATAGATATATATGTTAAATTCAAATTGATATATACATATTATTAATGGAGATTATAATATTATTATATAATATTTGTTTTGTATTTAATTTATTTGATAAATTAAATATCTAAAATAAATAGAGATATTGTATCTCATTTAATTTCGAATATAGATATCGTATATCTGTTTAATATTAAATTGAGATATAGTATCTCAAATTTAAATTAAATAGATAGATATTATTTCTCGGATTTAATTTATAGAGATAAATTAAATCAAGGCTTTTAATTTGGATTAAATAAATGGGTTTGATTAGATCTATTAGATGGATTTAATTAATATATTTATTTTAATCCAAATTCAAAATTTGAATTTCAAATCGGCTATTAATACGGATTAAATATGTTACATCATATCGATTGATTTAATTAATGTATTTTAATCCATATTTGAAATTTGAAATTCAAAATTAATGATGATTAATTTTATATAATACGCTGAACGGGTTTAGAAAAACCTACGGGAGTTTTATTCGAGCGTATTCTGAAAGCCGCGAGAAAAACCCTAGAGTGAAAAAATGAGGAGACGCACAAGAGGCACTAGCACGCCCATAGCCGTGTTTGAGGATTGTTCGTGTGGATACCGATGAGGAAGACGATTCTAAGAGTCGCCTTCGCGATCGAGGAGGTAGTCCACCTGTTCAAGGAAGAACGAGACGCGACAAATTCTCCAAAGGTAATATCTGGATTCCCTAGCCTTGTTTAAGTTTTTTAATCCGCCGCGTTGTACGGATTCCAACACCAAGATGCTATCGAGAAGTTCATCCGAGAGGGGAAGTTGCGGCAATACGTGATAGAAACTCAGGGATAGAAAAGCAAGCGCAAACAACCTGGCCGCAGTAGAAGCCTAGTCTGAGAGTGGAACAAGGCGAATGAGAAAAGGAAGAAAGCAACTACCAATGATGACAAGTTTCTGTAAGCCAACTTTGAATGCAATTAAGTGCTGATTGAATAGATTGTGTTTATTTTTATATTTGTGGAAAATCTTGTAAGGTCGGCAATGCCGTTATTCAATCAACTTTATTATCATGCAATTTCAAATGAAGAGATTCACAAGATGAATGAACTCAGGGTACGAAACCCGATTCCAAACAAACGTAGAGTGATGAAATCAGGGTACGAAACTCGATTCTGGATAAACATGGAGTGATGAACTCAAGTACGAACCCTGGTTCTTGGTAAAGACGGATAAATGAATCCAGGGTACGAAACTCGGTTTCAATCAAAGCGATGGAAGAACAGTTAAAACGTGTTCCTATCGGAGCTCGGTAAAATTGAAAGAAGAGTTAAAACGGGTTCTTAATAACGCAGTTAAAATGTGTTCCTTTAAAACCCGGTAAAACTGAAAGAACAGTTAAAATGTGTTCCTTTAAAACCCGGTAAAACTGAAAGAACAGTTAAAATGTGTTCCTTTGGAACATGGTAAAATTGAAAGAATAGTTAAAATGTGTTCCTTTCGGAACCCGGTAAAACTGAAATAACAATTAAAACGTTTTCCTGCCAGAACCCGGCAAAACTAAAATAACAGTCAAAATGTGTTCCCATTGGAGCATGGTAAAACTGAAAAAGCAGTTAAAATGTGGTCCTATTGGAACTCGACAAAGTTGGATGAATGGTTAAAACATGCTCCCATTGGAACACGGAAAAACCAAAAGGCCCATGTGGCCATGATGCATTAAAACCGCTATCTGGGGTAAGAAGGCGAATCGTCATCATGACCCTGATCAGGTCGAAATGTTTAGAATTTGGTTACTACACCAAATCTAAATACGTGACGGATTGTTGTTACTCTAGATTAAACTATGGTCGGAGGAGCTAGAGTGTTGTGATAGATTAACGTAAATCTTCACACAATATAATTCCTGGGTAATATCGAATGAATATGTTGCACAATATATTTTTAACTCTGGCCCAGTCATTGAATAGAACTCTAAAAATAAATTCAAGTTCATAAAATGCAACGAAGGCAAGGAGAAAGTAAAGCTCAGAGAAACATTCGGGTTCACCAAGAAATAAGCGAGATTGAATGGTTTGTGTAGAATGTAAGCATTTTTCATTAATGTTAAATTACTTACATGATCTAAATTGTAGGAATGTAAAACGGGTGATTAACCCAAGGAAAAAATTACAAAAACAAGGGGCTTCAGTACCCCGACCAAAGAAGAAGGGGAGCCGGCATCCTGGCCTTTAGCAAGTTGAAACCCCTACATCAGGTTGAACCTCATCACCTCCGTTCTCACCCTGGTCTCCTCCCAGTTGACTTTCTGAGACATTGTCAGGAGACGAAAAGAGCAGTATTATTTTGCCATCATTAACAAAAGACATGCAATCCATGCCGGAGGTGTTGAAGTCGAAGCTAGGATTCAAGAGCCGGATTTGATTTAGGGTGTTTTCAAACGACTCCCTCGCGGTTTTCTTTATGGCTGCATCCTTCATATCAATAGCAGCCTTGGCAGTGTCTAAGGCATCGTTTAAAACACCTAGGTCCTGGATGGATTTTCATTCCCCCTCAAGAAGCAGCTCTATGGTTTTTTTTTATCTCAAATTTGAGCCTCTTGAAGTTGGCCTAAATCCAAGCTCGCCTTGTCAAAGTCCGCTTTGATCTTCTGTAGATCCTGTCCCATTTTGTCTCTTGCTGCTTCAACCACTTGTACTTGTCTCAAAGCATCGGCCTTAGCCCCTTGCACCAATTTCATAGATTGGAGTTTATGCTCCTTGGCCTCTAAAGTAACCCTTTTTTGCTCGGCTTCCTATGAAGCATACTTTGTGTTCATGGTGGTCAAAGTTTGGATCAACCTGGCAACTTGCAAGGTGTACCGCTCTAAGTTCGCCATTACTTGTAGCTCAGTAGTGCCATATTCAAAGGCTTCTAAGAAGCACTTTTGGGGACAGACAGCGTTGCTAAGCTGAATAGGTACATTGCCGCTCCAAACAACCCCATGAGGAGTTTCGGGATTGGCGTTGGAGGTGGAAGACTTGGAGAAGGAGAAGTGTGAAGAACCTTTGTCATAGCTAAGACAAGATTCTCGTCGTGGTTGGGGTGGCCATTTTGGACTTTTAGGCCGGGATGGTTTTGCCAGTTTTTGATTTCTTAGTTCGGCTAACCTAGCTACTCTTCCCGGCATCAGCCTTTCTAGGTTCCAGAGTGGCCCTTTTCTTGCTTGTCCCAGGTTTGCCAAGGCAGCAAAAGGTCTTTTTCCCATTTTCAAATATGCAAAACAAAAAGTCAATGGTAAATTATTCATTTATCAGAAGCCGAAACATGCAATACAATAGAAATAAATGTTTGTACTAGGAGGATTGTGGAGAGGAACTTTAAAGACTCCGCGAGCCTCCCGAAACTTCTCTGGTCGCGGTGACTCTAGCTGTGGGGGTCCATCTCAGAAGCAAAAAGGGCAATGGTCCGGGAATCGTGGCAGAAATAAGAAATTTGTTAAACCGGGAAATCAAAGCTATGAAAGGCCGAAGGAAGCAGGCAAGTGCAACAAGTGTGGAAAAACTCATTACGGGACTGATTGAAGTGGGCAAACTGTCTACTTCATTTGTCGAAAGCCTGGACGCTTGAAATGGAACTGCTCACAGTTGAAGACGGAGTTGAGACCCCATAACCATGGTAGAGTCTTTGCAATGACAAGGGAAGAGGCCAAGAAATCCCCTGAAATGATTCAAGGTATTATCTTAATATACGGACACTCATTGCATGCATTATTTGATACCGATGCAAGTCATTCATTCATTCCATGCGACTGTGTGGCATGCTTGAAGTTAGATGTCCATAAGTTGCCATATGATGTGCTTGTATCTACACCCTTAGGGGTTAAGGCTAAAACCACTTATGTATGTTTTAATTGCGTGGTGACTATGAATGGGCGTAAGTCGACGATTGATTTAATTTGCTTGCCTCTACGGGAGATTGATGTGATATTGGGCATGGATTGGTTAACGGCTAATAACATGATTATGGACACTGGAAATAGAAGAATTATCTATCCAAAATCTTCGCAAAGCTCTAGTGAAGGAGTTAGACTTGGCTTTACATTCGGCCATTGAAGCCGAGGAGTCTATCAACCAGGGTTGCCATGGGTATATCATATTCTTTTCGTACGGTAGAACCTGAACTCTCCCTAGACCAAATACACGTTATTAAGGATTCCCTGATGTGTTCCCTGATGACATCAGTGGATTACCACTAGAGAGAAGTCAAGTTCGCAATTGAGTTGATGCCTGGCACTGGACCAATTTCTAAGGTAGCTTATAGAATGACACCCAATGAGATGGTGGAATTGAAGAAGCAAATCGAAGAGTTGCTCCAAAAAGGATTTATTCGACCAACTGTCTCACCATGGGGAGCTCCAGTCTTATTCGTAAAAAAGAAGGATGGGAGCCTACAACTTTATATAGATTACAGAGAATTAAACAAAGTGGCAATTAAGAATAAATACCCACTTCCCAGGATTGATGATCTTTTAGATCAACTATCTAGCCCCTGTGTGTTTTCAAAGATTGATTTACAGTCTGGATACCATCAGTTGCAAGTCAAGGCTGAGGACATTCCAAAGACCGCATTCAGGACCAGATATGGGCATTATGAGTTTCTGGTAATGCCCTTCGGCTTAACAAATTCCCCTGTTGTCTTCATGGACTATATAAACTGGGTGTTTCGCCCTTATTTAGATCAGTTTGTACCGTATTTATCGATGACATACTGATTTATTCAAAAAGTGAAGCAGAGCATGAGAACCATCTGTGCTTGGCGTTGGAGACCTTAAGGGAGAAATAGCTCTATGCTAAGTTAAGCAAATGCGAGTTTTGGCTCTAGGAGTTCAAGTTCTTGGGGCATGTGATCTCTAGGGAAGGGGTTGCAGTGGACCCTAGTAAAGTGGAAGCGGTATTGGATTGGAAGAGACCAGAATCTGTGTTTGAGATTCGCAGTTTTTTGGGTCTTGCGGGGTATTATTGCCGCTTCATACAAAACTTTGCTCGAATTGCGTCGCCATTGACAAAGCTCACAAGAAAGAGCTAGTCATTTGTATGGGATGCACAATGTGAGGAGAGCTTCCATATGCTGAAGGAGAGGCTTACGACGACGCCTGTATTGATTATCCCAGATCCTAGTGAGACCTATACAATCTATAGTAATGCGAGTTTGTAGGGATTGGGATGTGTCCTAATGCAGTAGGACAGAGTTATGGCCTATCCTCTCGACCATGGCAGTGAAAACGTAGATTTTACCTAAAAACGGAAGGAGAATGAAAAATCGTAAAATGTAAAATCGTAATATAAAACAGAGATTTTACCTACATATATATATATAAATTCAAAAAAAGTAAGACGCCTGCTATATTATATATCTTAAATTTCAAACAATTAAATAAGTCCTACCATATCAATAAGTTGCAAATAAAGTAAACAATGAATAATATATATTTATAATAGTTAGTGTGGGACAAAAGAATGGTGAAGTCTGATTAAATTAACCAAAGGGTAGGCATAGGCATAGCATACTCACGGCTGTGATTCATTTCACACACTCCCACACACATCACGTGACTCACGCCCCACACACCGACACACATTTATTAATCTTCATCTTAGGCACTCATTTCACCCACCCCCACACGCACAATCTCTATACTCTCGAGATCCATTTCTTCTCTCGGTTTATCTCTGCTTCGTCTCTTAATTCATCTTTCTAGTAATCTCTATATTCACAGCGCAGACATTGATATGAGAAGGTGCAAGTCTCCTTCCCGCATTCCGGCACCGGCGATAGCACCGAAGGCCAAGTCTCATGTTCTCACTCCGCTTCACCATCGGCTCATACATCGGTACTCCGGTGGTTCTGCGAAACTCCATCGGCGGCAATGGACCACGGCGCTCGGGAGAAACTACGAGTCCACATGTAGATTCTTTCTTTCTTCAACGGATCTGAGTGAGTCGACGAGATAATAGGGTAGTTTTTTTCCGCTTTATTCAAAATCGAGGCGTTTTAAACGCGTTTAAAGTTGGCGTTTTTAGCGATTCCACTCTTGTTTCCGTTTTTGACGCAACGTAACACGGATTGCTTTGGGAAAAAAACGTAAAAACGCCGATTTTACGATATAAAGCGTGTTTTTGACTACCTTGCTCTCGACAGCTGAAGCCTCACAAGTTGAATTACCCTACACATGACTTGGAGCTGGCAGCGATAGTGTTTGCTTTGAAGATATAGCGACATTATTTGTATGGTGCTAATGTTGAGTTGTACTGTGACCACAAGAGCCTAAAGTATCTGTTTGACCAAAAAGAGCTGAATATGAGACAGTGCAGGTGGATGGAGTTGCTTAAAGATTACGATTTAGAGATTAAATACCACCCGGGCAAGGGTAATGTTGTTATGGATGCATTAAGCAGTAAAGTTGTGCGAGTAGCGTCCATGATGATAGCAGAGCAAAAGCTGATTGAGGATTTCAGGGATTTAAATTTGTCAAGACAAATGGTGATGAGAAAGAGTAAATTCCCTAGAATCCGCATTGCTAATCTCCTTGTTAGTCAGGAGGAGAATAATTTAAGATCAGAAATAGCAGAAGCTCAGGAGCAAGATGAGTTGGCACAGTCCATTCGAGAAAAGATATCTTTAGGCAGACCGACAGAGTACGATATTTCACCAAGTGGACCAGTGCGGTATAAGAAAAGAATCTATGTGCCACCAATAGAAGAGTTATGGAAGAAGATACTGGATGAAGTGCATAAGAGTAGGTACACTATTCATCCAGGAGCAATAAAGATGTACAAGAATCTAAGGACAAAGTTCTGGTGGCCAGGTATAAAGAACAATGTGGCAAGATTGCCGAATGTTTAACTTGCCAAAAAGTTAAGATTGAGCACCAATGACCGGGAGGTTTATTGCAAGGAATCAAGATTCCCGAATGGAAATGGGAAGATGTCACCATGGTTTTAGTAGTAGGCCTTCCCAATATAAGGCACTACGATGCTATTTAGGTGATTGTGGATTGGCTTACAAAATCAGCACACTTCATCCCTATAAGTGTAAATTATTCTCTGGAAAAGTTGGCGGAGATTTATATCAAAGAAATTATATGACTCCATGGTACGCCAAAGAGCGTCATTTCTGACAGAGATCCCCAATTCACTTCCCGATTCTGGCAAGCATTACATGAGGCAATGGGGACGAAGCTGAAGTTTGGTACAGCTTATCACCCCCAGACTGACGGACAATCGGAGAGGACTATCCAGACATTAGAAGATATGTTGCGAGCCTATGTCCTAGATTTCAAGGGTAGTTGGGATTGCTATCTTCCTTTGGCAGAATTCGCCTACAATAATAACTACCATTCCAAGGTATACGAGATGGCTCCTTACGAGGCGTTGTATGGGAGGAAATGCAGCTCACCCTAGGATGGACTGAGTTATCAGAAAGGAAGTTGTTCGGACCTGAGATGGTTGATGAAATGTCTGAGCAGATTAGCTTAATTCGGAAGAGGCTCTTGGTTTGCACAAAGTAGACAAAAGAGTTATGCGAATAAAAGAAGGAGGCCTCGGAATTTGAAGTGGGTGATCATGTATTTCTGAAGATATCTCCGGTTACTGGAATTGGCAAAGCAATAAAGTGGAGAAAACTAAGTCCTCGTTATATCGGTCCTTTTGAGATACTAGCTAAATGAGGACCAGTAGCATACCAGTTGGCATTGCCACCAAACCTCAGCAAGTTGCATGACATCTTTCACGTTTCCTAAATGAAGAAGTATCAACCAGCCCGGAGCATGTGTTGGAGTATGAGGATATCAATGTCCAAGATAATCACACCTTCATGGTAGAACTGGAACGGATTATTGGTCATCAAGATAAATAGCTCTGGCGGAAGAGTATTCCCTCTATCAAGGTAGTTTGGAAGGGACTATCTCCAAAGGAAGCAACATGGGAGACAGTTAAGGAGATGAAGAAGTGTTATCTGGATTTTATGGCTAAGAATATGATTGATGTATAGCTAAAATTTCAAGGATGGAATTTATTTTACGGGGGGAGAAATGTAACACCCCTACTTTTGTAATACACATACAAGCATGAGTTTGTATAGTAATAAGAAGCCTTGAGTCAATTTCAAAGTATTTATTTTCTATAATTTATGGCGTAAATTATTTTAAGGACCCTAAGATGGAAATCCATTGTTTATAATTATATAAAGGATTACTAAGTCAAAATAAGAGGAAACCATGACCAATTGTGTAGTAACTTGTGCATGAAGTAAGCTCGAGGGAGTATAAGTTGGAGTAATGTACAAGTGACAAAGGTCATTAGTTGGACGGGAACAATGACCTTGTGGGACAAGGTATACGTGTTTAACCAAGGAGGAGACAGAGAATATGTGTCTAGACCAAGTATAGAAGGAAGAGTCAGTGGTAGTAGTGCTACGTCGGAAACATGGCAATTCGGGGTCACAAGTTGATTATCGGGTAGCATGTAGTACGAGGTGGTTATGAGATACTGAAATATGGGTTTCTTGCTCCCCAAGGCACTATAATCTGTCCACCCACGGTTAGGGAGAAGAGAGGGAGGGGTGAATTTAGGTGGGCCTAGAAGAAAGAGAAGTAACTTGGAGAGAAAGAAATAGGTCACATCATGTAATTATGAGGAGAGAGAAAAATAAAATAATCAAGAATAATCTGGACCACACAATTTAAATCTGACATGACGATGGAATGACATGTAATTATGACACTAAAAGGTCATTAATGGCGCATCCAAGGGAAGATTTAGTGGGCCCTACTGACTTGGAAGAAGAGCAGTGCAAAATGACCGTTTTACCCCTGCACCAAAAACCTACACCTAGTAACATGAAAACCCACCATGAGGGGCAGTTTTGTAAACCTAATTTTTGGGCAGATGAGGACGCCATTTTCAGCCAAGAATTCTCTAGAATTCTTCAGGAGCAAGTCAAGAAAATCTTATTTAAATCGAGACATGTTAGTTCTCAAGTGTGTTTTGATGATAACAATAGTTGAAAGTTTTTATGATCAAGATTATTTTCTATTGAGGTTCAAAGTCACAATTCTCGGGAATGGAAGGAGATTCTCGAGAATAACATAACAAACAAAGAATGGTTTCACCAAGGCAGGATTCTCGAGAATGTCAGAATAATTCCCGAGAATAGAACTTCACTTTCAAGAAATTTCTCTTGACTCTAATTCTCGAGAATGGGAACTTAATTATCGATAATAGAATTTATTTCATTTTCAAAGCATAATTCTCGAGAATGAAGAATGGCTCTCGAGAATGGTTCACGAAATATAATTCTCAAGTATACAAACATAATTCCCGAGAATGGCGCGAATAATTCATCTATCTCCTTCTTAAGCAATTCTCGAGAATGATGAGGCTATTCTCGAGAATGCAGCTTGCTATTCTTATGCCATTTAACCTCAATGATTCTCCAAAATAACAATCCTTTTGGTAAATTCAATGATATGCTCTCACTAATACAATTCTCGAGAAAACATAAATGATTCTCGAGAATACATGCTCTTCATTTAAATTTAAATGCTATTATTGCATCTTTTATCTGACGATATAATTCTCGAGAATGATGACATAACTCTCGAGTATTTTCAAAAGAAATACATTCGACCAAGAATTCCTGGTGATGAATTCTCGAGAATAGTTTCATCAATTCTCGAGAATGAATGATCATCGGTTCGCCATTTCTTAAGTCTCGCTGTTTGAATTGATCAATTCACTGGGTTACTATCTAATCTTGATTAATCATATCTGAGATTGTTTACATGTTTTTGAATAAGTTTCAGTTGGCTAATCAAGCTAGTTTGAGTTTTTGAACGAAAGACAATCCAACGTTGCAAATGCATTAAATGCTCGTTCAGAAAAGCAGAGAAACAATCAGAATTAGATTTCGTAGCGAGACGAAGTAATTCCTTCAAGGCATTCCAAATAATACTCGAACTACTCTACGCACAAATACATCGACGGGAATGCATTTAATGAATCAACGGTTGACTATTTACAAAACAGAGTGCACTATGCCTAACGGAAAATTCAAAGAGACTCAACGGCTAGTTTGCAGAGCTTCCCAACTGCATTAATGGTGAACGCTATAAAAGCTCACCGCATTCAATTTCGCCAACTAGCCGAAAACACTATGCATTCAATTCGAATTTATTACTATTCACTATTTCAACTTGTTTTATTAACTTGTACTTTAGTGTTCAATATTTTATCTACTCGTGAGGACTTCTTAAACACTTATTTCTTTCTTAGTCGTATCTTAAGGTTGAGGAACCTTAAGAGAGGGTGTATCAATTACAACTTGTAAGGGGGAGCAGAGTCTTAGAGTGAGAGGACCATCCTTTGTTTATAGAGTGTGTAATTATTCTTGAAAGATAGTGGAATCCCAGGTGTGCTGGGGACTGGACGTAGGTCAGAGATTTTAGACCGAACCAATATAAATCGTTTTGTGTCTATTTCACTTCTCTATTTCATTTCTCTATTTCTGTTTCCCTTGCCTTCGTGTGAGCTTTGCGAAAAGAATTTGAGATCACCTATTCACCCCCCTCTAGGTGATATTCCATCTTCAAGACATTCTTTTGTTTAGAGGATAATAACCAAAGTTGGATAAAGGTCCTCACCCTTGGAGCCTACATAAAGGGAACTTCCCCCTCCATTTGCCATCAGCCAAGCATGATTTTAAGGTGAAGAGGGAGAGTCTCTAGCTGAAGGCCTTGATCCAAGGGAAGAGGAGGGCACACACAACCTAAATTCTAAGGTAAGCCTCTCACCAACAACTTAGCAACCCTTATTTCTGCCCTATGGTGATTTCGTGTTGATTCAGTGAGATTTCCATATCTTTGCGGTTCCCATTGAGTCCATAATGTGTTTTTGTGTGGGGACAAGTGGGATCTGAAAGTGGAGCTTAATCACCAAGAGGGGGTAAATTGGGGATTTCAAAAAAAATTTTGAATTACTCTGTTTTTGGACACGAAAACAGAGCTGAACATAGCATAAGGAAGAAGAGCAAGACACACAAAATTTATATTGGTTCGGTCCAATCTATTGACCTACGTCCAGTCCCCAGACACTCTGGGATTTCACTATATCAATTGATTACACACTCTGTAACTCAAGAGTAATTCTCTCACTAGAACTTACTCCCCCTTACAAGTTGCGATCAATAACAAAATCTCCAAGTCCCCTGACTTGAGATTCTTACAATAAATGATTTTCAATAAAGAAACTATCTCTAAGAGTAGATAAGAATAAACACTGAAGATCAATGTATCAAAAGATACTTTACAACTGAAAACTGAAAGAATAGTTGGTAAACTTGAATGCAATTCGTTTTCAGCAAATTGGTTGTTGAGAAGAATTGAATGCAGCTCTATTTATACTAAGAGAGCATTAAATGACCGTTGTAATCTTCAATATAACCGTTGCCTTCATTAGACAAGGATTAGGTTAAGCTTTGATCTTCTTCTCTCACTAGACTTTGCTTAATCCAGTTGCATAGATGTTTGTGCTTGACTTCTTGACTTTTAATCCGTTGGAAGAGCAGCTACTAGATGTGGAAAGGAAACTTTAATCCCTTTGCAATGTGTGTAGAATGATTGTCCAAAAGGATGCAAGTTTTCTGAACTTTGCATTTAATGTGCTGACATCACCTTTTGCTTTTGCTCAAATCTTCATTTAATATCCTCTAAATGATCTGAAACTCACTAACAAAGTGGTTAAACATAGCTAGGAATATTAATGAATGATGATAGGAAGTATTAAGATCAAATAAGAAGATTTCACTAATTCATCAGATTTGAGTTTCAAACTTTGTGACACAAACTCGAGTTTGTTCTTTTGAACTCGAGTTTTCAACTGTGCACTTATAGCAAAACTTGAGTTTTCATAACTAAACTTGAGTTTCCTCCTTCCAAAGAGGAAAGTCACGATTTGAGCTTTGGAACACATTTTTGAATGAAACTCAAAACTCGAGTTTCCATTTCCAAACTCGAGTTTTGGACTTTTAATATGAAACATGATTTTATTCCAAAACATCAAAATTGGAGTTTTCATTCTAAACTGGAGTTTTCAAAACATTGAAAAAGTTCAAAGCTCTCGGCTTGGCCAAAACTCGAGTTTCCAAAACCAAACTCGAGTTTTCATTTAAGTATGAAAACCTTGAGAAATTTTTGCCAAGTCAAAATTGGAGTTTTCAAAAACGAGTAAAACTTGAAAACTCTACGCAAGTGAAAACTCGAGTTTCAAAATCAAAACTCGAGTTTTCTCATACCTTTGAGAAAACTTAGAAAACTCATGGCAAAGTGTAATCTTGAGTTTTAAATCAAAATATAAGTCCAAAAAGTCAAAGACTCTGTGATGCCAAAACTCGAGTTTCCAAATGAAAACTAGAATTTTGTTTTTATCGAGAAAATAATGAGAAGTCTCGTATGATGCAAAACTCGAGTTTGTCTCAAGATGAAAAACCGAGTGCTCTCTCGTAAGCCCAAAACTTGAGTTTTCCATGAAAACTAGAGTTTTGCTTTGTTCATTGAAATTGAGCTACTCTCTGTTAAAGTCAAAACTCGAGTTTCCAAACCAAAACTCGAGTTTGCCTTTAACAGTAAGTTTTTCAACTTACCAAAGACAAACTTCAACTTGTGTTTACAATTTTTCAGTTACCATCAAAACACATAGAGAACTAACATGATTGCCTTTTTCCAAACCTGAAAAGCTTGAGTCTTTAATATACAAAAATCTGCCAACTCTTACGGTTTTTGGGCGTGAGGGGAAATCGATGGTTTTGAAGTAGTAAATGAAGTTCAAATGCTTTGAAATTTTTCATGGTGGAAGCAGACATCCTAAGGATGATTTTGATATAATATTTTGTGTCAATTGTGTTGGTTATGATTAGTTTTGATGATGTCTTATATAGATGCCATCTATAAGAGCAAAAAGCCTACATACTGCATTTATCCTCTACTTTGACTAATTCTTATACTTTTACTAATTCTTATATTTAATATAGATATGTGAAGTTTAATACAATGAAGAATTGTCAAGAATGAAGTTTGAAGAAAGAATAATTTGTTAAATATCATGAGAATACCAATATTCAAGTCTTTGTGATCGAAGTTGGAACGGCTCAATTCGGAGTTAAAATGAGCTACATTGCATTCTTGAAGGCATGCTCAAGCACAACAAAGTCATGCTCGAGCAAGGTGCATTTCCATGTCCAGTTACACATGAAATCCGCTCATGCTCGAGCATAAAAATGCTTGCTCAAGCGGTAGCTGCTCGAGCGAGAAGAAAATTCTTGCTCGAGCAAGGTCGTGCTTCAGCTACTCTGTTCAACTTTGTTTCTGGCGACCTCTGGTGATTCGACGATATCTCCCAAACCAGGAATCAGATTGACGTGAAACAAGTGGCATATGAAACTAGACTCCCAATGCATCATTTTGATATAAAATTCATGCCCAAAGGATTTCATATGAGAGAGCTATTATTTTTTCAAGTTTCCATAAATATCACAGTCACAATTAGGACCAAGCTTCGGTGTTTTTGGTGTATCTCACAATCTAAAAATCCAATTGAGTTGAAATCTCTGCCATTGGAAACTAGACTCAAATACCTTTTCAAAAACATTAAGAACACAGAAAAAAGATCAATTGAAGGATTTATGATGTTTTGAAGTTGACAAGGTATGTTCGGGATGTTGCAATCGGCGTTGATTAAGAACAAATTTACATTCATTCCGTGATAACCAATGAAATACAAGAAGTTTGGGACTGATTCTTATTGATATGGAAAGAAGAATTGAAGATATTTCTAAGCATGGGAAGTTTTCTAAATTTGGAGCTAATTTGAAGATGACATATTCACTGGAAGCCAGCCTACTCGAGTAGAGCAATTAGTCACGCCGAAGCAAATGGTAAAAGCACGCTCAAGCAACATCATTATAACTGGAATCATGCTTGAGCAAGGTATTTGTAACTCCCGAGCATCATTGGACTCAAAGCAAAGAAGTGTAATTGGAGAGTCATGCCCGAGCACACAGTTGGCCATGCCCGAGCATCATCGAGATGGAGAGCCATGCTCGAGCAGAGAATGAAGCATGCTCGAGCAGCATGCTCGAGTAGAGATAAAATGTGCCCGAGCAACATCGATCGACTCTTCATTCTCTATCTCTGAAAAATGGCTTGCTCGAGCACTATGCTCGAGTAGAGGTAAATGCATGCTCAAGCAACATCAATCGTATTCTGATTCTTAGCCTCTGGAAGACTCTTGCCCAAGCAGAAGAAAAAGGTTGCCCAAGCAAGCATGTGTTTGAACCTATTTCGCTCTCTGGCTCAACGTTTCCCGAGCACGATATCTGGCATGCTCGAGCATTAGCGATGATTGAAGCCTTGGTCTGAGGCATGCCCAAGGAGAGTAAAAGGCATGCTCGAGCACCATGCTCGAGCAGAGGAAAAACCATGCTCGAGCAGCATCACGAAGTATTAAATTCTCACCTATATCTATGTCTTGCTCGAGCAAGCATGATTGCATGCTCGAGCATCGCCGAAACATATCACTCCTCAACCGTTTTAATGAAGCTTGCCCGAGCATGATTTATTATGGTGCTCGAGCAGACGAAGATCCTTGCTCGAGCATCAGCGATGTTGATATGCTTTTATCTGATTCAAGAGAAGCTTGCCCGAGCAAGCATGAACTGTTGCTCGAGCAAGACCCCTCTGGTTTGAAATCTCCATCTGCATAATTTACGAAATCACTGTGTTAATTTTATTACTTCTAAATGTTACTCTTACTAATCCTAAATGCTTTTAACTAGTCCATTAATGAGTTTCAGTGATTTAAGCATGTGTTAAACATCAAATTAACATAAAGCAATTTGTGTGTCAGAAGCATTAAATGCTACATCAGAAAACATATGAAAGCCTCTGTGTCTAACGGATAGTTTGAATCTTTACAATGGCTATTATTACAACACAGAAGCCGAAACATTAACGAAGTCAATGATAAACACTTTATGATTAAAGTTGGATTAGAGCTCAACGGTCAAAAAGCAACAAAAGCTTCAACGGCTACTTCCAACTGATCTCCAACGGTAAAATGCTTGCAACGGTTGAAACACAATAACCTATAAATTGCGAAGCCTTCAAACCAAAAGGTGTGATGACAATTGATGAATGAATCGATGATGCCAACGAAATGACTTTACTGCTTCACCGTCGATAGCTCATACACTCTGTTTCTCAATGTTTATATAGTCTACTATAAAGAGTGAGGTGATCAATTATGTACTTCAGTGATTATCATTCATCTACTCTGTGAGAGAGTTTTATCACTTATTTTTATTCGTTCAAAATCTCAAGGTAGAGGTATCTTGAGTGTGGGTGTACAATTACAACTTGTAAGGGGGAGTGAGTCCGAGTGAAAGGGTCATCCTGAGTACAGAGTCTGTAATTGTATCCTTACAGTGTGTAAGGGGAAGTATCTCGGTAAGAGATTGTAAAGACTGCACAAGTGCCCGACTAAACTTGTGAGGTTGTAAAGGCTTTTCTCTTGTGCCCAGTTAAACACGGAGATAGTGGATTGAAAATCTCAAGTGGAGCTTGGGGACTAGACGTAGGTCAAGGATTGGGCCGAACCAGTATAAATCACAGTTTGCATATTCTCTTCCCTTATCTTTTACATTTCCGGTATATGCTTATTTGAATATCTAACCTGTCGATTTAGAAGTTACGAAAAGATTTTCAAAGTTCCTAAAGTTTTATTCGACACCCAATTCACCCCCCTCTTGGGTGATAACCAAGTCTTCCAATTTGGATTTTCCAACCGAGAGTTATTTAAGGCTACAAATGACCTAAAAACATGGTTTTTGTCTCTAACCAGTGGCCAAAGTTTGGAAACCAGAGAAGGATTCAAACCCAGATGACCCTGGGAATTATTTTTCCTATACAATAGACATTCTAAAGGTTTTAAGGCTACTTATTTCATGTCAATAAGATGTTTCTAGAATTTATTAAAAATCAGCAAAGTTGGGTCAAAGTTTTTGGAAAATTTTGGGTGTTAGGCGAAATTCATGAAACTTGAAGCTAAGTTTGTTCACGTGATTAAAAGAATGATGTTTGGCTATATCTAGGGTAATAGCACGTTTTTGGGACACATTTTCAATACCAAGAGGAGGGTTTGTTGTTTACAAGAAGTGCCAGGTAGTAACTGTTGACTTGCATACTCTATGTTGCTCTTGCATGTGTGTATTATCATGATGTAAGAGTTGGACTGTAGCACCTAGTGGACTGTGTGTCCTTAGGTAGCTGCTGAAGTCCAAGGAATACTTATCGGGCTGTGGTGCCTATTGGACTGTGTGTCCTTAGGCTTCCATCACAGTACCGAGGGCATGTATATCGGGCTGTAGTGCCTATAGGACTGCATGTTCTTAGGTTTCTGTCACAGTACTGAGAAAAAGTATCTTCTGTTTGAATATTGTATGTCTATCACTACATAGAAATTGACCAAACCAGATCCCGGTGCTCTGTTGTGCTAACTCTGTAATAAGTTAATTGGACCAAGTAATAAGGGAAGATGATTAAATAAAAGGAATCCCTCTAACCCGCCACCCGAAAGGGCGAGGCCGGTAGGGGTGTAACAATACCACTACTCATGGGTCCCCTGTTCTGGCCAAAAATAATGCTAGAGAACAACAAAATTTTTCATCCAAGTTCCTTTGTAATAACACCATGCTTTAGTATCTAATCACATCCTAACTTGTTATTTAGGCTTTAATCACACTTTAACCCAGTTTAGAAAAAATGGCCGGCACCTCCCCTTAACACTTGGGGTTTCCAAAATCACAAGAAGACAAGAATAAGCCACCACAACCAACAACAAGTGCAAGAACAATCACAATAGGATCGAAAACATCTCTTACCTTGGCTTTATCTTGTGTTCTTGCAAGTTTTTCCTTCCTCCTTGGCTCAACAGTGTTTCAGCCAACACCCTCAAAACACCATAGAAGAGAGTTTTGAGAAGCTAAGAAGGAGTTTAGAAGAGATAGGAACCATTGCACAAGGACTTACCGCTTGATTCTTGAAGTTCCTATCTTCCTCTTCCCCTTGAGATTTTAGCTAGCTTCCTCTTCCGGGGGTGTGTGTGTGTCCGACCCAAATGGATAAGTAAGAAGGAATTTTATGGATATATAGAGGGTCCAAATCGGCTAGGAGGAGGAGAAAACATTTAGGCACCAATTAGCCACTTATTTACTAGTTTGCCATTTGGTTATAACTAAACCATGTAGTTAGGCTCTTGGGCTTTTCTTTATAGTGTGAGATAGGAGTATAGAGTGTTCTTTGTTAGTTCTCAAGATTTTGATTATTACAAGACTTGAAGTCATTTAAGGCTTTGAATCATGTTTAATCATATGCATTCATGAATACTCGAGAATGATATTATGTTACTCGAGTATAGTTGATCTGATATATCTGCTTAAGTGTTTCAGGGATCAATACTTGAGTATTGTTAAGGAATACTCGAGTATTGGTTGACACATGAGCTATCGCATGCTGATTCTGATATGATACTCGAGTATGGTTTATGGATACTCGAGTATTGGATAGCCAGATCAACCATTGCAGAATGCTTCTGATATGATACTCAAGTATTGATTTGGGAATACTCGAGTATGTGACCTCATCGCCAACATTGATCTTCACATATCAGAGCAATACTCGAGTATGAGGTAAGTGATACTCGAGTATGGGTAAAGGAATTCTCAAGTATGGTTAGTTTCAATAAGATACTTGCTCTCGAGTTATCTAATACTCGAGTATGGAACATGGGATACTTGAGTATGTGCATAATACTTGAGTATGTGAATTAAATTCCCGAGTATGACCTGCTAACATGTTTCATTCAGTCTATTTCTTTTAGCGAAACACATGTGCTACTCAAGTATTCAGATTGAATACTCAAGTATGATCAATAGGAAAGCCTCTGATATAACTGAACCACAGAGATACTCGAGTATTGAGTATGGGTACTCGAGTATTGGCGAGAACGAAGCATCTGTCAGGTGTTTCTACACAGGCTACTCGAGTATATAAGTATGAGTACCCAAGTATGGTATATCAGCAAACATTAACCATCTACAACATCATTCGAATGATTTGTTTAATTGTTTATATCTTGCTATACATCATTTGATATTATTTGTGATATTATTAATTATCTTCTTGAGTGATTTTCATATGTTTAACCAATGTTTGAATTTAGATGAGTTATCAATCGCCAAGATTTTCGTGAAATAGAGACAACGCACTGAACTCAATTAAGGTTAACCCATTCTACCGAAATAGGCGCGTATGCTTAAAAGCTCTCAACGGACATATTCAAACATTAAAATGGACAAATTCAATTCCTGCAATGGTCTTCATTCTACAACTACTATAGATACTCGAAGTATTGAATTCACCAATACGAACAAACGCATACATAGACAAAGCACTCAAAGCGATCAATTTCTATTCTATTTATATCTTTGGATATTATTGAGCTTCAGTGTTTATCATTCATCTACTTTGTGAGAGAGTTTTATCATTTGTTTTACAATTCGTTCAAATCTCAAGGTAGTGGTATCTTGAGTGTGGGTGTACAATTACAACTTGTAAGGGGGAGTAAGTCCTAGGGAGAAAGGATCATCCTGAGTTACAGAGTGTGTAATTGTATTTGCGAGCTCGTGAAAAATCCCGGAGTGTCTAGATCCTGGATGAGGTCAAGGAGTTGGACCGAACCAGTATAATTCCTCTGTGTCATTTCTCTTTACTTCTTTACTACTTTCATTATTTATCCCTCATACCGCAAAAGAATTATTTAAGATCATCTATTCACCCCCCTCTAGGTGATATTGCACCTTCATTTTTGAATTTTTTGGAGGCCAAGTCCATGGGCCTTACAAACTCATGGCTGAAGTTGACCATTTAACCCTTACAAAACTTATTTTTGTACAAACTAGCAGAACTTTCAATGAAATTTGAAACTTCATATCTCATGGTACAAATATCCAATTGTAGTGATTCCAAAGGCTATGTGGACATTAATAAGTCTATTTTAAGCGGGGGAAAAACCTCCCAGTGTCAATTGCACATCAACTATTCCAAAAAAAAAAACCATTTAATGCACATTGGTCCAGAAAACGTGCCAAATTTCAAGGCTAGCTTCAAAAATTCATAACCCATGGTTCATAGGCCCAATTGACCTATATGACCCATCAAATTCAATCTTATCATGTATACTGAAAAGTTTCATAGCCATTGGATATCATTTGCTCAGTCAAAGGCAAGTCACAAACTGCTTGCCTCCTAGAAAATCCAATATGCCAGCATCAAGGGAAAATCCTTTCTTATTTCTCTTTTCTTCTTCCATGTGACCACTTGGACGAAATTCTTAAGATAAAGGGATGAGGTGGCACCTCCCCTAACTCCCAGGTCCAGTGTTAGGAAAAGTCAAGTACGTATCCAAAATGGGGATTGGTGGATTCCTTGAACTCAAGCACTAGGTGGCGCATTCTGGTTCTGTTAACGCAAAAGCAGCCTTGTAATTTGTAATCATGAGGGGACACTTGTCACATTTCTATTAGACAAATACAAAATTTATGTTATCATAACTTACTTTATTAAAGCTACTTTAATAAATCTACTTTATCGGTGCTTACTCGGGATTCTGCTTGGGTTTTACTTGGGATTATGGTATACATACTAAGACTTGCTAAATGGCATCAGGTTAGACTCTATATGGAGGCCCCACTTGGCACCATATACCGCCATCATGTTCCAAAATCGTAGGGTACACATATGTGCCCTGGAAATGCCATACGTACACCTATACCGACACACTTTGCTCGACCAATCATGCCATACCTTATAATATAGCTAGGTGTCATCTTTCCACTAACCCAATGGCACCATATAAACATTCTATGGTCTTATGCATTACCCCTTCAATCTTATGGCCTACGCAAAATAGGTCCACTACCCAATATGGATGAATCACATAGTACCCAAGAGCTATTCTATTTCTCAACTTTTTTAGGACTCTTCCCAAACTGGGCTTATTAATCTGCCTAATGTAGGCTTATTCTCTAGTCTCAAGGCGCAAAATTCAGGATATTACAATTCTCGTTCAATAAATTTCATCCTCGAAATATGAACGTCCATACCTCGGGGAATCATTCTAAACACTCAGTTTATCCCTTTCCTATGCATGCTCAATATGCATGCAATATAATCATACAACACTCTTATTCATCCTGTCCTAGGGTGTAGTATTCAAACACAAGAACCGCTGGTCCACTCTCCAAGCACTAGGTTACGAAGGCCTCACTGCCTTATACATTTCTGCCTTTCGACTTATTTCATTCTGGCTTTCAACTCATTCTGTTGCCACAATGCTGGATACTCTGGTCTTACTACCAAGGGAATCACCATGTGCCATAAGCATTTCAACTACATCCTGGTATAGTCTGAATATTTTGCCAGCCTCAGGATATACTCTGGACATATTGGTCCAAAGTTACCACGCTAAGCAACAAACATAGTGCTGGGCACACAGGTCTGATAGCCCAGGAACACCGCACCATGCAAACTTGCACATCAGGTCTTACTGTCTCGAGCCTCTTCTCGCCTATAATGTTTCTAAGCTTCTTCAATTCAAGTTATCAAACAACTTTCCTCTTGCTTAGCACTATAGCTAGGAAATACTATCTTACCTAACCCGTTCAGATTTCTAGACCATTCTATTAGTTTTTGTTCCTGTATCAACATAATCACCGACTGCACTACTTTTCATTTTAACACATTAGCGATGACAACCATGTCACTACTTTTTAATTCTTTTATGTTGTCTCATATTCAACATTATGATTTTCACATATTCAAAATCTCTATCGTCATAGTACATTTTCACAATTGCACTATTGTTGGTTGATTTCCTTGATGGCAAGTGAACCAGTCGAACAAGTAATAAAGAGTAAGTAGAGTATCGTCCCACAGAAACTAGATACCAAATGAGGACACCGAATTGCAGGATAGTTGTGTTTGAAAAGATAATAAATTTGATTTCGTTGGGAGTTTTTATGGCTATACTAATAAACAATAAAGTAAACAGAGTGTTGTAGTCATAAGAAGATATTAGTAGGAAAATAGGTGAGCTCAAAATCATTCTCAAGCATATCAATCCCCGGTTGCTTCACACATTGCTATAGCATTTATCTTTGCCACAGACTTTCGCAATGCTACAACATAGATACTAATTACAACGATATTTAGATAACCCACCACTAGGTTAAGGAAACTAAATAAAATGTTTTGAAGTGTTTATATTTTTTATTTTTGTTTAAAAATTTATGAAATTAGTTAAGTGAGTCTTATATTAAGGACAAAAAATGATGGTATAATTTAAAAACAAAGCAATTGTTTTACAAAAATGCAGATATAGCAAATTCAAGCCATCAGTCATCACAATTTTGGCACGTATCAAAGATCAAGAAATTTTATAATACAGGTAATGTGATAGGCGGATTGGCCTTTCAATATTATCTGTGCAATTGGTGGCGCAGAAAGATATAAGTGCTGTGTAGTCTATTCATTATTCAACAAGCATATTCGTGACTTAAAAATATTGCTCGCTCTTGTTTAGCTTTCAAAGTATCCTATTCATAACCTACTTTATTTCATTTAGTTATTCATTGATAAATGGATAATATTCATATGACCGAGCACGCCCATATTGGGGTTTCCACTTCTAGTACAAAGCTATGTGAAAAGGCAAAAACAAATAAAAAACACAAAAATAGAAAAAGAACTTTCCAACTGTTTAATATTTGAGAATATTATTGATGTTATTTAATAGCATTTCTCTCAATTACTTTTTTTATTAGGTCAAGCATAGGCTTAGAGCGTAGATGATTTTCATCTCTCTGAACAAGTGCATATACTCCATGTTACAACTTGTATTCTCCTACTTATGAAAATGAAGCCCAACAGTTTGTTGGTATTTCTTTCAATTACTTTATCATATTACATAAAACATATTTCATGGCAAAACAGAATTAAAAACGCGTTAACCACTTGCAATCCACGTATGAGAACTTCTAATATCAGCTGCCGCCAGCACTAATTCTGGTTTTAGGTCATCATTGCGATTGATTTTAATTAATTTATTGCTCTTCTGGTAATATGACATAGGGATTAATATAATAGACAAGTGCTTCATGACAAGCACCACGTTAACTCACCTGAGTGCGTCCACAAGTTGATGTGTTTTTCAATTCTTTTATCCCACAACTTCAATTTGATCAAAGCATGACCAAGAAAAAAAAATTTTAAGTTGGTTCGCAGATCTTCGCAATATATTGTATAGTGCCCGTAAGCTCATAGAATACTTTAGAGTTTTACAATACTTCCTTAACACCTAAATATAATAGTTAGATAATTTCCAGATATTAAGAAAATTAGTTAAATTGGTTATATATAAAAAATGTGTGTTGGATTCCCAAAATACCATTCGTAATCATATAACCACTCCCTCATGGAAACCCCAATACTATATGGGCAATTAATTAAAGGGACACTTTTGGGGAAAAACTTATGAATTTGTGGTGCGAAATTGATCGGGGCCTTATATTTAGGATTAAAATAAACCCCTCTTGTCTCGTTCTATATTTAGAACTAGAGCACTTTAATCATACTCCAAAGTTGACTTTATTTGGAGAAATTAAGGAAGCTAAGTAAGTTATTTAATCATATAATATGTATATCATAAGATTATATATTAATTTATTAGTTAAACTAGTTCACTTAGAGGGGGAAAAACACAAATACAAATACTCTAAAGTAATTTAATTAGCTTTCTTAATCTCTCCAAAAAAAATCAACTTTATCTTATAATTAGGACCAGATGTAGTATTAAACTATTATGATTTACCTTGATTATGCATTCATTTAAAATATATGTTACCTAACTTGACTCCGAAATTGGCAAAATTGATGGCTGATGTACGGATGCGATACTTTCATATTCAAGTAAATAATGAAAATAAAAAATCATAAAGCTATCCGCGTCCAACAGTGCTAGATTTTCAGAAAAGAAATCACTCCAGATTAAAGCGAACCCCCCACTAACAGAATTTGAAATAATTAATTTCCTCAATCCTGGAGCTGACATGATATAAGAGAAAAGACCATCTCTATAAATACACGTATATTTGATAGCAATCTCAGCAATGAGCAGTATCATCTCAAGGTACTGGTAGGTCAATAGAGTTCAAATCTTAGTCATTATCTACATATTTCACCCCACTTTTTCTATCAGAGCTACTTCTATGTAAAACTTAATATTTATTAGAGAGGTAGTTCACGTTGTGGGTTTACTTTTGGAATTTACATGCTTTTAGGAATCTGTCAAAACTCGTGAATTTGACAACCTTGCAATAGTGCATAAGTAGTTAGCCATGAAGATGGGTAATGAAGTTGAATGGAGAATAAAGGCCGTCGGAGATGGATCATTGGAGATTTTGGTGCCAGAGAGATTTGGAGTTGAGAGGATCCAACAATGGATATTAGGGCTAGGTTTAAAGCTGTTGAAATTTCCGAAGAAAGCATGGGAGTTAGGAGTAAATGATCCCAGAAAGTTTATTCATGCCATCAAGGTAGCCATAGCTCTTACTTTAGTCTCCCTCCTCTACTACGTCAAGCCTTTGTATGAAGGAGTTGGAGGAAATGCTATGTGGGCAGTCATGACTGCAGTTGTTTTGTTTCAGTACACAGCAGGTACGGTACCTCCTCCCACGTATATTTTACTCAAAATTACAATTATTTTCTGCAAATGTGAGAAAATTATCTAAACCCATCTATGATATATCCGATAATATGTGTGTGTGTGTGTGTGTGATTAAGCTACTAATTGGATAATTAATTAATGCAGGTGAGACTATTAGTAGAAGTATAAATCGGATCTGTGCGACATCCGTTGCTGGGCTTCTTGCCATTGGTGTTCAAGGGGTAGCTAGTAGAGCTGGAGATCATGTCGAACCAATCATTGTAGGCGTGTCACTCTTTCTGTTAGGTATATTAAAAGCTATTTCGGCCAAACCATCTACTTGTTTTGTCGGACAAGAACCTCTAATGCTCCACTCTCTAAAATATTTGTTACTTTTTTCTACTGAACATAAAATATGTGACATGTTGATATCTTAAGGGAATGAGATTGTGCAATTTTGAATCTTTTAATGATTTTTAAAAGAAAAATACTCTAAAATTTTGAAGTGTTGATATATTTTTTGAAAAATCGTAAAAAATTAGAAACGATATTAATTCATGCTGGTAATATAGATGAATAGAAGATTGAAAAAAACACTTAGAAGGTTGAAAAATTTTAAAGGGCATTAGAGCATAGTGCATTAGAAGCATCTTGTCTGGTTTTTTCTTGATTCCTATATAAGTAATCAATATCAATTATCAAAATATACAAATCAATTTTTTATTCACAAAATATAAGTGTGATGAAATTATTTATTGTTTAAAATTTAATCTTAATGTTGATGTTTAAATATTAATAACATAGTCTCCTCTATCAAAGTAACTGAAACTGTTTTGATAGACATGATCCGAGCTTTCATATATCTTGATTAATCTTCTAATAAAAAATTTGCAACATAGCCAATATCTTGTTAACTTATTTATTTTTATTTCTGTTGTCATCAGCTTCTGCTGCAACGTTCTCTAGATTCATCCCAATTATTAAGGCTCGATTTGATTATGGTGCTGTGATATTTATCCTCACTTATAGCTTGATTTCAATCTCGGGTTATCGGGCCGACGAATTATTGGATATGGGACTTCAAAGGATATTCACCATTGTAATTGGCGCGTCTCTTTGCATAATCACGAGCATCACCATTTGCCCCGTTTGGGCGGGTCAGGAGCTCCATTTTTCTATCATTGAAAAAATGGACAAACTCGCAAATTCTTTAGATGGTAGTCTCCCTTCAAATAAATTACTGTAATTCTTAATTTTACTACACTTGCTTGGGGCGTAGCTAAATGTATATATATGTGTATATATGTTTTGATATTTCAGGTTGTGTGGCTCAGTACTTCATTGATCAAACATCTTATGTTAGTGACGAAGAATATGATAAAAAGTTGCTTGGTTACAAGTGCGTGCTGAGTTCTAAGGGAGCAGAAGATTCTATGGTAGGTATACAAATTCAATAATCGATTACTTTAAATTATTGAATGGGTTGAGCTTTACCCAATACTTTGGTCTTTGAAGTAGTTTTTTTTTTTTTTTTTTTTTTTTTTTTTTTTTTTTTTTTTTTTTTTTTTTTTTTTTTTTTTTTTTTGCCATCCAACATCTGAAAGTATTTTGTGGTTCATCCACCACTTTGAAGTATTTTTTTTTTTAACGTGCGTCTACTTTCCTATTTGAAGTATTTTGTTATCGAATTTTTCCCTTAAAACATTTCTAAGTCAATTTTTTCATCACTCTTTTTTCACATTTTCAAAACTAATCTTTCATATTTTGAGTAATCTTTAACATTTAATGATCAGATTTTCAGTTTTCCCATCTTAATTATTTTCTAGATTTATGTTCCATGTTTTCAACCCTGATAGTTAATTATTTTCAGTACTGAAAATATGGATGATAAGTACCTTAACTTAACCGGCCTTTCTAGAGTTGACGAGGCTAAACTTGCTCCTTAAAAAACATACTTTAATAACAAAATTAAATTATAAAATATTTTAGGATATTAGACTCACTTAAAAAAATACTTTAAAGTGTTGAATGAAACACAATATATTTTAGGATGGAAAAAATACTCTAAGATGCTAATTGAATCTTAACTCTATTTGAATTTGGATTTTACAATTTTGACCATATTTTATTGGACAGGCTAATTTTGCAAGATGGGAACCAGCCCACGGCCGGTTCAGATTTCGTCATCCATGGAAGCAATATCTTAAAGTAGGGGCATCAATGCGAAGTTGCGCATCTTGCATAGATGCTCTTCTTGGCTGCGTGAATTTAGAAAACAAGGTTATTTAATAAATTGATAAACTAGTTGAAATTGAGTATTACAATCTATATGATTTTTTTTATGCATGATTCAAGACTAAAAATGTTATCAATGGTTAATTTTTTTAACAAAATAAATATATAATTAAAAATATAGTATTCTTAATTTTTTACAAAATTAATAATATCTATTAGGAGCCATACAATTTATCGCAAGCTAGTCATACAAACAGTTATCTATCATAACTCTGTATGTGCAATATTTTTTTAACATATTTTTTGTACTCATCCTTCAGAATATATATATATATATATATATATTTTTTTTTTTTTTTTTTGGTAATGCTTCGGTCCTTTTTCTAAAAACATTTTGAGAAGTTTATCATAACCCTTTTTACAAAATTAAACCTTTATAGAAATTGTCTACTATATTTAATTATTTTTCACAAAGGTTCCCTTAATTAATTAGATGGAAAGAGACTTTTGAGAGAAATGTGGTTCTAAGGATAATTTGGAAAAACAATGTAATATGGAAGGTGGACAAATATGTTAGCACTTCCTAAATTAACTACACTCCCAAATTCTTATAAAATATTACATTGAGCTACTTAACTAATTTTGGATAGATCAAGAAAATTAGTTAAGTTTGTTATTTGCAACAAATATAAATTGATTCCCCAAAGTACTCTTTTTAATTATGACTACCTTTAGATGGAAACCACCTTAATATGTAATTAATAGAGATACCTTGGAAAAATAATAATAAATTTGGAAGACAATACAAAAGTGGATTGGTATCTTATATTTATAACCAAATCCAGCCCCAAATGGCTTTCATATTAAGGATGGGAGGTAGTAGTTAATATTTAAACATATTTTCTCATTATTCATTCATGGTTTAAGTTCTAGAAAGATGAGAACAAATTTTTAAAAACTCATTATCTCTATACCTATTGGAATATAATGAATATATTGGCTTTGGAACAGGACCCTAGTGATATGAAGGAGCAAATCAGTGATGTGTCCTTGAGACTGAGCGCCAACTGTGCGAGTGTTATAAGGGAGATAGCGAAGACGAATCGAAATATGACAAAATCATCTTGTGTTGATATTTTAGTTGAGGAGATGAATAATACAGCACAAGAGCTTCAGGAAGTATTAAAATCTAATAATCCAATAAATAATGCGGCCAACAACCCTACAAAAGCACATGGTTCTCCCCAACTTGTTCTCATGGAAACGTTTCAACTGCTGACCCTAGCTTCTTTGATTTTAGAAATCTCAGCACGTGTGGAAGACATCGTCAAAGATGTACAACGACTAGCAGAGTTGGCTCATTTCTTGCCTGCAACATGTGTCAAACCCCTCAATCAATGCCAAGATCTTGAAGATCCATGCTCCCAAAATTGAAAAAGAAACCATATATAGAAAAATATGTATTCTTTGAAAAATCTACAAGTGATGTCTCATATTACTGTGTTTGTGTGTGCTCACAACGGTTTTATACTACATCAGAAAGAGATGAGAGAAGAAAAAGAGAAGACTGTATTTTATCATGAAATAAAACTTCAGATAAAGTTTCGTAGTAGCTGATATATGAGCCCACTATTCAGAAAGACTCCTCACAGACTTGTATATTTTATATCAATATCATTGATATTAGGGTTAAGGAGCAAATTAGCCAACAAATTTTTACTTCAAAGCGTCTAGCACAAAAAACTTTTAAATGAACCTTAAATACCAAAAGACTTTTTAGAAGGTAAAATTATCACAAAGTCATTAAGTTTCCAGCAACGTCCGTTAGGGGGAAATAAAATGAGTTAAAAGCTTGCGGCAGCTCCCTTGTCTACTTTGCCGACGCATTTTGCAGCGTCGCCGATACCTTCCCTTTCCATTTCTCCTTCGGATCTTCTCCATCCTCGAAAGTCGAAATCAACAAAGGCCTCCGCTGTCAAATTCTCCATCCAAAGTGAAAAAACAAGACCCATTTGTTAAGTATAAATAACAACAAAATAGAAACAGAAATCTAGTAAGTATCCCACAGCAGACATTTGAGGAAAATATTCATCATGTTTTTACTTAAAATAAGAATATGCAAGTAATAATTCTCCGATTTTATTCCTCTTTCAGTTTTTGAGTTCAGGGTAGCCCAACAAAACTTCTATAGACAGTAGATTAGGTAAAAAGCCTATGGAATCCCATTCTCACTATCCTAAATCATTTCTTAACATTTCTATTCCTCATCTTCATCCTCGCGTGCCTCCGTCCTCAACACTGCCGCAAGCTTTGATCTTCACTTGCCACCGTCAATAAAACACAGCCTCCGCCACCGTCTTCCCACAGTAACACTCAATCCGCCACCGTCTTTCAGAACGAGCCCTTCATTTCGTTTCAGTCTTCTTAGCCTGTAGTTTTTAATTGTTTTCTAGCCACGTTGCTGAGACTCCTCTCACCCTCCTGCCACCTATGTATTTTAGTATGTATTTTAACTCATTTTATTTCCCCCAATTCAGCCCACTAACAGACGTTGCTAGCAACTTAATGATTTTGTGATAATTTTACCTTTTAAAAAATTTGTTGGTACTTAAGGTCCATTTAAAAGTTTTTTGTGGTAGTCAGTAAAAGTTTATTGGCCAATTTACTCTTTAACCCTGGATATTAATATAAGTTAATGCTGATACATTTTTATATATATTATAATGTTGGCATAATACAACTACTTCATAATAGGACAATCTATCTTGAAAACTTGAAGCAATGGCTGTTTTTTTAAAACAGATTCCCTTGTGGGTTTTGTTTATTTTAACTTATTCAACTACTCATACGTACACTGTTTGTTGATCCTGAGGATTTGTTATGATGGCCTTGGCTTCTCTAAGTTTTTTTTAACACCGTTTGTGGCTTTGTCATTTAAAGTTTGTACTCTTTCATGTTCCATCGTAAATGTTGCAATATGTGATTCTTCATATTCATTTATTAAAAAACCATAAAAGAGCCCATATTTGGGTTTGTGTCCTTTCATGTTCCATTGTAAAAACTAATGTTTGTGATCTTTCACATTCTTTTAAAGTGTTGTTGGTTTGTAAACTTATAAATAATGGTGGTGTGATTTTTATTTGAGCTCAAATGAAAGCAAACTTCCTATTCATCATTAACTCCAGCTGTAAAATTAATCCAATATGACGATCGTTCAACATGCCCTTTACAGCCACATCAATGAGCACAAGGAAGTTTGATCCCATGAAGTTTGTCTCTTGGAAGAAAACCCACTACTACAGAATCGTGCATAGTTGACACACCATACTTAGCGGTTTTAATGAAATCATGAAATATAGAGACAGAGTTACATTATGGGAATGAAAAAGATAATGATTATTTTACACAACCATCAAGTATATGAGCAAATATTTGATGGTTTTATAGGACAATTGATATATTAGTTTTTTTAATAAAAAAAATGTATCATTTATTTGACGGTTATATGTGAACAATTGTAAAATATGGTTCACATATATTTGACGGTTGTTTATAAATAACCATAAACCATAACATATTTCATAGTTGTTTAGTAATAACCGTTAAGTATAGTCTTTAAAAAACCCCTCGAGACACATTTTTGTTCGTCATTTGAAACTTACAAGTTATAGAGAACTTACTCCCAACACCTCCAATGACTCGATTCTGGCTTTTTCACCACTATTTCACTCTCCTCCATCACTCCCTTGGTGCATTTACTCTTGTTGTAACGCCCTGAACCCTAAAGAGGTTACCGGCATGGAATATGAGTGGACTCACATTCCATAAGCCTTAATCTTATAAACATATATTCCGAAATACATGGATCCTACCTATAAATTACATGGAGCATCTAACTTTAAATAATAAAACAAAAGTTTAGGGCTATGCATACATCAACTACTAGCACCTCATGATGGATCAATGATCTCTACATCATTAAAGAGGCCCTTCGCTGCTCAGCAGGAGATACATGGTAACTAACGTTCCTTTATGGTGAATAATGTTCCTTTATTGTAATTTAATAAAGGATTAAATACCTAATTTGCCCCGAAAATTTTGCTAAGGGGGCGCTCAACACCCGGAAGTTTTTTGGTACCAAATTTGCCCCGGAAGTATTAAAAAGGTATCAAATTTACCCAAAAGTGACGGAAGTCCACGTAGATCGTTAAAATGTGAGGTGGCATGCCACCTCATCAATCAAAAGTATCTTTTTTGCCCTGGAAGTTTTCATTAAGGAGCAATTTTGCCCCGGAAGATTTCATTGAGGAGCAATTTTGCCCCGAAAGTTTACAAAAGTAGCAACTTTGCCCTTCTTTCTCCCAATATTAAATTTGACTATTAAATCGGTCAAAGACCACACATGTCATGCCTTGAAAAGGTTGAACTTGGAGTCGAGAAAAGGAGATCCTTGACATGTTGAGCTCAAGGCGGCCCGAATTTGTGAAGCCAAACTTCCGGGCAAAATTGCTCCTCAATGAAAACTTTCGGGGCAAAAATGATACTTAACTCTTATTGGGTTGATGAGGTGGCATGCCATGTCTACACTCAGTTAAACTTAATGGTTAAAATTAACGAAGGGGAAAATTTGCTACCTTTTTCATACTTAGGGCAAATTTGGTACCAAAAAACTTCCGTCTTTGAGCGCCCCCTTAGCAAAACTTCGGGGCAAATTAAGCATTTAACCCTTTAATAAATTGCAAAAGCAAAATAATTTAAACATCTTTATCTTTTGCTAATAACCATAAAGTAATAAATCTCAATTTCTAAACCATACGATAAGGAATAAAATAGAATTTTATACAAAATCTCATTAATAAGATAATTTTATGTACAAAATAAAACATTTAATTTAATATAATCAATTTAAAACATAATTCTCAAACCTCATATTTCCATAGAACTTCTTACGAATGAATGACAAGTGTGGCCACACGGTCCACGAGGTAACTAACAAGCATGACTCGAAGCCATGAAAACAAGCATGGACACATAGTCCATGAGGGTAACTAACCAAGCATGACCCAAGGCCATGAAATAAGCATGGACACACGGTCCATGAAACAAGCATGAGAACAAATCCCATGAATATCAAGCGAGCTCGAGGTTAACCATGATGCACCAAAGACTAACGGTACTACGTTAGTAACCCGGCGTTCCGTATTCGATCCTTTCAAAAACATTTCAAGCATGCTTGGGGTCAATTTATCAAAGCAATAAAAAAAATTCCTTCAAGATAATAACAGCTCTATCTCGTACTTCATAATCAATTCCCCAAAGATGAAATTTCACAAACAATATTTCAAAATTTTCCTTCAAATTCAATCTATCGATAAAATCCTTTTAAAACATCAAGAACTCGCATAAAAACATTCCAGTTCAAATAATAAATTCTAGCTTATAAACTTGCCAAAATCTAATATCATTTCAATATAAAATTTATGAAAAATATCTCAAAAGTCTTATTTTCATTTAATTGCATAAGCATAAATTATGCTTTGAAATAATTGGAAGAAAATACATAATAACAAATAAAATCACCATTCTTTACTTATATACTATCAACAAATATTCCTTCAATAAATCATAATTTTGAATATGGAAGTAAACATATAAGTACAAGAATAAAAATATCGTTTATAAAAATTAGGGACGCTATTCACTCACCTCCGTTGCTCCTTTCGAAACTATATCTTTACCAAAATCCCTTTTTGTTTACTTTTCTCTTGAGCTTTGGAAATTGCCAATTCCTATAAATTCTGAAATTCATATATCAACCTCTAATGGAATTTACCTATTGATTTTAAGAATCCTTAAGTACCAAAACATCCTTCAATCACACCTATCACACAATTATCTATGTTTCTAAATCTCAATTCTTCTAAAATAGCTGCTAATCATGTAGAGGTAGAAATTAGAAAACCTTTATAAACTTTGCATCTTCTCATTTCCATATTTACTACATACAAATCACTTAATGAATCCTCTTGATAAAACCAGCTTTTAACCTTCAATAATGTTTCAAAAAGCAGCATAACAAAATCTGAAAAAAAAAAAAAAAAAAAAATACCGTAGCTTTCAAAAATCAGAAAATTGAAATTAATTTCTCACATGCAGTGTTATATCTCAACTCAAATCCTCTTATACACTACTGATAAGCTTTCCTTCTTCCTCCTAATAATTTTATAATAAAGTCCAATGCTACACACATCAAAACAGGGGAGGAGTTTTTGGATTCCAAATTCACTTAATACTCTCGGCAAAATCAACATGCAACCACTTTAAAGACTCTTATATAGTTATGTGTCACTATATTCATGTATTTATAAGCATTTTTTTTTTTCTCACCATAAGACTTAATATCATAAAACCCAATGCCATCCATATAAACCGAAATTGCAAGCCCCTAATTTATACATCATAAAACCATAACCAAACAACATATGAAACACAAATTTTAATGATTATAAGTCTTACTCAATCTTTGGCTACCAATATAACGCTTAATCGATGGTTCTTCACCTTAGACCCAATATTCAATCACCCTTCCCATTCTAAAGCACTTCAATCTCAAAAGTCAGAGGTGGAAAGAGGCTTAGGTGCCTCACCTTGACTGGATTCTAAGGTGGCATGTGGGAATCGGCCAACTCCTCTTGTTTCTCCTGTGATTTCTTTCTCACTTGCACAGCTCTCTTTCTCACCCTCTCTCGCGTTTTTTTTTTAGGCCGAAATGAAGAATGACTAGTTGATAAACGAAATGAATGAGTGTGCTGACCGAAATATTAATGGTTGAAGTGAGGAAGTGTTTTGCATGATTGTCCACATGGCGTGAATTTGAGAGAGGGAGGGTGATGTGTAACCAAATTAGAGAGGAAAATGAGAGTAGTGAGCTGTGATCTCTCAGTTATTTTCCCCCTCTGTTCCGTGTTGAGGCCAAATGAGAAATGAATGATTGGGAGAGAGGGAGTGTTTGAACGCAATGCGTTTGAGTGGAGCCCAACGTGAAATGGGAAAATCATCAATGAGCTGTCGCCTTGGCTTCTCTTATGCGCTGGATAAATAACAATGGAGAGAGTAGAGTGTTTGTAAATGTATGGGGGTCCACTCCATAAAATAATCTCATTTGACCCCTACGACACTTTTATTTGCAAACTTGGTCCTTTCTCATTTAGTTGCAAATATTAGAGAAGTATTAGAAATTAATCCTTAATTCCGTATAAGGATTTTTTTCCTTCCTCAATTAGCTTCTATCTAGGCCTTAAAATATTGACTCTAAAATTCCCTGGCCAAAATCTATCCTCTAACTATTTTTTCTTGAATTTTTGGGAAAGTAGGTCCTAAATTCCAAATAATGGCTTTAAAACTATTTAAGCCAATCTTTTGTAATTAAACCCTTAATAATAGTTCTAGATCCTCAAAATAATATTTTATACTTTTCCCTAAATTTTCAAGGTCCAAAAATAATCTTAAGCTATTCCTCATAATAAGCTTAAAACTTTTGGCTCTTACTAGCTTAACAGTATTCTGATCTCAGTTTTACTACTAAACTCTTTATCCCAAAATTTGGGATGTTACACTTGTCTACTCCGTTAGCCTACTCTGTAGCTCTCCTTCATCATTTGTGTGTTCGTGCATTTGTGGGTTTCATGAATTCTTGAGTTATTATGGGTTTGTGGGTGCTCCTAATAGTGGCGTATGGGTTGATTTCTTCTTCTAAGGTTCGTGGATTTGGTTTCTGAGCTTGTCTCTTCTTCATAAAGGTGATTTCAGTTTAGTTTATCCTACTAGTGGTTTCTGAGGTCACTTTTTCAATATTGATTTGAGTAAAGATTGTTTTTTGAGTGATTTATCATGTGCATATGTTTTTGCCTCTAATTTTAAGTTTTGATGTTATTAAAGTTAGTATTTGTTAGTACTTGATTTGAGTAAAGAGTATGTAAAGATTGTTTTTTAAGATATTTTGTTATTCATTAATATTGATTTGAATGAAGTATCTGGAAATATTTTTTTAGTGATTTTGTTAAGTTTTTATCACATTTTCATCTACATACATGATATGCTCAAGATGGGGAGTACAAATAAAGAATGGATGTTTGCCAATCATGTATCAAAGGAGTACTAGGATGTGATTGGCGATTTCATAAGGTTAATGTGTTGGTTTTGATTAGTTTTGATGATGTCTTATATAGTGCAATTATTAAAAGCAAAAAGGTTGAGTAATATATTAAGTAATATAGTTATCTCCTACATTGACTAACTACTATGCTTAATGTAGATTAGTCCAAGTTAAATTAAGGAGAATGATCAAGAAGGAGATAAGAGATGAAAGAAAGAAGTATCTGCAAAGGTTGTCAAGAAAGCAAGATGCTATCAATGGATTTTGGAGGATAACCAAGAAGAAGAGAAGAGACTAGAGAAAGATGTTATCAAAAGAACTTGCACAATATAATAGGAATATCAACATTCAAGTTCTTGTGATACTAGAAGTCTATATGATAAGCGAGAAGTTGGAATGAAGTTTCGTCACTTTATGGATATTGAAGAAGGAAGAAGGCTGAGAGAATGATGAGCTCAAGTTAAATGATGAAGAATGATCAAGTTGGGAGATGGAAGAAGGAAGAACTTGCTGAATGGAATGAAAATATCATTATTCAAGTTCTTATATTGATGTTAGGAGGCTCCAAGATCATATGGAAGTTGGAATGAGTCAATTCGAGTTAAATCAAGCAAATATGAGGTTTAGGATGAGAAACCTCGAGGTTTGAGTAAAAACCTCGAGGTTTGAGTGTCTTCAGCATCTCTGGTGTCTCTGGACTAGCAAACCTCGAGGTTTCAGTCAAAACCTCGAGGTTTCAGCCAAAACCTCGAGGTTTCAGCCAACACCAACTTTTCAGCTTCACTGTTTCACGTTCAGCACGGGCAATGTCTGGTAATTCGATGATATCTCTTAAACCAGAAATTGGATTGAGGTGAAATCAGTGTAATATGAAATTAGACTCCCAATGCATCATTTTGATATAAAATTCAAGCCTAAAGGAGTTCAGATCAAGGAGCTATGATTTTTACAAGTTGCTACAAGAATCAACGTCACAGTCCAGACCCACCTTCGGTATTTTGAGTGTAACTCACAAACTACAAATCCGATTGAGCTAAAATCAGTGGCATATGAAATTAGACTCACAGAGCTTTCCATAAAAACTTGAATGGACCAAAACTGAGTTCATACCAAGGAGATATGTCCCTCGAAATTTGACAGTCAGCTCAGGACGTTGCAAAAACGTTGGTCAAGAACACCTTCATTCATCGATCATAACGGACATAATGCAATGAGTTTGGAGCTGATTCTTCTTGCTTTGGATTCTTACCTCGAGCTTGTATATGTAAACTTGAGTTTAAGATTGGCCAAGAATTTTCCAAGTTTTCTAAACAAAGCTCGGTTTCATAAGTTTTCAAAACCTCCAGGTTTTGGTGAAAACCTCCGGTTTTGTTTTGACTCAAAACGAGAATTTTCAGATTTAAGTGAAAATCTCCAGGTTTTGAAGAAACCTCCAGGTTTACGGTATCCGGAGCAAACATTTTCCACGATTTTCAAAACCTTCGGTTTTGTGAAAAAACCTCCAGGTTTCGTTTGGTGCATAAACTCGAATTTCCACTTTTGAGAGAAACCTCCAGGTTTTGAAAGAAACCTCCAGGTTTGGGCAAACGAGAGAGCAAACGAATTTTCTCTAGTTTTGAAAACCTCCAGGTTTCCGAAAAAACCTCCAGGTTTCTTCGCGACTTCGAATTTCAAATCGACGAATTTGCAATACCTTCTTGTTTGATCTTAATACTTCCTATGATTAATCTCTAATGTTCCTAGACATGTTTAACCACTTTTTTAGTGAGTCTCGGATGATTAAAATGAAAGATTAGAAGCAAACCTTCAAAATATCAGATTTGGTTCGAACATCAAAAGTCAGTGCAAAAGTTCTAACGGCTAGTTTCTAACGGTTATATTTCTTTATCCAACGGTCATTGAATCTTCTCAACGGTCATATATTGATCTCTACCTATAAAAGAAGACAGATTCAAGCAGAAAAATGCGAGACACAAGCTTACATCTTCAATATGCTTTGATACTCGATTTTTACATCATTTACACTCGTTTTTCATGTCTAGACGGCTTAGAGAGTGAGATGATTTGTATTATTCTTCAATGTTCATTTATTCACTTCGATAGAGAAGATTTATTGTAATCATTCTATCTATTCGAGAGTTACTCAAGATTGGGTGATCTTGAGTGGAAATATTATGTTGATTACAACTTGTAAAGGGGAGTGAATCCTAGTGAGAGGATTACTTCGAGTACGAGTGTGTAATCAAGCGGTGTGTTGATTACGGTTTGTAAGGGGGAGTGAATCCTAGTGAGAGGATTACCTCTTGTACGAACGTGTAATCGAGTTGAAAGAAGATAGTGGATTGAAAATCCCAAGTGAAGCTTGGGAATTTGGATGTAGGTCAAGGATTGGGCGAATCGGTTTGCACATTCTCTTCCCTTATCTCTTACATTTCCAACATATATGTTTGAATGTGCATATATATTTGAATGACTCGATTATTGCTTTATAAACTGATTTCGATAAGTTACGAAAAGATTTTTAAAGTTCCTAAATTTTTATACTTCACCCAATTCACCCCCTCTTGGGTTCAAATTTTCTTACATAATGGTTTGTAATAGTGTTGACAATCGCGGTACGAGTATGCCTTTGCTTTAAGTGTGGCGTTGTGAAGTGTGTTGATCTAGACAGTTGTGAGTCGCACTTAGTGATGTATGGAATTGATCAGAGTTATGCTTGTTGGACAAAACATTGGGATATGGATGTGAGCAGTAGTGCTTGTCGGCCAAAATTAGAAAAGTGTTAATCACCTAAGTTCAACACAAGTACATTTAAGACTGATCATCTTCAAGATATGGCCGATGCAATTGAAGCATTATTCAGTGAATGCCCTAAAAAGCTTGAGAGCCTGAAGAGCAATGCAAATAAGCCTTTTCTGGAGGAACGAAGAGTCAAGCAATCAACACAATTCTAATTTGACTGGACTCACACTGAAGGAACGAGAGAGATACCGATCGAGAGAATTGCAAACTAGACCCCAACTCTTTTCTAGAGCAAGACAGATCATAAAAGACATAGAGACGTCGTGTAACAGGATGCCTCTTATGCCATCAACCTTTCCAATGAGCTTCTGTGTTTGTCTCTTTATTTTATTTCGTTAATCTTTCCATGGGCTATTCTATGTTACTCTATTTTGTATTTCCCTCATCAGACATGAACTAAACTTCTATTGGCTAAGAAGGATGAATTTCTAAGTTATAGAATGAACCCAGTTTGCTAAGTTCTAATTTTATATATTCAGTTTGTTTAATAGTAAATTAATCCATAATCAGTTAGTGGACGCTAAGGGCTATACCAGTGGCCTTGGCTTACTAAACGGGAGTCAAGGTCAGACCTCTGTTAGACAATATTTGCTGGGCCAGCCCATGCACGGCTCGACCTAAATTGTAGACTACAAGAATGGGTATATCACTCATAACCAGAACACCCAGGTTAAAACCGACAGACTAAACTTGGAGTCGCCATAGGAATATGGGAGAAGTAGAGTGAGGACTATATTTACAAAATGCGACGCTTCTGTATAGGATAGTGTGGGTTAGCTAAATAACATTGTGAAAGATAATTATACTATAGCATAGCAGAAGTTGTGTAGCATAATTATTATAGCAATGCGTTGTGAGAAAACTAAGGGAATAATGCAATTTGGAATGAAATCCGAACTCAGCCTATTTTTAAATTGATATCTTCCTTCGACTTTTGATCACTTATTTATTTATTGTCATTAGTAATAGCAAAAACAAACAAAACCAACTATAATTTTACTTCACACAACTGTCATAGGAAACTGGCATCATCTTTGGTATCAACAGTCTCTGTAGGACGATAACTCTACTTAGTCTTTATTACTTGTTCAACTGGTTCACTTGCCATAAAGAAATCGACCAACAATATGTTGCACCACTAATTGACGACTTGAAGAAGTTCTAGAATAGTAGGGAACCTATGTATGATGCTCATGACAAAGAAATATTCAATTTGAAGGCCATGTTGTTTAGCACAATAAATGACTTTCCTGCTTATGGTAATTTGTTAGGGTACAACAAGCCAACTTGGATGCCCAATTTGTGAAAAGGGTAGATAGTCGATCAAGTTGAATCATGGTATGAAGAATCTCTACATGGGACATCACATATGGTTGCAAAAGGGTTACCGTATCACTGTATGAGAAAATTCTTTTATCGGGAATTAGAGGAAAGGATGGCATTTGAACATTTGATTGGTGAGGAGGTTTTTGGGGAAAAAAAAGTGAAACAAATAGACTGTAAATTTGGGAAATATTTTGGGACAAGCAAGTAGAAAAAAGGTATATTTTCTTCAATATGCCATATTGGAGTTCTCTTTGTAATATCCTGAATTTTGGGCCTAGAGACTTGAGGATAAGCCATCTTAAGCGGATGACTAAGCCTAGTTCGGAAATGTGACAAATATTATGAAGTGAATTTTCCTTAATCTTTGTGAGACTAAAGAAAAGTTAGACTTCAACTAAATTGTAACTAGTGGCATCTTAGTAATTAAGCAAAAATTCAAAGGCTAATGATATCCTCCAGGCCTAAACCTACTTGGACATTCTTAATGTCCATTAAAACACTCCATCATCCATTCAAAAGTAGGTTAGCATATTCAAGAGAAACACGAGGAAGCATTGAATATAGAGCAAAAGAGAAAAAGGAAAAAGAAACTTGAAGAACCAAGGTAAGTAAGGGTCCTATGGTCTTCATCCTCTCTAGATCTTCATTCTTGGAGATTTATAAGTCATATTTTGTGAACTTAAATTTATTTTCAGATTCAAAAGTTTTGCCTCGAGCCTGTATTCCTCAAACTGGTGCATAGTATTTGAAACATTTTCAAAATGAGTTTGGTAACTTGAGTCATCACTTAATGACCCAAGATAGCACAATTTCAAGTCTTTTTCAAAATGCTATCTCAAAGTTCATTTGTGAAAGAAGAACTTGACTCGAGCAAACTATGATTGACTCGAGTCATGCACTTGAGCTAAATGTTTTAAACTCAAGTCTAAGTCTTACAGAGACATCTTCATTTAAACCTCAAACTTATTTTCAAAGAAGATGAACTTGTGACTTGAGCTTAGAATGCTTAACTCGAGTTGTCTGCTTGAGTTTGGCTAAATTTAACTCGAGCTAAAGCAATCTCTGTTTTGCAATCACCGTGTTCGTAAATCTTAAATCTTCAATTATGATCTACTTCCTTCATATCATCACTCATTATTGTTCCTAACCATGTCCAATCAGTTTGTTAATGAGTTTCAGAAGATTAGATTAATGATTACATGCAAATTAATCAAAAAGCAATTGATTATGTCACCTGCATTAAAGGCATCTCCAGTAATCAAAGCATAAATTTGGCTAATCATTCACTAGACATTCTAAAGGAATTAATGGTTTCTTTCCTTGTTTGAACGCTAGATTATCCAACGGGAAGAACATAAGGAATGTCAACAAAGAATGACAGCAATGATTGAACAAATCAAGAATCATGAGTAATGAAAGGACTTCGACACTCAACAGATATATTGATTACTCTCGACAGTGCATTGAAGGTTTCCAACGGTCATTTAATTCTCTCACCATATATAAGCTGAAGCATTCAATTTGTTCCAACCATTGGAAACACAAATGCTCAAATGAACAATATGCATTTTCTGTTTCATTCACTTGCCTCTTTCTCACAAGTTCTTCTCTCGACTGGAACCTATCCCTGTAATATCTTTGGATATTTATAAACTTCGAGTGTTTATCTATCTGCTCTTTTAGAGAGTTTATTTCTCAATCAATATTCTTGGAAGAATCTCAAAGTAGTGGGACTTTGAGATTGGGATATTTGATTACAACTTGTAAGGGGGAGTGAATCCTAGTGAGAGGATTACTTTGAGTACAGGGTATGTAATCATTTGAAGTGATAGTGAAAATCCCAGAGAGCTTGGGGACTAGACTAGGTTAAATCACCCAATTCACCCCTTTCTTGGTGATATTCTGTCTTTCACTATTGTCCAAGTGTCATTAATACATGGCAATTGGCCATTACTCACAAGGAAGCAAATCAAGATAACGAGAAATGTAACAACGATCATGGAAAGAATCAAGAATGAACATTGGCATCATAGACAATCAAGCTCAAGCCCTTAGTGCGAGCAGACGCCTTAAGAATACATGGAACAGGAAACCTCATAAGGATCAAGACTAAGACTTAGACTCATTAGCAATGACACACGCAACGTGAGAGGGAGGAAGCATGCCAAAGGCTGGCGTCTTGGTGGTGTCATTATCGAGAGCAACTCTGGCCTTGACAATGTCAATCATGAGCTTGTTGATCTCCTTAGAGTAAAGTTGAATAACCTTAACGCCGCCATTGTCGAGAGAGGCAAAAGCAGCAGCAATGATGGAGAAAGCCTCATCCTCAATTCTGCAGGCAGCTTCACAGGCATTAAGGGAGGACAAAGTACCATAGTACTTGAATAGGATGGAGGGCGTAGAAAGGGTCTCGATTAAGTGATAAATCATGGCATCCCGAGTTTGTTTGATGGGGGCCATATGCTGAACGAAATCGATTGGGAGAAAGGGTTTGTTGAGCTGAGATTGAGCTTCCATGGCCGGAGTCGCAAAGCCCTAGACCGATCTGGTTGTAGTTGTGATTTTCGGGTCGGACATTATGAGAAACACCACTTTTTTTGTCTTATTCTCAGAGTTTTTTCCCCCAATTTCCAGTTGCCTTCTTCAAATTCTACGTCATCGTACACGTCACCATGTCTAGTCAGACAATCCAACTTCACTATCAACGTCTTCACATTAACAGAACCTGTGAATTTTACTACACTTTTGTAACTACATAGTCACTTTTACACACACACACACACACACAAACACTAGTATTGGATGCACTTTTGAAAAAATCACATGTGTATTTTTGTACCTTAACCCTAAATTATATTAGTTTATAAGTCAAACAAATTAGTTTGAAGAAAAATTATAAATATACATAATTTAAAGTAATTTAATTAGTTTCATTAATATCCAAAAATATCAATCAAATCTTATATTTAGGACCGATGGTAGTATGACATGATATTATAAAACAAAATTTTTTAAAATGTATATGTTTTGGGTCAATTTGAGTTTTAGATAGGACAGGGCTTGATCTCAACCCGGTGCATGGCCAAATGAGCCCAAATGGCTTGGGCAAATCCGGGCTTGTGCAGAGATACAAGGCAACTTGTCTCGGCAATTTAGTATAAAATTTCCTATGTCTAACTGAGTCATGTCGTCATTGCAAGATGAAAATGGTGTCTGAATAGAGAGTAAAGAGAAGTTAAAAGAATTAGTCTTTAATTTCTTTAAGAAGCCGTTCGAAACTGAATCTACAGAGGTTGAGGCCTTAAATACGATTGCAACTTCCCAGTCATTGAACAAGATATAGTTGTTAAATGGTAAGCCCTCCCTCAGCAGAAGAAATTCGAACTGCCACATACTCCATGGGTCCATAGAAGGCACAGATTATGACGGTTTTTCACCGATTTTCTTCCAAACTAATTACAACCCAGTGGGATCAACTGTGTGATTTTCTGAAGGGTGCTTTCAACAGAAAAGTGAGGATTGATGAAGCAAACAAGACTCTAATTTCACTTATTCCAAAAAGAGAGTTGCTGCAGGGGGTTGAGCAATTTCGACCCATCTCTCTATGCTCGGTACCCTACAAATGCATTACAAAAGTAATAACACACAGATTGAAAAGTTTGATGAATGAGATCATATCACCATTCCAAACTAGTTTCATAGCATGGGAGGCATATTCAAGACAACATTATTGTGGGACAAGAGATATTGCATGTCATGAACAAGGCTAGGGGCAAAAAAAGGACTCATGGCAGTCAAGATAGACCTGAAAAATGCCTACAATATCATTGAATGGAGCTTTTTAAAGCAATCCTTCGAGGAGGCTTTTAATGGAGAATAACTTCAGCAATCTCATAATGAAATGTGTCACCTCTACTTCCTATAATAATCTTTGGAATGGCTCGCAAACTGAATATTTTGCTTCTAGAAGGGGTCTCGAGCAAGGATATCATATTTTACCCTCTCTTTTTGTGTTGTGTATGGACAGGTTATCACACATCATCATTGATGCTGTTAACAGTGGCAAATGGTAGCCTGTTCGGGTGACAAAAGATGGACCTACAATCTCACATCTAATGTTCGCGGACGATTTGTTGCTCTTTGGATCAGCCACAGAAGAACACGCTATGTGCATTATGGAGTGCCTTCACCAATTTTGCCGAGCATCTGGTAAGAAAGTGAGCACTGCAAAATCATCCATCTTCTCTTCTCTTCTCCCAAAGTGGAAGCAGCTAGAAAAGGGAGACTAAGATATAACTAGCATGGAGATTTCTACTGAGATAGGCAAATATCTCAACTTCCCTTTAACAAAGAATACAAGACAGATAGAAACCTTTCAATATATTTTTGACCACGAAAAAGATAAACTTCCAGCATGGAAAGCGATTGCCTTCCAAAGGCAGGAAGAAAAACCCTTCTTGCCATGGTTCCTTTATACCCGATGCAAGTGACCCAAATACCAAGGACTATTTGCAGCGAGGTCGAGAAGCTCCAGAGAAATTTTATTTGGGGTTGTGGCCAGGATAACAGAGGCTTATATCCATTGAGCTGGGAAAAACTTACATTACCAAGGAATTATGGAGGACTGGATTTAAAGCGGCTAAAATCGATGAAACAAGCATTAGGAGCTAAGCTAGCTTGGAATGTGGTGATTGAATCCAAGGGCCTCTGGGATGATATTCTCAAAAATAAATACATGATGAAGAGTGATGATAACCTGCTAAATGTCCAGCCTGGAGATTCGAAACTATGGAAATTCATCTGCAGTCAAAAAGATATTGTTGATAAGGGCAATAAATGGCGAGTTAGAGATGGAGTCTGTCAACTTCTTCAACGATGTTTGGCTTTTTGAAGATAGGAATATTAAAGACCTGTCCATGCGCAACTTAACTCTTGAAGAGAAGAAGAGCACAGTAGCTGACTGGGTAAGTAATGGTGCTTGGAACTTAAATTCATTTTCTCAGTTGGTGAATCCAGAGGTTAGACAGCGCCTATCTACGGTTCTACCTCCAAGACCAGATGCAGGGGGTGATGTGATGCTATGGAATGCAAACCATCATGGGGAATTCATGGTCAAAAGTGCCTACTATATGATTGAAACTCTTCCTGCTAGTTCCTTTAATCAGGTCTATAAGAAAATCTGGAAGTGGAGTGGTGCAAAATGGATTTTTGAGTATTTTTGTGGGTTGCAATAGGCTTCCTACAAATGCTTGGCGAAGCTCATGGTCTACATCTTCTGCTGCATGTATGCCTTGTAACTTGGGGATTGAGATGAGTTGCACATATTTAGAGATTGTACGTATGCTAAGCAGTTGTGGCTGACACTAGTTGAACCCAGGTATCGCAACAGTTTTTCTTGCAGCCAACTTGAGAAACAGGTTTGCAATAAATCTAATTAATAACTTGGGTACTGATGAGAGGTCAGACTGGCCACTTATTTGGAGGGTTTGTGTTTGGCAACTATGGACATGGAGGAATTGCTCCATTTTTTGTGACTCTTTTATCAAGCCAAGAGAACCAGAACAAGTTGTCCTCAAGACTTGGAAAAGTTATACCCAGCTAAATGAAATTCTTCCCCAACAAGAAGAAGCTGCTAGAGTAATAGCTGTCATATGACAAACTCCCCTTCCACAATGGTATAAAGTGAATGTAGATGGCGCAGTCTCTTCAAAAAGAAACAAGGCAGGAGCTGGCGGAGTTATTAGAGATGACAGAGGCCTTTGGGTAGCGGCATTCACTAAGTTTCTTGGACCATGCAGCATCGTTGAAGCAGAAGAATGGGCAAATATATAATGGCCTCCAATTAGCCTGGGATTTTGGCCTTAGAAAGATCATACTTGAATCTGATGATTCAAAGATAATGGTGGATATGTTGCTGAAATGACAAGTGCAGAATCACTCGACTGGGAAGTCCAACTTGCGAAGGAAGGATTGTCTTACTTGACTCAGGTCCTACTCACTTGAGAAGCTTGCTTGAAAGTGATTGTATGGGATTCATACCCTCTTAGAGTTTTGTGAAATATCATTACTACCAATTTAACCCTTAAAACTTTTAATTTTCTATAAATTTATGGCAATCCTACCCATCGGTTAATCTTAACCGTTGAATTGTTGCTTTTCTTTTTAATTTTTCAGAGCAAATTTGCTCCTGAAAAAAAAAAAAAAAAAAGCCAAATTTGATCCTAAAAAAAACTTACGGGGGCATATTTGCATCTTTTTCTAAACTCCTGGTAAAAGTAATATCAATAAAACTTCTTATTGTTGAATACTCCTTCACCAATACTTCTATGACAAAAATGATATTTAACCCATGATAGGTGATTGCGGGATAAAAATTTCAATGGGAGAAAATGGTCCCAAATATTTATAATTTATAAATATTGATGGCCGATTACGCCAATATTAGGCATAAATAAGGTGGCTTGGCACGCTGTTTGGTTGCTTGATAAGAATCGATTACAAGCCCATTTTCTTGAGAGGAAGTAATGAAGGGTATGAGCGAAAAATTATAAGGGAAAGCCCATTTTTATTGCAAGCAATTTTCTATTTAGTGAAAATTAAACTTCCTCTGCCCTCAGCGTTTATGGGCTTATTCTTTGCAGTAAAATAAGATTTATCTTGCATCTAAATTAAATTGAAGGATGGAATGCATAAGATGCAGAAAATTAAAAGGTAATTTCCAACACATTTCATTCAAATATTTGGTCAGTTTTTTTTTAAAATAACACTATCTCGTACCAAAAGAGAGAAAAAAAACACACACACACAATCTTTGATCCTTAATATATAGTCTTGTATTAGAGCTAATTGATTAATTTGGATAGATTACTGAAATTATTTATATTAGTTATTTATAACATATATAGGTTGATTTCCTAAAATATCATCTTTTATCATGACTAAACGACTTAGATAAAAACTCTTTATAACATATATAGGTTGATTTCCTGAATTGGTGTTTTATGTTTAGCATCAAATTTAATCTCAAACTAGCTCTTGCATTAAAGAATGGAGCGTGATATATAATTTGAGAGCATTGGGCTTTGGTTAAGCTTATGGCTGTGGTGGATTAAAAGGTGCAGGAAAATGTTGCTAATTGAGTTGAGTTTTAGTGGAACTTTCGGTTATTGAAAGCTGTGGGAGCTAGGGAGAAGATTTAGTGAGAACTTATTTAATTTGAAGCGACAATTGATGTGGTTTTTCTGTTAAAAATGACCAAAACTTCATGATATCAGAACTGTAAATTCCACGAGTTTGTTTGAGGGTTCATGTTATCAACAGAATATTTCATTTAGTAAAAATTGAGGGATTTTACTTATACATGTATGTGTGTATATATATTTATATGAATACATATATATACACGTATATATGTATATATAGTAAGACCATTATTTCACTTAAATAACGTGTGAAAAAGAAAATTCTAAGTCGGAGAGGTATGTGGTAGAAGTTGTTGATTTACTTTTACTTATGTCATTTTAAATTTATATAAGGGCATTTTAGGGAAATAAGTAAAATTAACTAATTTAACTTCTTTCCTTAATTTTTCCAAAATTGGTTAAATATATCCTATAATTAGGACCCGAGGGAGGGAGTACATCATATGATCATATCCATATACTAGGATAATTAAATATTCCTAAGGAGTTCGCGCTTGCTGTACAAAAAGAATTCATTGTTGCTTATCCGATTTAAGAGAGATCATGGGATAAAATGTCACTTTGCATTTGCCTTCATTGCAACAAATGGGGGAATGAGAGTGATGACTTCCCATTTTTAGTATATTTGAGACATATTTTAATATATTTGGGGAGTGAACAATGCTAAATTAAATAGATTTATTGAAGATTTTGATAAGATATCAATTTGACACGTTATTTAGGGGATTTTATTACAAATATCTCAATTTTAATTAAATAGAAATATTTAGGCTTATATAAAAGAATAAATAAATTTTAATGATATAAGGTAGATAAAAAAGGAAAAAGAAAAAGATTTAGGTTTAGTTTTTAATTATTACTATTATTATTATTATTATATAATTTTTATTTGCTTTTTCACAATCGAATAAGCACGAGACGACAACGGGCTGAAGGATTGGAATCAATTGAATGAATTAAAACCTAAGGGAAGTTACAGTGGAAAGAGAATTTTCATTCTTTTGCGGCAGAGAGAGCACGACTTGCAGAGAGAAAACAGAGGTAGCGCGGTGAGAAGTCTTTGCATACCCACACCATCGCATCTTCTCCCTCGCCGGCAACACCTCCACCTTCATCGTCGCCGGCGAGATTATCCCATCACCACCTACCACCACCTCGATTCATCCACCTTCTCAGCATCACCGGAAATCAGATAAACAGAGGAGGCGAGCTGCAGCAGAGGCGCAACGTTGGGGATTAGATTCAGTAGCAATGTAGAGCACACTAGAAGAGGGAGCACTTGTGTTCTTAACTCACTACTCTATTTTTGTTCCCCTTCCCTTTGATTTTCATTGTGGCCCTGAATCTGAATTTTTATGGTTGTTGCTGTGATCTAGATTAAAGCTGGCTAATTTCTCTTTGCAACCTGGAGGAACTTTGAACTTATAAGTGTGGATTAGACTTTGTTTTTATTAATTAGTTATAATTAATATTAATTTTAGTTACTTAATCTTGTTTAGCTTTATCTATTTAGTGATTGGCCATCATTGAATATGAATTTGAGAATTAGGATTTACTTGACGAAGGGGATTTTAATTAGGCTCTGAGATTAAGTAATATAGGATTAGATTACGATTTAATTTGATATTAGGATACACATGTACCTAATAGCCCCATATAATTGTTGAAGAGTGTATTCGAGTTTTATTGTCTCTTAAGTAATTATGTTAGACATAACAAATTATACTCAAGAGGGTTGTAAGTGGACCAACAGGGCACTTATAACTATTTCTACTCGAGATTAACAAAATTGATATTAAGGCTAATTAAATTAGTGAAATCAAGGTTTATGAAGCTAATAAGAGATTAGTGACTCGGATTGCGCATTTTATTATTGCACTAGTTTGTTTATTTTTATTTCATTTTAATTTTCTTTCCCTTTAATTAAATTCAATTTGATTTGCTTAACTTAAACAAAAGTGTAAAATTAATGTTGAACTGAAGTTGTGGGTACGAAGTCCTCGTAGGAACGATACTTTTCTTATCACTTTATTACTTGGTACGGCCCGTATACTTGCAGATTTATAGGCTATAAAGTTTTCCCCTATCAGAGAGCCAGCAAAAAATATTTTTTGAGTTGGATTTTTAACAAAAACTAAAAAGTTAAAGATGTGGGGTTAAAAGTTTGGGAAAATCGCATAAAGACATTTAAAATAGAAATTTTTTAAATTAGTTTGTAAATTCAACAAATCCCTAATTGAGTCATCAACTCAATTTAAGATTTTAAAATGTGGGTAAAATGACTTTATGCCCTCCCCTCTCTTTAAAGAGTTTCATTTACTTTGTAACTTATTTTTCAATACATATACAAATACACACACACACACACACACACATATATAATGAAAAGAAATATGATTCATCTATAGTTCAAATATGTTAACTATAATAATAAGAAAAAGCGTACAACAAGGAGTTCATTTATTCACATGAACAAAATTTTTTCAAAAATATTATAATCAATATAAAATTTATTTTTAATAAATATATTAAGTATAAATTTTAATGAATTTCATTCATATATAAAGTTTTTTTTTTCAAAGTTCTATATTTCAATATGTAAAGCATTTTATGAAATGTTTAAGTACATTTAATATCTTTTTATCTAACATATCCTTAGAAGTATATAAAATTTACAAGCCTTTGATTAGAAACAAATAATTTATATTAATAATTTATAGTAGTATTAAAGAATAAAAAGGTTAAAACTCCATCGTCGTTCCCTTCCTCCCCCGCTCGTCATCAAAATCTTCTCTCCTAACCAACGTTTCAAACTATTTGAAACGGTTCTCCATGATCTCGCTTGTATCACTCAAAATCTTCTTGGCGTTGGAGACTATTGCGCTTTTCCATATTCTTCATTCGTCTCAGCATCGACTCCATATTTTTCTGAAGTAGTAGAACGTCTGGGCTCGGGACCGGAATCTCTTGAGAGGGATCCTGCTGCCGGCCCTCTAGTACCATCACCTCCTGAGGATTAGTTGTGACTGGTGGGGAGGATGCCGTGTCGGATACATCATTCTCCATGTTGCCAGCTTCATGTTCAGGGATATTTCCAGGCTGCGGTGGGTCTTGAGTTTGTTGTTGTTGACTTTCCTCCGCCTACGTTGGATTTCCAGGTTGAGGATTCCGACTGCTACTTCTGGTGTGAGCCATCGTCGGTCACGGGGGTCGAAGTTTATCGTCCCCACAGTCAGCGCCAATGTTCTGGTGTAGAACACATATGTCTAGTCAAATGGGCTTGTAGGTTGATGTTGGATTAGATGGTTCTACCTGAGTATCTATGAGGTAGATAACCAGTAGAACTAGGGATGATAGTACATAGACGAGGCTTACGCCCATGCATAGTGATGACTGTATGTAAATAGTCTAAAGTTAGAACGCGTGTACCTTAAGGCTTGACATCTGTATTTATAGAATGTATCTTAAGTTGCTAGACCTCATGTGATCCATAGCCCGAGTATCGTAACTGCTATATCATATCCTAAGATCTTCCTTGATTATGGTTAAGTTAGGATGTCCACTCGTTGTAGATAGATCCCGATAGATAAGCTAGATATTATATTCATTGTTGGGCCTTATAGTTATTGGGCCTGATATAGGTTTGTAACGATATCAATATACTTTCATGATACGTGTTTCACTTTTTTTTTCTTCCTTGAATTATTCTTTTTTGTCCATAGCTCATACAAAGACACTACTTAACCACCAGCATCCAATCTTAAAGAAACATTTAAGACCTCAGGTGGGACAAATCATCCAAAAATAAAGTCATAGAGTAGTAAAACTCTTTTAAGAAAGGAGAGAAGAGATGAGAGAGCATTAAACTAGTTTTACCCACATTTTGAAATCCTAAATTGGGTTAATAACTTAATTAAGGATTTGTTAAATTAATTACTAACCTAATTTAGAATTTTTCTATTTTAAGTAGTTTTATATGGAAATTTCCCTAAAATGTTTCTTACTTTTTATCATATATCTTCTCTTCATTAAAATTTTATAACCCGGGCCAACTCCTACATTTTTTAAAATCCAACTCATATTAGAATACAACTTGAATAATAAGATTGACTACTTGTGCTCCATAAGCCCTATTCTACAAATAAGTAACAAGTTGAATAAAGGTAATGATAACTTAAGTATAAGGTTGACAACTTGCACTTCCACGATTGTAAATAGGTACACTCAAGTTATCATTGCCAATATTTATAATTAACTTTCAAGTTAATTATGGCCACACGCTATTGTCATAGCCACATGAACTTTCAGCTAATTATAGCTACAACTTGAGTGTCAATTGTTATATTTAAGCTGTGATAGCCACACACAAATTAACTTTTGGGTTAAAATTCAACTTTCATCTCCCTAACCTGAAAGTTGATAGAATTATAATTCAATGAGGTTCAATATTAATTATAACTTGCACCTCCCTTAATGAATTATATTAATGTTGTGGGCGCGTATATGTTGCATAAACCTTTCTTAATTAGATTATTATTAAATAATATTTATATTAATGAGGTTCTTTTTTATCAAAATGACAGGCCAATTCTTTGATTTAACAATCAACTAATAGTTAAAGAGATGAAAGTTGAATTTTAAAATTAGAAGGAAGGTTTATAAAACACATATTTTAATTTTAAGTCATGTCCATAGAGATTTTCAAAATAAAAGGGAGATTTATATAATGTAGAAAAAATAGAGGGGATATTGATGTATTTTACTCTTTTTTATAAAGTTCGTGTTTGCGATGAAGTGAACTTGAAAGTCAGGTGAGCTGATATCCCTACATTTGTAGTGTTAGCATAATACTCTTCATGTCCTTAATATAAGGCATATTTGAAGAATTAAAATAAATCCTAAATATAAGATATAATTTGTATACTTGTCAATGTTTTCCTAATTTACCTCTATTGATCTTTCCCAATAATAATTAAAGAGGAGGGAAAATGAGGAAATAAAAAAAAAAATAACTAGGATGTTTTAAAAAATACATATCATATTGATTAATTTAACTAATTTTTTAAAATTTTATTAAGTTTTGTAAGTTTGTCTTATATTAACAACTAGGCCCAGTACCTAGGCACTTCACATCAAAACAAAACCAATCATTTTGTCCGAAGTGCTAACTACATTGACCAACTAACTTTCTAGTTTAACCTTCTAACTGGTAGCTAAACTAACAATATTGTTCTATTCGATTAGTACCTGTGACTCTTAAGCAATAGGGGTAAAATAAAATAAAATATTTTATATTGAACTATAAATTTAAATACGTTTCATAAAAATTTTAAATACATGTTTGATTTGTTTTGTTTAATGACTTTTAATAAATCAAAATAAAATTTGAATTCGAAAAAACACACTTGAGTTTGAATTTTGGGTAAGAGCACTTGTTGTGATAGACAAAAATTATTTACTGGTCTTAAGCCTCAAAAGGGGAAACTCTGACCAAATAATAATATATATAAAAAAATTCCTTATATTTTCTGTATAATGTTTGCCATAAAAAAAGTACTTTAATGTTGAGAGGGTGCAGATTCTTTTTCTTCTTTCTTTTTCGGCCAAAAGATGCAGATTCATTTTAAAACAGAGAGATTTTGAAATCATGAGTGAAATCATGAATATATTAACATAAAATTTATTGGAAGCTATACAAATTTCAAGATCTACACAATGCATTGGAGGCAAAATATATGTAATGACCAATTATGGTTGCATTATTATGGTAAATAAATTCGAACACAATTGAATGCATGTATGAATAATGAATGAATGAATAGATTAAGTTTAACGGTCAGTCAAAGGCTGATTCCTTCATCTTCCATTCGAACACACGTGTGAGCCCTATTTGTCTCACGTGTTGAGGATTGGAAGTTAAGAGGTCCACGTTGGCAAGTAGCAATACAATGACTCTGCTCAGAGCTCACCTTTAACTAAGCCTCCAAACTAAAATGGGACCAACCCATTAATTAGATACACACCTCCAGCTCGCCCCCCTGCTTCTAGCTCTTCTCTTCCTCTTCCTGGTTCCAGCCATGGAAGATTCCTTTCGATCTGATGATATCAGATCCTCTCTGTGTAAGTAACATAATTGCTTTAAGCAGTAGCTTAATCCACTTAAACTTCTCTTATATGATCTTGTTCTGTGATTTGTTGCGCAGTGTCAAAGAAGGATGAGGTGGTGGAGGAGGCGATTGGTGAAGAAGAGAACTCACCGGTCAGACAAGTTGCCCTGACGGTGCCAACGACGGATGACCCGACGCTTCCAGTTCTGACGTTCCGAATGTGGGTGTTGGGGACACTCTCATGCGCCGTACTGTCATTTCTGAATCAATTCTTCTGGTATCGCACTGAGCCTCTTACCATCACCGCCATCTCCGCCCAAATCGCCGTCGTTCCCCTTGGCCACTTCATGGCCAACCGAATCACTGATCGAGTCTTCTTCCGAGGCAGCCCCTTTGAGTTCACCCTCAACTCCGGGCCCTTCAATGTCAAAGAACATGTTCTCATCACCATCTTCGCCAACTCCGGTGCCAGCACTGTCTATGCCATCCATGTTATTACCGTTGTCAAGGTGTTTTATAAGAGACAAATCTCCTTCTTCGTCTCCTTCCTCGTTATCCTCACCACTCAGGTTTGATTTCCTTCTTCATTATAATTACTTCATATATATTTCCAAACCACAAAAAAGGAGCACGCACTGAATTGATTTATCAGTAAATTAAATATATGAGTGGTTAATTCAATATTTGATTATAGGTATTAGGATTTGGATGGGCTGGTATATTCAGGAGGTACCTGGTGGAACCAGCAGAAATGTGGTGGCCAGCAAATTTGGTTCAGGTTTCTCTCTTCAGGTCACTCTTCACATACCTCAAATTACTATAATTGACTACTCCGGCTTGTTCTGTTCACTTCCAGAAACACACACCAGCTGTAATTGTAAGTTGTAAAAGCAGGGAATGATTGTGCATGGATCAAGTCTAAAACGCAATCTATATAAATTACTATTTCAATTCTCTGTAATTCTTATTTGGTTAAGGTATATGTTTTGCTTCCTATATAAGGGGAAAAAAAAAAGTATATGTTTTGCTCCTTTAAATTTACATTAAATTTCATTTTTGTCTCTTTAAGTTTATTAAATGTATTTTTTGTCTCTTAATCTTAACATTGTTAGTTTAACTTAACAAAGAATATTGGTTCTACAATTAAATATTGAAAATCATGCTTAAGGTCATGTTTATAATATAAAATTAAAATAAAATGCTTACCAATAGGTTTATTTTAATTTTGTAATATAAAAATTTTTAATTGAGAACTAAAATAAAAAATAAAATTTATGATTGCTGGTTTATTTTTATTTTAAGATAATAAAAATGAGTATAAGCATGCATTGTCAATATTTAACTGTAGAATCACTATTTAAATTTTATGAATTAGCATTTTCTATTAAATGAGATTAACTGTGTTAAGATTAAGAGGCTTAAAATACAGTTTATAAATTTAAAGAAACTAAATTAAAACTTGATAAAAATTTAGAGGATTAAACGTATGTGTTATACTTGTTATTATAAATTGAAACCCTTATTGTGGGTTTATAATGTTTTTTTTTTTTTTGATATAAAGATGGCTAAAAGCCAAGGAAATTACAACATAGAAATTACAAGCAAGAGGGAATAAATCCCAAACACTCTTGATCAACCCAAGTCTGTAAGAACAATGGACAATCACTCAAGATACTTGAACTCTCAATGCCCATATGTGTTATACTTGTTATTATAAATTGAAACCCTTATTGTGAGTTTATAATGTTTTTTTTTTTTTTTTTGATACTACTCTTTTTTTTTTTTTTTATACTAGTTTATAATGTTTTTTGATAATAGAGGAACATGTGTTATGTCAGGGCCCTGCATGAGAAAGAGGAACGACCAAAGGGAGGGTTGACGAGAGCCCAATTCTTTGTAATTGCCTTCTTATGCAGCTTCGCCTACTACGTTTTCCCAGGCTACCTTTTCGAAATGTTAACTTCTCTGTCTTGGATATGTTGGATATTTCCCAACTCAATTCTGGCCCAACAACTTGGGTCTGGCCTACATGGGCTTGGCATCGGAGCAATTGGGCTTGACTGGTCCACCATATCGGCCTATCTGGGAAGCCCACTGGCAAGTCCATGGTTTGCTACAGCCAATGTTGCCGTTGGGTTCTTTGCTGTGATGTACATTTTGACTCCACTTTGCTATTGGCTGAATGTGTACAAAGCCGAAACGTTTCCAATATTTTCCGACGACTTGTTTAACTCAAATGGTCACACATACAATATCTCAGACATTGTAGACTCCGATTTTCATCTTGACGTCGCTGCTTACGAGCGCCAGGGCCGTCTCTATCTCAGCACGTTTTTTGCCATGACCTACGGTGTTGGCTTTGCTGCTCTCACGGCGACAATTGTACATGTGGCTCTATTTCATGGAAGGTACTAGCTTCGAACCTTATTATACTATCTATTTAACTAATCTGAATATATTAATGAAATTAGTTAAAGTTATTTATAAAAAATTTGTGTTGGTTTTTTTACCACTTTAATTCTATTTATAAGTCCATTTTGACAAAAAAAAAATTTGGTTCTATTTATAAGTCCAGTTTCATGTAATAAATGAGATTATGATAATTTTACTTATATTAATTGTACTTATAAAGATAGAGAGAAGAAGCAGTTGAAAAACGCTCAATCATAAATGAGGGTAAAGTTGAAAATTTATCTCATAATCATTTATTTAACTACCTCTCATTGATATATAAGATTTTGTTAAAATAGACTTATAAATAGGACCAGGAGTAGTACATATGCAATTAATAGATGATTTTTTTTTAAAAAAAAAAATATGGGAGAAAGTGTCCATTATGTAGTAATCACCCCTTCCCTTCTAGGAGTGAGGGCCAAGCTCGGCCTTGGTCCACAATGATCATCGGGAAAAAGCAATAGCAACTTGATTTTCATTTAGGACTACTTGATCGCTTTGCTATAACAAAATATTTCAATTTCTCTTCTTGCGCCTGAAGTGCAAGGTTGCAAGTAGGAACCCCTCAATCAACTCTTATATTAGGGATAGCAGCTAGTAATACATATATATGTTGCGATTTCTACCTTCAAGTAATGAACATGATATTATATATATATAATGTGAATGTGATGTGACAGAGAGATATGGGAGCAGACAAAATCAAGTTGGGTTGAAAGGAAAATGGATATACACACAAAGTTGATGAGGAGGTACAAGCAAGTACCTGAATGGTGGTTCGTGATTATACTGATTGTAACTATCGCGGGCACCATCTTTTCGTGTGAGTATTACAAAGAACAACTTCAGCTTCCGTGGTGGGGGTTTTACTCGCTTGTGCTATCGCCATCTTGTTCACTCTTCCCATTGGCATAATTACCGCAATCACAAATCAAGTAAGTAGGTTCATTCTATTACTAATTAGCCTCTAATGCCCCAGTACTCTCTTATTATACTCTAATTAATGTTCATGGGAATTATTATAAGTCAAGAGGATAAGACCTAATTACCAAGAGAATAAAGAAAAAAAAGACATTTGGGAGGTTTGGACATTACTAAGAGTATTGGAGATCGTGGGGCATTACCATTTACTATATCAATTATTGTGATAAATTGGAATGACCACCTGTGTTTGTTTGTTTGCAGACACCAGGATTGAACATTATAACAGAGTACATAATAGGATATATTTACCCAGGATATCCAGTGGCAAACATGTGTTTTAAGGTTTATGGCTACATTAGTATGACACAAGCAGTTACATTCTTGCAAGACTTCAAGTTAGGGCACTATATGAAAATCCCACCTAGAACAATGTTCATGGCCCAGGTTGTGGGAACCTTAATTTCAGGAATCGTCTACTTGGGGACAGCATGGTGGCTCATGGAAACAATCCCAGACATATGTGAGGACACATCCTCCGTGTGGACATGTCCGAGCGACACGGTGTTCTACGACGCTTCTGTGATTTGGGGTTTGATCGGACCACGTAGGATCTTCGGAGATGAAGGTTACTATGAGGCAGTGAATTGGTTCTTCTTGGGAGGTGCTATTGCTCCTCTACTAGTTTGGTTGGCTGCTAAGGCCTTCCCACAACAAGAGTGGATTTCACTCATCAACCTTCCGGTCTTACTGGGGGCCACCGGGATGATGCCACCGGCGACCGCCGTGAACTACACAACTTGGATCATTGTTGGTTTTCTTTCTGGATTTGTTGCGTATAGGTACTTCCCGGATTGGTGGAAGCGCCGTAACTATGTGCTTTCAGGGGCGCTTGATGCTGGTCTTGCGTTTATGGGTGTGCTTTTGTATCTTTGCCTTGGATTAGAAGGTATTAGTCTTGATTGGTGGGGAAATGACATTGATGGCTGTTCGCTTGCTCACTGCCCCACCGCCAGGGGAGTTATCGTTAAGGATTGCCCTGTTTTCACATGATCCTAAGCAAGGCATGGTATTAGAAGTGTCATTAAACGAACGTGTATAAAAATTCCTATAGGTTGGTCATCAGTTAAGTCAAAATCCATAAATTATTCATGCTTTAGCTGCGGGCATCTTTAATTTATTTTCATTAGGTATATTTGAACTTACAAAATGAAACAGAATGAGAGAAAAGTACCCATTCCTCGTGTTCCCACAACAATATATTACTAACGTTTTAATCTCAACTTCAAAATATATAAAAAATAAAAAGAAATCTAGACTTGATAATGATTATTTGTTTTTGACTAAAAACAATGACATGGATGCTCTCTTGAGGTGGGACATTAATGGTAGGCTTGAGTTCATTCAAAAGGAGATTGGGGATGGTGAATTTGATTGATGCAATCTTTCGTTTTATGCAAGCTCAATTTAATGGAACAATTCAATACTAAGATGCAAGATGTCCAACACTAAAGAACTCACAATAACACACATAACAATATATGTCTAAATATAAGCTATACCAATAGAATCATTGAACACTAACAAATTCAATAACTCAATATTGAATAACTCAAACAGAAACATAAATTGAAACATCAAAGTACTTAATTATAAAACTCAATCCAAAACCACAAACTTAGCTCAACATAAATGGAGTCTCAAGCTCAATCTCTACATTACAAAGCTGCATACATTTAGAACTAGGAAAGCATAGCTAAATAATGGAGAATAAACATCAATGGAAGTATGGAACTAAATCTAACTCCCCTTTGAAGAACCAAAGCTTGTATCACGCATCTAACCCATCTCAAGAGAGCTCGAAGAGCCTTAGCCACTCATGGAAGGATAAGAAGCTTCAAAACGTTGCAACAACTTCTCAGACATGGAAGCATGAGGACAAACTTTGTGTGAGGGTGAGAGGGATGAGACAATTTTTGAGGAGGAGGAAGAAGAAGAAGAGTTGAGATGGAGGTGTTGAGAAGCCGAGAGATGATGGTGAATGCTCTAAAGAAATAGTTCGCCTACTCCCCTTTTGTGCAAAAACGTGTGTGTGTGTGTGTGTGTGTGTTTTTTTTTTTTTTTTTTTTAAAAATTTCCTTCTCCCCCAATGCTGTGTGTTTTCAGCCTTCCATTTAGTGAGGGTGGTGGTGGCTGCACTTGACTCTTAGAATTAAGGTAAATGTGGGCTAGGGTTATGGAGTGGTTGGGCTTAAGTGAGTAAAATTGGGTGCAAAAGAAAATGTGCAAGGTTTTCTCAAAAAAGAAAATGTGCAAGGCTTTATACATGTTGCTTCACCTCATCACCTACATATTCAAATCAATATAGGTAGAATCATATGTCCAAGTAAATAGGAATTATTCAAGATTCACAATTATTAGCAAAATCTAACATTTTTGCCCATTAAATTCCAATATACCCTTATGACCAAATACACACTTTGATACTTATTATACAATAATCATACGAAATACCTTTAAAATGATAGGAATTAGTGTATCAAAATTTGGTCTTATTAACAAGTAAGGTAACCTAGCACCCAATCTATCGGTGTGACATTCCACTTTAAGGATGCTCACAATATAAATCATCCATGAACAACATGCGGATGCCGGACCTAAAATTGCATCCACTAAATCCAAAAATAAAAAATCATCCGACTCCTTTGGAGGTGGGGAATAAACAAGCAAAAAAAGGTAAACCTTGAAAAAATAAATGCCAAAATAAAAATTCATTAATTAAAAAAATTACCCACTTTTTAGACGATGTATGAAATTACTTGGTCTAAATATACTTGTTTATACTTTTATATATCTATTTCCAAAATCAAGACAACATATTCTTCCTCTCACCCTTGAGATAGACATGATTTTGGAGCAAGAAAAGGGAAATTATAAGGAAACTTGTAAGAGAAGGAAAAGCTATGCAAAAGGTAGTCAGGATGAGGTTGCTTCTAAGAAGAGATGTCATAATCCACCTTACTTTTAGGAAAGTTACCTTACCTCGTTAAAACATGAGTCTTTGCAAGCATGGGCATGAAAATACAAGCCCCCCCCCTCTCTCTCTTAACCTCTCTTAGGCATGCAAGAAAGGAAAGAAGGTAAAGGAAGGAAGAGATGATGGAATGACAAGTGTCAGAATGAGTTACAATCAAGGAGAGTGATCCAATGTCTCACATCACTCCAAAACTCTTATAAATAGCTTCATCTTCTCTTCTTCCATTCACATGTTCATTCAAACCAAGCTAAAGAAATCAGAAAGAGATAAGTCGTGAGAGCAAGAGAAAAGAAGGAAAGCTTCTTGAGTTCCATAAAGGGTTAAGAGAACCCTTAGTGCTTTAAGCTTGAGATTGTTAGTTGTTGGTTTATAAGTTTTGACGACAACAAACTTGGAAAAGAAAAGAAGACTTGATGATTCAAGTCACTTGAGTGTATGTTTCAAGACACTTAAGTGTGCAACCGTTATTTAAACTAAAACTTGAATCAAAAAGTAGTTATGAAGTGTTCTAGTACGAACATACTCTAGTGTTAGCTTGACACTCGCAATAAGATTGCTTGACACTCGCTCTAGTGTGTGTTGGACACTCGAGTTTTGATCCAACACTTGCAAGACTTATGCCTGACACTCGAACTCACACTAGAAGTATCAAGGTAAACACTTGAGCATAATCCTTGATACTTGAATGCCAATGTTAACTCTTTCAAGGTTAATGCATGACACTAGCTAATGAATCAAGAGTGCTACCTCTGTGTGAGGCACACTCAAAGTGTCACTTTGTGGCACTAGAGTGTGTCTCAGAGACATTCGAGTGTCTGGTAGAACTTAACACTTTTAAAATCAAACTCCATCTTCTACAATATCCACCAAAAACATAATTCATCAGCACTCAAGTGTGACAAATTGCACTCTTGAGTGTAGCACTCTGGTGTAACTAATTTGACACTCGAGTGTTTGGAAGGAACCATATCTTTTCAACTAAACTCATTCATGAACAGTCTTTCTCTAGACACACGATACAACATCACTCGACTATGGATTTTGAACACTCAAGTATGGCACTCGAGTGTAAGTAGAATGACACTCGAGTATCACCTGGTTTTGCATTGAACTTTCGTCTTCGAGAATTCAAATTTATTACATTTTAACATCTGATTACTTATGATTATTACTCATACTTCTTCTCAATGCTACTAAACATATTTGGTTATGAGTTTCAAAGGATTTTAATCATGAATTATGTCCAAATTTACAAAAGCATGCTTCTATGTCAGAACATTAAATGTGATCCAAAAACATAATAGATGCAAGCAAACTAGAGCATGTCATTGAATATCTTATGAAGCATCAATTATGGCGAAGCGAAAATGACCCAACCTTAAGCAATCCCGAGTAGGCCAAAGGGATGTTGTGTGAAGGTTTGTAGCAGCAACACGAAAGCGACCAAACATCAAAATCTTGCAACAACTTCAATTTGTGTCTAACAAAAAGCTTCATCTGTCTAACGGAAAGTTTGAACACACTCAATGGAAAGCTTGAACCTTCACAATAGTCATAAATGAAGTTCAACTATAAATACATGAGAGTTCAATTTAGAGCATCCAACGAAGAACGATCAAATATATTGCTCACTTATTTCTCATTAATACTCTGTGAAATATCTATTGATATTATTCTTTATCAGTTTTTATTCATCTACTCTGTAAGAGAGTCTTAAAACCAATTTGATTTTTGTAAAATCTCAAGCTAGTAGGACCTTGAGTGGTTGTTAAATTACAACTAGTAAGGGGGAATGAGTCTTAGTGAGGATTACTCCATAATACGGTGCCAAGAACTTGGTTAATCTTGGAATGTTAGTAAAAATCTCAAAGATGCTCTGGGGACTAGACGTAGGTCAAGGAATTAAGGCCGAACCAGTATAAATTCTTGTGTACACTTCAGTGATATCTCTCTAACTCTTTCTGTTTGATTTAATGGTTTAACGTTTCCATTTTAAATTTTAAATCACCCCTTCTTAGGTGAAACGTCGACACTAACATAGATCTCCACCCAAATCATCTTAGATTGTGAAAGACCCTTCATAGACTTTGTTCCTCTCATCATAAGCTTCATTCTCATCCTCTTTGGGAAGAGAGTAGCACATTTATGAAGCTTTCCAAGCAAGAGAACAGACGTATGGAGTAATAAGACAAAGATAAGAAGTAGATGTAAGACTCTTGAGCTGGTCCTGATTTGTAGTTTGTTTAGGTAGCTTTTAGAATATTAAAGGGGCCATTTTATAAGGGTAAATGCTACCCAAATTTCCTTAAAAATATGATCTCGAAGGATAAGGATAAGCTTAGCTAAGGAAAGAAAGCCTAAAATTTAAAAATCTCTTTCAACGTCCTTTTAGAAATAGATGTTGAAAGTACTTTTAGAAAGATCTCTTTCAACGTTCTTTTTAAAAAAAAAAAAAAACAAAGACATTGAAAGACAAGCTAAACTTTAAAAATTGTTGCTGCCTCCTTTTTAACCTCTTTTTTTTTTTTTTTAGTAAGCATTAATTAGTGACATTAAAAGTACTTTTTGTAGTAGTATTCCCCTCGACTTTAAGTATTATTGTTGAAATATTGTGATAATGTGTTGTTGGCTTGCCATGAAACTATGATAATCATGTTAATTGTTGCTTGTATATGTTCTTATGCTTGAAAGTATGACATGGCCATGTGTATTAATCTTGCACTCATATGCGAAAGCTATATGGCTAAGCTTTTATATATGACCAATATTGAGCATGCTTAATTGTTTTAGTGGTCTCGTACTCACGAGATTTGCCCAAATCTTACCACAATTCCCAACCATTTAGGAATGTACATTTCTAAAAAGGCGGCAAGGAGATTTCAAAGAACATCTTGAAGCTTGCTTTAATATTGTTATAGTGATGAAAACATGATGTTGTTATCAAATTAGTTTTTAATGCTAAGTTGTAAAAAGTCATAGACGTTGATTAAATTATTGCCAAGGTTTATCATGGTGATACTATGTGTAAAATTATCAATAAATTTTATTTGGTGTAGTATGAAGTTGTAGGTCCACGATTTATGATCCAATAGTTGAAGTACGTACGGTTTCTGCTATTATTAGTTTCTGACGGAACCAGTTTCAGGACGAGCTCTCCCTGCTCGTCCGTAGGGACGAGATTTGGATCGTCCGGATCGATCTGACGGTCTAAATCTGATTTTTTTACTTTTGTATTTTTTATCAAAAATAATTTTAATGGGTAGAGAATCTAAAATAAAATAATCTCTCAACTAACATTTTTTGAAAAAAATGATTTTTTTATGTAGAAAAAGATAAAAACGAAAAAAAAATCGATGCGGACCGTCCAAACTCATCCGGATGGTCCAAATCTCGTCCGTACGGATGAGCGGGGAGAGTGGACGAGCTCGAAACTAATTCCGTTTCGACAATGGCGGATTTAGGGGGGCTAGGGGTGGCCCCTGCCCCCCTGAGATTAAAAAAATATATATAAGGAGATTATTAGTATCTTTAACCATCAGATTAGACACTGGTACAAGACTTCCTTCAATATATATCTATCAAACTATATTGTGCGTTGTCACTTGAAACTGGGTTGGTGATATAAATTTACTTATAGGCTTTATTTCATTGTTTGAGACTTATTTTAATATTTTGACTATATATAAACAAACCCACGTACAAGAGAAACTTATTATGTATAACTTGCTTATCTTTTGATTTCAATATGTAGTAGTTTTGCATAATCTTCTTGTGTTTGATCCTTAACTTTTGAGTTTGAAATTGTTGTATGTTAACAAAATATAAGGAGATATCTACATGTATATTCAAGCTGAATAAGCTAAGCTTGTTTGATTATATTGTATTTCATCATTTGTATTTTAAAAATCTAGTTAATACTGCTCCGGTTACAAATATAAGACATTTTCACCTAATTTAGATAGATTAAGGAAGTTGGTTGAGTAAGCTAATTTGACATGTATTTTCTAAAACACCCTAGTCATCATCTTCCATAATGCTTTTATTCACTATATTCCTATTGTTAACAAATATGAAAATTATGTCTTATATTTAGGATAAAAATCAACTCCTTAAATATGTGTTATATTATGGATTTGAGAGAGTAATTTGTTGGAATATACATAGTTCATTCTTGGTGGATTAGGGCCGCCCAAGCCAATGCAAGTGGGGTTATTACGTGATAGATTTCTTTTAATTTTTTTGCATATGAGCTCTGTATTATATTTCAAGTATATTTATTTATGATAAAATACTTTTTATTTTCGCCCCGGACTAAAATTCCCGGCTCCGCCCCTGGTTTCTAAGTTTTATTCATTGCAAAATATTTTGGGTTTAGCAAATGAAATGTTTCGGTCATAAATTATTGAAGTAAAACACTAGACATGCACAGATTTCTAACAAGCCATAAAAGAAAACATTAGGAGGTCTGTAGCCTTCATGAAAAGTGATGTAATATAGCCTATGTTTCTAGGCACGAGAAGTGAGTGATTTAGGGAAAATAATAAAATGTATCGACTGGAAAGGTAAAAGTCTTGTCCAGTATTTTTCCCTAGTAAAGGACTCTTCAAGCTTCAAAATGATACTTGAACCATGTCAAAGTCAGTTTCTTAGGATTAGTTATGTATTTTTCAAAATTGACTAAAAAGTTTTGAGAATTTCCGAAAGGGTTAAGGTGCAAATCGCCAACAAACTTTTACCCCAGGAGCGCTTAGCACAAAAAACTTTTAAGTGGACCAAAACTACCAATAAACTTTTAAAAAGGTAAAGGTAGCACAAATCCGTTAGAAGAAAATTAACTCCGTTAGTTTGACTGGAATTGTTGTAGATAGAGCATCCACGTGTCAGCTACCTCTTCCCCCCATTTCATTCGAAGCATCCAAATTAAGTTCTCTCCCCTTCGCCTTCCCCTGCTCTTTCTATCAAAGACTCTTTTGGTTTTGAAGAATCAAAAGCGAGTGTTCCATCGTCTCATGGACATCGAAGCTTCACCGTAAGTTCTCGATCTCTTCTCTATACGACTCCTTCCTCCTCAGTTTTCACTCAATAACTAAGAAATTTCTATCAACATGAATTGAATTAGTCAAACTTCATTTTATTAATTTATTGTTTTCTCTCTTCTTTTAGATTTGAGTCGAGCGAGATGCTCGCAACACTCCTCGCCTCCACGCCTTTGATACCGGAATCATGGAGATTGTGCAGCTCCGCCAACGCCACCGCGCATGGAAGTTTCCGGATAGAGGAGATCGGCGACGTCGTGTATATAGCGTTTTTCGGTATCCAAATGACCGGCGGTTCGGGACTGAGCTGGGGACAGCTGGCGCCCTTGGTTAGCATCGGTGATATGACTCTGTTTTCGTCGCAGCCGAGCAAGGAAGGCGAGGACGCCTCATGGTTCACGCCGGGATGCTCAATCTCTTCTGGTCAATTTTCAAGCCATTCCAAAATCAGGTGCGTATCATGGAGGGAAGAGGTAGCTGACACGTGGATGCTCTATCTGCAACAATTCCAGTCAAACTAACGGAGTTAATTTGCTTCTAACGGATTTGTGCTACCTTTACCTTTTTAAAAGTTTATTGGTAGTTTTGGTCCACTTAAAAGTTTTTTGTGTTGGACGCCCCTTGAGTAAAAGTTTGTTGGCCAATCTGCACCTTAACCCTTTCCTAAATGTACAACCGAAAAGAAAAGATTTTAAAAAATTCATGTGTTGACGTTTTTCATTATCATGCAAGCTTGAAAAGCTTTCCTAATCTTACGGAAATATGGGAATGAGTGCTAAAACTAAGGTGTTACATGATGAGTCGTTTTTCTTTTATTTATAAATTTATTATTATTATTATTTTTTATCAAGGTTATCCACAAAAAGTTTTAAAAAATGATGCTAGGAGTAGGGTAGATAGGGTGTTACACTTAGCGTAGGTGGACATATGAGAATGATAAGCATCAAACCACTTAATATTTCGACATTTACCAAAAAAATAACGGATAGTTCAGTGGGCGAACATATATAACATAAAAATACTAATATAAAGTACTTTATTACATTACAGGAATTCTCACAGGGTTTGTACATTATATTTACAAATCCCAAAAAATGCAATATATATATATATATATATAACTACAGATAACTAAAATTAACACTTGGATAGGACCAAACCCCTTAGTTGTCGGTATCTACCTTTTTGCCCTTGGAGCCGCTTCCTCTAGCTGAATGCATTTTAAATTTTTGGAAAGGAATAAGATTCATACGAATCTCAATAGTGACAATCAATCATATAAAATGCCATAAATAAACATGCAATTGTGCCTTATAATGTAACAAAATAAAAATATTGTAACTTGTTTGTTTATTAGGTGTTCATGATCAAATGATTGTTTATCCCCACTGGCCATATTGTATACATTGTTTAGGATCAAATAATTGTTGACCCTTACTATAATGTTCAAGAGTAAATAACTGTTTGTCCATACTTGTCTCACTACCTTAGCTCGGTCCTACGTAGCCTGATGGTACTTGTGCTTTTCCCACCGGGTGGTAATTGTGCTTTTCCCACCACAGCTAGATTTGTTAACAACAATTCACATCGCAAAACATGGCAAGTAGAGTTACTACTTGAAATCCCTTTCCAGTTGCTAGCTAGTTTGGTCTATCAAATCTTTGTCTGACTTAGGCAATTGTCAAATACTAAAATTCCAAATTTATAATAAATGAGTTATTACTCATTCATGTCTTATTCCTAAATTCATATGGTTCGTTATCTTTACCAAAAACACATAATTACCAAAATGCCCTTAGAAATTTAGTCTAATTCCCTTTATACCTTGTATAACTGTACTTTATAAAAATTATTACCCAACTATTCCTACACAGTTTTGTGTGTAGAATCCATTTGTGACCTCATTTTTTCCAAAATCACACTGCATTTCCCGAACTACCCTTGCGACCACATATGTAAGGGTTTTAGGGGTAAAATTGTCATTTCATACCCTAAAGCCTCCATACTTCATTTTTCACATGGTCCCTACATAATTCTTCATTCTTATCACAATGGGAACATAAAATACATCACATTCCAGCCCAAACACAGAAGTTTCTATTGGAAATTGTGCCTAGGGCAAGTCATTGTTCTCCATTAAGTTATCACTTCATTCGCATGTTTACGGTGATAATCGATCCTGGATATATCTTATAGATGATATCCTAAATGTCCTCGATTGGTCATCTACGCGGGAGCGAAGATGAGGTAAGACGATATGACTTTCATGACGTATGGAGATACGAATCAAAGTCATGGGCACTTGTAAGAGTACAAGGTCTTTGGACCGTCCACTATGAGAAAGCTGCATGGATTTAGTCATAAGCTTATCTCATGTATAACCGCGTCACAACGCCCTATGACCTGAGACCATCATGGATTCCTACATGATGAGTCACTGACCTTTGACCTAGTCAAAAGTCACCTTTGATCGGGTGATGATAAAGGCTGGGATCGGGATCAGTGGTTTTCATGCGGAGGAATATGAATGGTCAAGATGGAATTTGTCCCTCACATTTGTAGAGAGATAATCTTGGGCCCCTCGATGAGTGAGTCTAAGAAATGTACGGCCGTCTTTGTGATGGAAAGGATTTTCCATTTTCACTTTAGACTACTCGAGAATCGAGAAAGTAGTGGTCAAGAAAAGGAAGTTGACATTATCCATGCCTCATCCTTGACCAAATTATCGCGTGACAAAAGGGACGTGACATGGTTGTACGATAGGTTGTATCGTGTCATCGATCCCCATGTGAACTGGGTAGTCGCAATGTATTGCTAGAGGCCGCTTGCGACTTGTGGGCTAACAAAGTGTTGGCCCACTGCCAGTCTCATATGGGCCTGCAAGGTCGCACACAAGAATAACTCAATATGAGCAAATGTGTCTAGATTCATTGAATCTTAGATACGTCTAAGATTTAATGAATACTAAATTTAATCTAGGATATATATATATATATATATATTAAATTCGAAATTAATATATGTTAATATTATTAATAGAGATTATAATATTAGTATATATAATATTTGTTTTGTATTTAATTTATTTGATAAATTAAATATCTAAAACAAATTGGGATATTGTATCTCATTTAATTTTCGAATAAAGATATCGTATATCATTTTAATATTAAATTGAGATATGGTATCTCAAATTTAAATTAAATAGATAGATATTATTTCTCGGATTTAATTTATAGAGATAAATTAAATCGAGAAGGCTTTTAATTTGGATTGAATAAATGGATTTGATTAGATCTATTAGATGGATTTAATTAATACATTTATTTTAATCCAGATTCCAAATTCGAATTTCAAATCGCTTTTAATGCGGATTAAATACGTTACATCAGATTTGATTGATGTAATTAATGTATTTTAATCCATATTTGAAATTTGAATTTCAAAATTAATGAGGATTAATTTTATATAATGCGCTGAACGGGTTTAGAAAACTCACGGGACATTTTGTCGAGCGCATTCAGAAAGCTGCGAGAAAAACCCTAGAGTGAAAAATCAAGAGACACGCACAAGAGGCGCTAGCACGCTGCCGTAGCCGTGTTCGGGAGTTGTTCGTGTGGATACCGGTGGAGGAAGACGATCCTACGAGTTGTCTTCTCACGATCGAGGAGGTAGCCCACCCTTGTTCAACGAAGAACAAGCCGCAAACGAATTCTCCTAAGGTAATTTCGGATTCCCTAGCCTTGTTTAAACGCACCTGAGTGATCCTCGGGATTGGATCCGTAAGTTTTTTAATCCGCTGCGTTGTACGGATTCCAACAGTGGTATCAGAGCCAACTCAACGTGCGTTTAACTCAGGCTTCTTTCGTTTGATTATTATATATGGCTGATATATGAATGTCAAATCGAATCGATCTTTTGTTTCGAGTTCGCGTTAAGGTTTTCGTCGGTTCTCTAACATGGAGCCGCGGTTTCATCGAAGTTCAATCGTTCGGGCGTAGTACAATCAGTCAATCGTTCATCCACTCGAACCTAGGTCGCGTTTCTTAAACGTTTGGAAACTTCGATCGCTACTGGACGTTTGGAAACTCGATCATCTTTGGAATCGTTGGGGTCGGAATCATCGGACACATCGATGGTGATCGAACGTTGGTGATTCTCGGATGGCTTCTTGTTCGCGTATTGATCAGATTCGAAACGTTCGTAGACGACGATCATACGCGACGTGGTTGAAGGTGAGTCGAACACGTCTGGATTCGCGAGGATGTTAGGGGTCATCCTTCAACGTAGTTTTAAAATTGTCCAGATTTGACGATAGTCATGTTAGACATGGCTGCGTTCGGACATTCAGATCAACGGCGTTGCGTACGGCCTTCTTCATCAACGTGAAATCAGGTTTAGCGAGACCGTCGTAGGGACCGCCTGATTGTTCGTAGCGCGATTAATTAAATCATGGCATATTATATATGTATTATATAATATAAAATAAAATTAGAGAATTTTATCAAGAATTAATATACATTATTATTTACCTTTCAAAGTGTTGTTTGGGTATGATGAACAACATGGCTCTAGAGATTTTACAAGTGTTGTAATTTAAATATGGCCTGCGTGCCATGCCTCTCTCTCTCTAAATGATCTTGATGTACATTCTCTTCTCATCTCACTCCCCTCAAATGTTAAAAGATGTTTCTATGTATGTATTTTCTTTTATTATTTAGAGAAGTCCCCTCATTGGCTTGAGTGGACTCTAGGTTAGATGAGCCATGTTGTGTCACGAATTTTTCTTAATTATGTTTGATGTGATCATATCATAATTAAATTAGACATTATATGATATACAATGAGGATTGCATTCAAAATTAATAAGATTAATAAGTTAATATCAATAAATACCCTCTAAATACAATCTTAAGTCACAATGCCGTAAATAAATGAATACTTGTCAAAACCTAGATCTCCATTTGTATGTTCCACCAAAGTGGATGCATTTGAGTTATCTTGGTGAGGCAAGAGAGAGTAATGGTGATACTCTATATTCATTGTTGTCTTGACTTAATTGAGATTATCAAAACGGTTTTGGATCTCAAGGCATTGGATGGGATTAAACATGCTAGGTCATATGATGATCAAATCCCATAAAGATCTAAGAGTTACATGTGATGTAATTGGCAAAGTAGTTGCCTACCTAAATAACTTGGTTTTAAGCGTCCTGCCAAAGCGGACTTAAGATCAAGCCAAATATGGATCTTAGCCCACTAATTAAAATGAGGGTTGTTAATTCAGTGGGAGAATATTAACTAACTTTCCATATCTTTTAAATTGTAGAATCACGTCAAATAGTAACACTGTAACACCATCAATGCGATCGGTCCTTGAGAAGGACGAACTCGAGGAGACAAAGTTTCTTGACATGTTTGGGGATTTAAGCGTTGATCCTAAACACGGAAGAAAGGAGTATCTCATCGATCAACTCATTCCTAATGAGCTGCGGCTAATGATCCAAGAGATCAAACGATGCTTACATGAAGCATCAAAATGACTCTATGGATACGGGATGCACGATGCCCGCACCATGATTCCAGATCTCGATGAAGATCTGGAACATATGGAGGACTCGAGATGATTGATCATCCTTTGGAAATGTTCCAAAGAACAGCAACGAAAGAGAGGTATGAGGCCATAAAGGCCTTATTCTCTTGCAAGATGGCTGAAGGTGAATTAGTTAGTCCCCATTTGTTGAAAATGAAAGGCTACATTGATCACCTTGAAAGGCTTAGATTCCCCATCTCTAAGGAGTTAGCTACAGATGTGATCTTGAGCTCACTCCCAGGAAATTATGAACACGTTGTCATGAATTACGTCATGAACAACATGAGGGAATCAATTTACGAACGCATGAGATGCTCAAAACTGCCGAGCAAAGTCTTGAGAAGAGGCCCGGTTCTTTTTGTCTCGTTCGAGAGAGGAAGGGGTATGAAACGGAAAGCCAATAAGGCAAAACCTCCAAAGGATGGGGTCTCGCTTCTTCGCAATGAAATCGATCATTGGAAGAGGAACTGCAAGCTCTATCAAGAAGATCACGAAAATAACAAGAAGGATAGCGGGGCTATCGCCTGGTATCTATGTCATAGGTATTCACTTTTCTACTTCCTCTACATGAGTATTAGATACTATATGTGGATCTCACATTTGTACAAATGTGCAGGGTCTCAAGGACAGTAGAAAATTGAAGAAGGGTAAAGTTGACCTACGAGCTGGAAATCGAGCAACAAGATTCTTGATTTAGCCATAGGCACTTATGAAATAGTTCTGCCCAGTGGGCTTTTGTTTAATTTTGAACAACTGCTTTTATGTTCCTGCTTTGAGCAGTAACAATACTTTATTACGTTCTTATTTAGGAATCGTAAATGTTCAAGTTTTCCATAATGACAATTTTATGCTCATGGTGATTTGCATTACGGTCATTGTGTGCTTAATTAAGAACATCCTAATAATGAACGAATCTATGACATAAAAGGTTCAAGTCAAATGATTTGAATCCAACCTACCTATGGCATTGTCGTCTAGGCCATATAAATGAGAAACACATTTCGAAACTCCATCACGAGATGGATTTCTCAATTCATTTGATTTTGAATCATTTGATACATGTGAGTCTTGTTTATTGGGAAAGATGACAAAGGCGTCTCTTACTTGGACACGGTGAGAGGGTCACCGATTTATTGGGCCTCATACATACGGATGTGTGTGGACCAATGAATACATCTGCCAGAGGAGGTCATTTGTACTTTATTACTTTTATAGACGATTTTAGTAGATATGGGTATATCTACCTAATCAAATATAAAATTGAATCTTTTGAAATGTTCAAAATATTCCAAATGAAATGCAAAACCAACTTGGCAAAATAATTAAAGCACTTCGATCTGGTCGAGGTGGCGAATATTTGAGCCAAGAGTTATTTGACCATCTTAGGAGTTGTGGGATCTTCTCACAACTTACTCCTCCATAACACCTCAATGGAAAGGTATTTCTGAACGGAGGAATCGAACTTTATTTGATATGGTTTGACCTATGATGAGTCAAATAGATCTTCCACCTTCCTTTTGGGGTCATGCCCTAGAAATAGCTGCGTTCACACTAAATCGTGTTCCGTCAAAGGCAGTTGAAAAGACACCATATGAGATATGGACCGGGAAGAAACCCGAGTTTGTCATTTCTTAAGATTTAGGGATATGAGGTTTGTGTTAAACGACAAGCCTCGATGAATAATCATCCGGATCCTCAAAATGCCCTTTTGTGGGGTATCCTAAGGAAACTATAGGATACTATGTCTACAATCTCACCGATCACAAAGTGTTTGTTATTCGGAATGGTATCTTTTAAGAAAAAGAGTTTATCTCTAAAAGAATTAGTGGGAGTAAGGTGAACCTCGAAGAAGTTCGAGAGTCACAGGACAATGTAGAACCACGAGATGGAAACCGGAGAAGACTCACAACAAGAAGTTGTTGAGCCCGCTCAAGTAACACAAGGCCCACGAAGGTCGATAGATCACGACTACAGCCTCAGAGATATGGATTTCTGATTACTGGAAGTCGTGATGTTTTGCTTATTGAACAGAATGAGCCAACCACCTATCGAGAGGTCGTGGTGGGGCCAGACTCTGAAAAATGGCTTGATGCCATGAAGTCTGAAATGCAATCCATGTACGACATTAAGGTTTGGACCTTAGTCGATCCACCTGAAGGTTTAAAAACCATTGGGTGCAAGTGGGTTTTCGAAGAGAAAACGACATGGATGGCAAAGTAAATGTCTTCAAGGCATAACTCGGTTGCAAAAGGATTCACTCATGGTGTGGACTATGATGAAACCTTTTCCCTAGTTGCAATGGCCAGATCAATCGAGAATCCTTCTTGCCATTGCATCATAATATGACTATGAGATATGGCGGATGGACGTCAAAACAGGTCTTCCTTAACGGAAAGCGCTTTCGAGGATGTGTACATGACACAACCTAAGGATTTTGTGCGTCCCGTAGGACTCGGTAAAGTATGTAAGCTTCAAAGATCCTTTTATGGATTGAAGCACGCATATCGGAGTAGGAATCATTGTTTTGATGAAGTAGTCAAAGAGTTTGAATTCATTCAAAACATCGATGCATCTTGTGTTTACAAGAAGGTTAGTGGGAGCACAGTTGTATTTCTAGTGTTTTACGTTGATAACATCCTATTAATTGGGAATCACATTCCTACCATGCAGAGTGTCAAGTCTTGTTTAGGAAAGTCTTTCTCAATGAAATATTTAGACAAAGCCACTTATATCCTAGGGATAAGGATCTATAGAGATAGATCCAAGAGGCTAATAGGCCTAAGTCAGAGCACATATATAGACAAGATACTGCATAGGTTCAGTATGCAAGAATCTAAAAGGGGTAACATACCCATGTCTCATGGCATCCATCTCAGTAAAGATCTGTGTCCTAGTACACAAGATCAAGGAGACCGCATGAGTAAGACTCCATATGCCTCCGCCATTGGATCTATCATGCATGTCATGTTATGTACTCGACCGGATGTGTCATTTGCCTTGAATGTGACCAGCAGATATCAACAAGATCCCGGTAAGGGTCACTGGACTGCTATCAAGAATATCCTTAAGTACTTGAGAAGGACTAAGGACTCATTCTTTGTATATGGTGGCTTGGAAGATGAGCTTTGTGTAACTGGTTACACAGATGCGAGTTTCCAAACTGACCAAGATGATCTAAGATCGCAATCAGGATATGTGTTCTGGTTGAATGGTGGTACGGTAAGCTAGAAGAGCTCTAAGCAGAGCATTGTATTTGATTTTACAATATAGAAGCTGAGTATAGAGCGGATAGGATGCGGTAAGGAGGTCTTTTGGATTAGAAAGTTCATTAATGAACTTGAGGTGGTTCCTACCATCTCATATCCAATACAATTGTTCTATTACAATAGCGGCGCTATTACACAGACCAAGAAGCCTAGGTCACATCAAAGGACAGGCATGTACTCAGGCGATTTCATCTTATCAGAGAAATCAATGCAAAGTACCAGGAGAAGACAATTTAGTTGATCCTCTTACTAAGCCGCTTGCACAAGCAAAACATGAGCGTCATGTTAGGGCAATGAGAATTAAAGTAATTAATGATTGCGCCTACTGCAAGTGGGAGTCTGTTGGAAATTGTGCCCCAGGGCAAGTCATTGTTCTCCATTAAGTTATCACTTCATTCGCATGTTTACAGTGATAATTGATCCCTGGATATATCTTATAGATGATATCCTAAATGTCCTCGATCGGTCATCTACGCGGAGCGAAGATGAGGTAAGACCCGATGACTTTCATGACGTATGGAGATACGAATCAAAGTCATGGGCACTTGTAAGAGTACAAGGTCTTTGGGCCGACCCACTATGAGAAAGCTACATGGATTTAGTCATAAGCTTATCTCATGTATAACCGCATCACAACGCCCTATGACTGAGACCATCATGGATTCCTACATGATGAGTCAGCGACCTTGACCTAGTCAAAAGTCACCTTTGACCGGAGTGATGATAAAGGCCGGATCGGGATCGGTGGTTTTCATGCGGAGGAATATGAATGGTCAAGATGGAATTTGTCCCTCACATTTGTAGAGAGATATCTTTGGGCCCCTCGATGAGTGAGTCTAAGAAATGTACGGCCGTCTTGTGATGGAAAGGATTTTCCATTTTCACTTATTAGACTCCTCGAGAATCGAGAAAGTAGTGGTCGAAAAGGAAGTTGACATTATCCATGCCTCATCCTTGACCAAATTATCGCGTGACAAAAGGGACGTGACATGGTTGTACGATAGGTTGTATCATGTCATCGATCCCCATGTGAATTGGGTAGTCGCAATGTCTTGCTAGAGGCCGCTTGCGACTTGTGGGCTAACAAAGTGTTGGCCCACTGCCAGTCTCATATGGGCCTACAAGGTCGCACACAAGAATAACTCAACACGAGCAAATGTGTCCAGATTCATTGAATCTTAGATACGTCTAAGATTTAATGAATACTAAATTTAATCTAGGATATATATATGTATATATTAAATTCGAAATTAATATATGTTAATATTATTAATAGAGATTATAATATTAGTATATATATATTTGTTTTGTATTTAATTTATTTGATAAATTAAATATCTAAAACAAATTGGGATATTGTATCTCATTTAATTTTCGAATAAAGATATCGTATATCTGTTTAATATTAAATTGAGATATGGTATCTCAAATTTAAATTAAATAGATAGATATTATTTCTCGGATTTAATTTATAGAGATAAATTAAATCAGAAGGCTTTTAATTTGGATTGAATAAATGGATTTGATTAGATCTATTAGATGGATTTAATTAATACATTTATTTTAATCAGCATTCCAAATTCGAATTTCAAATCAGCTTTTAAAGCGGATTAAATATGTTACATCAGATTTGATTGATGTAATTAATGTATTTTAATCCATATTTGAAATTTGAATTTCAAAATTAATGATGATTAATTTTATATAATGCGGCGAACGGGTTTAGAAAACTCACGGGACATTTTGTCGAGCGCATTCGAAAAGCCGCGAGAAAAACCCTAGAGTGGAAAATCAAGAGACACGCACAAGAGGCGCTAGCAACGCTTACGCGTAGCCGTGTTCGGGAGTTGTTCGTGTGGATACCGGTGGAGGAAGACGATCCTACGAGTTGTCTTCGGCGATCGAGGAGGTAGCCCACTGTTCAACGAAGAACAAGCCGCAAACGAATTCTCCTAAGGTAATTTCGGATTCCCTAGCCTTGTTTAAACGCACCTGAATGATCCTCGGGATGGGATTCGTAAGTTTTTTAATCCGCTGCGTTGTACGGATTCCAACAGTTTCCCCTTGTCCGAGAATCAAAAAAATTTGGGAAAATGAAGTTTCATGTTTTCTTTCAACATAACATCTTCTTTTCACCTTAAATCACTTCTTGAAGTCTTTAATTACACTTCCCACCCAATCAATCAAAATTTGGGCTGCACTTCCCTTTAGGGTTTATGCCTTCCAAATTACAAAATCATGACAACCAAGTCAAACAATCAACCAAATCATCAACAACAACCATAAATCATCAACAACCACAAAACAAGGTTTCTTGAATTAATTTTTGATTCTTTCTTCTCTCTTCAAATCTGTGTCTCTTCCTCCTTGTTCTTTGTTATATTCTTCTTGATTCTTGTGATTTCAAGAAGGATATGAGGATTAGAAGAAGTTTCTAATGATTTAGAGACAAGAACAAGTGAATTTTGCTTACAAACTTACCTAACTTTTCTTCTTTAATCTTTGTCTCTTCTCTTTGTTCTTTTATTCTTCTAACTTATGCCCTTTCTCTCTCTCTCTCTCTCTCTCTCTCTCTCTCTCTCTTCTCTTTCTAGTTGGCTGAATTTTTGGCTTTTGGAAGACCTAAATGACCTCTTATAATATCTATTTCCACCTACTTAAAATAATAATCATTTAATGGAATTTTGCACTTTTTTTTTACTTGGCCAAAATGCTTCCACGTGGCTTGATTCGTGTCCAAATATTTATTTTCCCTTCCATTCTTCCTTTCTAGCCAACTTTGGCCCTTAATTGTGGTGAAAATAAGAGCTTCTTGATTTATTAGCCAAATGACCATTCTTTATATTTCCTCAATTTTTATTTTTGGTAAGAAAGAAGGCATAGCCTGGGATTAATTAACAAGCAATTGGGGAATAAATTCCCATACAATCACGTAATATCAATGGCCTCAAGAAAAGAGGGCAAGAATCAAAAACACATGAACCATTTAATCCTTCTTTTGCAATCTTGTCCGCATGACTGGTTTTGTTCCCTTCGATATGCTTCCATTGAACAGCCCAATCTAGTGATAATAGTTCTCTAATCTGGAATATAATCAGATCCTGGATAACTCGTTCCTCCGTTTGAGACAGGGCAGAAATTAGTTCCAATGAATCAGATTCTATGACTAGACAACGCACACCTTTCCTTCGTGCAAATTGGAGCCCTTTCAAAAAAGCCTATTCCTCGGCCTCCAAAGGACCGCATATTCCCAACCGATAAGCAAAACCGATAACCATTGGCCTTTTGAATCTCTTAGAACACCTCTGCAGCTAGCCACTCTGCCAGACGTGGTGACAGCCCCGTCTACATTCAATTTACACCATTCAGCGGGTGGGGGCCTCCAGTGTAGGCAGCGATCCATCCCCTCCATATTATCTATGGGTTGCGAATAACCATAAGAAAAAGACACCCACTCATGAGCAATATGGGTCGCTGGATTCGCAGGTTTTTGGAAATTGTTCTAAAAAATAAACATGTTCCTCCAGTTCCACAATTTCCACACACCCACCGCAAAAATAGAACTCCAATTGGAAGTAGAAATTTACCCAACTCCCTTTTTAGATTTAAACAGATCCAATCCCTGAGTTGCGCCCCAAAAAAGCAAGAGATTTGCCTCGGATGAACAAGGTCTAACCACATATCTTTGGCATATGTACAATCCCTTAAAATATGTAATACAGATTCAACAAAAGAGTTACAATAAGCACAAAGGGGTGAAGAGACCGACCACTTACTGCGCCATTCATTTGTGGGCAGCCTATTATGAAAAACAAGCCACAGAAAAACTCTAATCCTCTCTACTCCCTGCCATCTCCAGATTAGCTTAAAGCCATGGTGAAAGCAATTATAATCAGGGGGTTCAATCATGACATAAGCGGATTTAACCGTAAATAGGCCATTAGACGACGCTCCCCATGTCAATACATCTTTGCCTGCACCACTTAACGGAGGGGGAGTAGCTATTAATCTCCTAATCATCTCATTCGGGAGGAGAGAGTTCAGTCTGCTAAAATCCCATACACCTGCTTTAGCCCATTCACAAACCTTGATGTTCCTCTCTGCTACCATTAAGGGCCTTACACAATAATCCTCCAACCACAAATCATTAGCCAGCCATGCATCGGAGAAAAAATTAACAGATTGTCCATTACGAATTCTCCATTTGATACCCCTATCAATAAACTCTCTTTGTCTACATATAAAATGCCAAAGTGGTGAATCACCATCTCTTGCTTCTAACAAATGAGACTCATTTCGAGTTATGTACTTATGGAGCAAAATGTCACTCCATAAACCTTTCACCCCAACCGTTAACTTCCCCGCTATTTTGCATCCAAAGGCTTTATTCATTGTCTCGAGACTCTTGCACCCCAACCCAACATAATTTTTTGGTTGGGTCAAAGTTCTCCAACTAACATTATGGTACCGCTTCCCACTGGAGCTCCCCCATATAAAATTACATTGGAGTCTCTCAACCTCCCTGCATATACTCAAAGGAATTTGTGCGATCTGCATCGGATATAGTGGCACAGAACTCAGAACTGATTTTGTGAGAGTCATCCGCCCTGCCATTGAGAGAGAACTGGCTTTCCAAGTAGCCAACTTGGAATTGACTCTCTCCACTATATACTGAAAAGTTTCCCTGGCCTTCCTCTTCCTAGACAGAGGGAAGCCTAAGTATTTACCAATCTCGCATGTAATCTTCATTTTAGTGACACTCTGAATCTGATCTTTTACTTCTTGACAGACTCTAGGCGAAAAGAACATTGAGGATTTGTCAATATTGACTTTCTCCCCTGAAGCTCCACAAAACCTATCCAAGCAATCCATCATGCAAAAGGCTTGCGTAACTGAGGCCTCCCCAAAAAGTAGAAGGTCATCGGCAAACATTAGATGGGATATCTCTAGGCCACCTCTGGAAGTCTTAACTGGACACCAATTCTTTGCATTCACCTCATCACATATCAAATGCGATAGCCAATCAATGCATAAGACAAAGGGTAGGGTGAAATGGGATCACCCTGCCGAATGCCTCTCTTGGGAAGAAAATACTCTGTTCTTTCACCATTCCAGAGAACATTGTAGGAGACAAATGTCACGCAATCTAGAATTAGATTAATTAACCCCGCCTCCAAACCCACCTCCATAAGCGTCTACTTAATAAATGCCCAGCTGAGACGGTCGTATGCCTTCTCGAGATCAATTTTTAATGCCATGAAACCTTTCCTCCCCCTACCCTTCTGAATGAAATGCAGCACTTCTTGACCAATAACCAAATTGTCTTGAATTTGCCTTCCCTTAATGAAGCTTGCTTGATAGGGCGATATCAAATCCACCATAACCTCTTTAAGCCTGGACGTAAGCACTTTTGTGAGACATTTGTAGTGCACTGAGCATAAGGATATGGGTCTGAATTGGTGAACGAATTCAGGTTGATCCCTTTTTGGAATGAGGGAGATCAAGGTTTTGTTTGCATCCTTAATCGGTATAGAGCCAACAAAACCATTTCTTACAAATGAACAAATATGCGGCGCCACCTTATTCCAATTGGTTTGGAAAAAGAGCGGAGGAAATCCATCATCTCCTGGAGCCTTGTAAGGACCCATAGAAAAAAGGGCACTATTAATTTCCTCATCTGTTGGGACCACACCCAGAGATTGGATTCGGTCCTCAGTCAGTACCGGAAAGGAGAACTCAGTAATTAAGGGATATACCACAGCCTCCTCTTGCTGGTAAAGATGCTTGAATTATCCCACAACCACTGATTTTAAAATATCTTCGTCCTCCACCCATATGCCATTGTCATCTCTCATGGCCATTATTTTATTCCTCTTCCTTCGGATGTTAGTACTCAGATGATAATAACGTGTATTCCAGTCTCCCTTGGTAATCCAGGTGGTCCTGGATTTTTGGAACCACTTTACCTCCTCCTGTCTAAGAACTTCCTCCAACTCACCTTGGAGCCATTTTTCCAATTCACAAAGGAAGCTTGAATATGGATAATGGCTGGAGCTCTGGATGCCATGGATCCTATCCAAGAGTTGAGCTTTCCTTTTTTCCACTAACCCAAACACCTCAGCATTCCACTCTTTTAATTTATCCTGCAAATTCTCAAGAGTCGTCTCAAGGTGGCCTTGGACATTCCAATTAGCATCAATAAAATCCCTAAAATTTTCATGTAAAAGCCACATGGCTTCAAAACGAAAAGGCTTTCTACTTCTCCTAGTAAGTATTCCACTACCCACCGATAGAGTAACCAGATTATGATTTGAAAACTGAGTTCGAGGGAGTACCTTTAGAAAGGAATCAGGCATAATGCGGATTACCTCACTATTCTCTAGTGCTCTATCAAGCCTCTCATACAACCAAGAACATCCACTTAGCTTTAGCCCTTTCCATGTCATCCGTGGACCAATTGCTCCCAGATCCACCAAGCCACAGTCATTAATCCTGTCCGTAAACCATCTTATACGACGGTTGTTACCATTGCGGCCCCCACCTGTTCACTAGCTGAGGAGATGTCGTTGAAATCCCCTAGAATGCTCCAAGGCTCTGCAATTCCAAGCGACAGCCTCCAAATGTTCTCCCAGAGAATCTCGCGGTAGTTCGAGTACGGTAGGTCGTAAATTGCTGTCAGAAAAAATATAGGAACAACATCACTCTGGCACTTTAGATGAAAGAACTGTGAATTTTCCTCCATCACCGTGACAGAGATACGAGCTGAATCCCACGCCAACACCAGGCCCCCTGACCTCCATAAACTAGGGATCATTTTAATTGAATCGTAACCCAGCCGACCAAATCCCTTGAACTTGCTCAAATCATCAGTCTTGGTCTCGGTGAGAATAACCACGCTGGGCTTAGGCCCTTGACAGATTAGTCTCAAATTTATGAGAAGCCCTCTCCCACAGGCTCCTCTAACATTCCAGTAGAGGTACTTATCCATAAGAAAACCAGATCCATTGCAAATGTTGGCCCAGGTAACTCATTGAGACATGGGTGTCTCAGGCACAGTGGTTCCTACGTTGCCCATATCATCGGATTCCTCCAGGCCCTGCTCCGCCTCATGTCCAGGCCCAATGTGGATCATAGCTTGATCCGTGGCACTCAGATCGAAAGGGACTGGTGAAGTCTGTATTGGTTCTCCAATCCGCTCCACAGATTCAAGGCCCAAAATTGGATCTCCACTCTGCATTACTGATTCATGGCCCACTATTCTATCGCCTCCCCTCTGAATAGTCAACCCGTCTTCTTCCCTCGGAATACACGCACCTCCACTCTGGCCCCCCATGTTCAGCTCCAGACCATCTCTCACCCTCTTGTCCGCACGTTTGTGTCTCATTTGTTCCTGACTCCCCACTTCTACTTCCTTAATCGTTCGAAGCTCCATACCAACCGCCACTGCCACACTCTCATTCTTCCTCTTAGTTTCCCTACGCGGTTTCCTATGTAGGTTCATCAAACTCCACTTTTCCTCGTTCGTACCCTGCTCACTAAAAATGAAAGGATTAGGCGGAATAGTCATCATTTCCGTCCTTTCCCCACCATCCATTCCCGCCAACGCCGAGAACCTTGATCCTGTCGGAGCCTTACCGGATTTCTCCCCCTGTTTCTCATTATTTTTCCGCGGACGGCGTGGCTTCTGAACCACTATCCAAGTATCATCTACATTGCATTCAACATCAGCCATTTTACTGGAACTGGCCACCATGGTGTCGGCGTCATCTCTAGACCTTTCTCCATTAACAATCCCTCGACTCTCTGTGTTGCTCTTCTTGGGCAAGCCTCCTGCCTATGGCCATAAAAGCCACAGTGAGAACAAAGCATGTGGAGCCCTTCATATTCAATATAATACTCCTGGTCCTCAATTGCAAACCCAGGCACTAATTGTTTAGTTAAGTCCACCAAAACACAAAGCCTAGCATAGTGGCCTCTCAAATGAGAAGAGGTGTTAATATCTACCTTGACTGTTTCCCCAATTCTGTCTCCAATGAAGGTTAACGCCTCTTTATTATAGTACTCTAGGAAGATCCTAGGAAGCCTGATCCATACAGCCACTCTGTCAATCTTTGCAATGGCAGGATTGAACATTGGTTCCCAGGGTCTCACCACTAAGTAGTGATCATAAATCAGCCAAGGCCCTCCTGTCAAGGCATTCTGATAATCTTCTCTATTGGTAAATTTTACCACATGATAACCATGGCCAATATCAATCAATTTGACCACTCCTCTCCTTGCCCACAGAGATTGCACTCTCGTTTCCAAAGCTTTGAAACCAATGGAGTGACCCAAACTCATTGCATTATGTCCGTTATGATCTGATGAATGAAGGCTGTTCTTGGTCAGCGTTTTTGCAACGTCCTAAGCTGACTGTCCAATTTCGAGGCACATATCTCCTTGTTCTGAACTCCTTTTTGGTCCATTCAACTCTTTATGGAAAGCTATGTGAGTCTACTTTCATATGCCACCGATTTCAGCTCAATCGGATTTGTCGTTTGTGAGATACATCCAAAACACTGAAGGTGGGTCTGGACTGTGACGTTGATTCTTGTGGCAACTTGTAAAAATCATAGCTCCTTGATATGAAACCCTTTTGGCTTGAAGTTTATATCAAAATGACACATTAGGAGTCTAGTTTCATATGCCACTAGTTTTACCTCAATCCGATCTCTGGTTTGGGAGATATCATCGAATTACCAGACGTCGCCCGTGCTAAATGTGAAACAATGAAGCTGAAAAGCTGATGTTGGCTGAAACCTCAAGGTTTTGGCTGAAACCTCGAGGTTTTGGCTGAAACCTCGAGGTTTGCTAGTCCAGAGACACCAGAGACGCTGAAGACACTCAAACCTCGAGGTTTGTACTCAAACCTCGAGTTTTCTCATCCTAAACCTCATATTTGCTTGATTTAACTCACGAATTGACTCATTCCAACTTCCATATGATCTTGGAGCCTCCTAGCATCAATATAAGAACTTGAATAATGATATCTTCATTCCATTCAGCAAGTTCTTCCTTCTTCCATCTCCCAACTTGATCATTCTTCATCATTTAACTTGAGCTCATCATTCTCTCGACTTCTTCCTTTTTCAATATCCATAAAGTGATGAAACTTCATTCCAACTTCGCTTATCATATAGACTTCCGCATCACAAGAACTTGAATGTTGATATTCCTATTATATTGTGCAAGTTCTTTTGATAACATCTTTCTCTAGTCTCTTCTCTTCTTCTTGGTTATCCTCCAAAATCCATTGATAGCATCTTGCTTTCTTGACAACCTCTCGAGATACTTCTTTCTTTCATCTCTTATCTCCTTCTTGATCATTCTCCTTAATTTAACTTGGACTAATCTACATTAAACATAGTAGTTAGTCAATGTAGGAGATAACTATATTACTCAACCTTTTTGCTTTTAATAATTGCACTATATAAGACATCATCAAAACTAATCAAAACCAACATTCTCCCCCACTTTTTGATGATGGCAAATACTATAAGAAAAATATGTATAAATGAGAAAATATATTAGACCCAACATATTTTTCTCTCTTGTCATTCTCTCCCCTTATTTGTCATTAGCAAAAAGTTGAAGTAAAGTAGAAATGCTTAGAGAGACAAATATGAAACCATATTAGAAAGAGTTAAAGAACTGATTTTCTCTCCTCGATTGAAAGTGTTTTCATTCTAAATAAGATGCAATTTGGAATGTTTTTATGAAAACACATTTGAAAGAATTTGGAGAGGTTTTCAAGACAACTTTCACAATTAAAGCATATAGATACCAAACATGTGCAAAATTTCGACCAATATAAAAAGATAGAGATTAGAAATGCTCATGTAGGTTCTGCAAATTGATGAATAATCGATGAGGTCCATCTCGCTAGCCTTGAAATCATGATGTGCTCTAAATAGCCTCGAGATGTGAAATGAGACTAAAGTACTGGCTACTTGAGTTGTATCTCATCTGAATGAATATGATCAGTACTAAACTTCCATCCTTTGCTTTTTCTTCATAGATCATCCATGTAAAGCACATCTCAGCTTCAAAGATTGATCGCCAAGGATGTAACACAACCAATTCTCCTGTGATGAATTGAAAACTTTCTTTGCAAAAGAGATTTGTTAGTGCAACCAGATATCAAAGTATTCCTTTCCAAATGATATTTTCAAATAAAGATAATGAAAGGAAAATATGATATTAATTCATCATCAAAACTAACAAGAGATAATGAATGCAGATGAGTATACTTAAAAGGGTTTTTCTTCAAATAAAGGAGGTGAGCTTTTAAAGTATAAAACACCTATGAATGTGAAGCTCCCCTTAATGAATGCATGGCTAAAATGTGAAGTTCCCTTTCATGATACCAAATAATAATGAGACACCGAATGTTATGAGGTTTGGAAACATTTTTGCTCACAACATGGTACCTCGAGATTGAGAACTTTCAAGTTCACTTGGGTGGACTTGAAATTGGTATGAAGAAATCACTTCTGCTTTTTATGATGATAAAAGAGTTTGAAGCATAAGGATCATTTTTAAAAATAAGTGTTCTCAGGCTAAACTTTGTGAGATAAAATTTGAATGAAATCAAGTTAGTCTAACATGATTATGAGATATGCACATTATTCCAAAAACAATACCTCACTCAAGTAATATCGTAATCACTTGAGTCATAAATCCTTTGCACATTGATATGATCAATATTGAGGATCTCTAGATGTGAATGAGCTTCAGGAGGATGAGTCTCTATAACCATTTGCTCTTAATGCATCTTAGAAGCAGAAATCCCAAATGAGCTTTGAATAGGATCTCAAAATTAGTTTCTGCTCATAGCTTCTCATCAAGCGAGTATGCTCCTTATCATCTTGATATAGGCCTCTTGCTAGTGATGGGATGTCACTCAAGTGATGTCACAGAATTTGCTGACATAGGCACTGAAATGGTCTATTCTGTTTGCCTATGTTCTTTGTATTCGACAACCGAACACTTTGGTCAACTCCTGCAAAAATATATGTTCTTTGGTACTCTATGATCCTTGAGTCCACACAAGATTAGACATGACAACTCTTATGCTCTTATAAGATTAAATCATATTACATTTAAGCAAAGAGTACAATAAGCCAATAAAAGACCAAAATATAATTTTACCCAATCAAATAAGTTCAAACCAATGAATCGAAAAGGGTAATAATTAAATGATATCAAGAATGTTGTTTCTCGATGACAATTTATAAATACACTTGATGCAGAAAAGATGTCATTGATAAAATGTATTTAAGATTGATCAATGGGCATAGAAAATCTTATCCATAGATAAGCATTTATCAACTCACAGTTCATGAATGAGATTAGATTTTTCAATAATGATAATGAACTATGCAAATAGTTTCAAATCTCAAATGTTATTTCAAAAATGTGATAATGCATTATGAAATCAACATTTTGATGGATGAAAGATTTATTTTTGAAACATGTTTGAAAACAATGCTCATTATAAACATGGTGAAAGTTAATTAATTAGAATGAGTCGAATGCTTGATTTTAGAGAACATGTTGAACATTGAAGTTAACATGTTGAAGAATTTTCTGAAAAGCCAAAGTCATGAAAGTAAAGCATTATCAAGACATGCTTAGCACAACATATATAAGCTTAATGACTTTGCTATTGACAAAGAGATAATCTTGCCTTAGAGAGTAGAGTCTTGAAAATATAAGAACATTCAAGGCAAGAGTATGAATATGCGAGACAGTTACTCGAGAATATAGATGAACACAAATGCTTGATGTATTTGAGTAACACAAGGAGTACTAGGATTCATGGACAATGAAGTACAAACTCATTAATCCAAATGATTAGAGTTCCATAATATTATCCTAGTAAGCTATTCCATATAATGGTTAATACACTAACATTTAATGCATTAATTAACATTCATAATGCTTGGAGTAACTTGACCAATAAGAATTTATCCAATAAGTATGAGATTTTCACAAATTGAATTCTCTTATTGAGATAAGATTGAAACTCATATGAGATTAACTTGTTAGACATAAGGTCCAACTAGTTAGATAATGAAACTAAAGAGTTCAAGCAAAAACATTGAATTCCAAAATCAATGTGTGAATGATAAGGAAAACTCAATTGGACAAATTTGAAGCATATCCAACATTCAATATACAATATTAACTTCCAATTTGAAACATTATTTGAATGCAATCAAAGTATGGATATGTTTTCAAAAACATTTGTATGCACTTTCACAAAACAGTGTGAATTGAAATCCAAACAAATTTTACACTTGTGCATTTCAAAAACATGAACTTAGAAAGTTATGCACAAATTCATTTATGGTCCATTTAGCAATCTGAAAACATTTTGAAAAATATAAATGATTGATTGCTAAAGGAATGGAATGATGGACAAGTATTCATTACCCAAAAGTGAATTTTATATAATCAAAATATGGGGTAAGGATTAGACATCACCGTAATTCCTCTTGTCCTCATAGAAGCTTGCTTGGTTGAGATGGATTGGTGTAGATAACTCCTTTTTGGGTGTTCACCATCAATATTAAGCATAGCTTGTTTAGCTTTCTCAATGTTAGGATTATGTCTCTATGTTACATTCTTGAGAAGCTTCCATTGATCCTACAAAACTGTATAAATCTTTTTCTTTCTTGGTATCCAACCTTACTTGGATCCAATCATCGTTAGCTTGTAGGAACCAAAATTCACATGCTCTTATGAATATAATTAATTCAGAATAATTGAGCACAATGAATTAATCATGACTTTATGCATAAAAGAAATACTTTCTTTTCAAATCATCATGTATGCATAAAGAGTTAAACTATTGAACATTGCAATCTGTTTTAAAAATATATATCAGGATGTGGAAAAACCAATTTAAAACAAATAGTTTGCAATGCTCATTCCTAAGGTTACAAAATATAAAACCTCAAAGAAAATTTCAGATGGTAGCATAGGAGGTTTTACCATTGTATACCTTAGCCTTAGGTACTAGGAGGATTGACTTTGCTTACCCATTGCCTCTTCCTATCACATTGACTCTTCATATGTCTTTCAATGGGTGTTTGCAAAGCTCTCTCAAAGGATATAGACTTCAAGAGTCTTCTATTTGATAGTTGAGAGAATCTCCTTTTCTTGTTCTCCTCAAGATAGTTGAACGGTACTCTATGGTAGTTTGTTATTGAGGTGGAATATACTCCTCTTGCTTGTATCCATTGCTTCTTTTGATTTGAGGATGAGCTTGTAGCAATGTCTTCTTTATGAGTTCTCCTAACTGATGTGAATCTTCTTTTATGTTCATGAGAAACTCTTGGATTCTTCTTCTTCATCTTCTCAGTACCCTTATGTGCATTGATTTTCAAATAGTCCTGCACACATAAAGCACTAGATGGACATTTTGGTACCCACTTATACTTGGGTCCTTGATTTTAGCATTGGACCTTGATTGTCCTTTAAGAGCCCACACAAATTTATTTCTCACATTAGAATTTCTCCTAATATAGCATGTATGAGAAATATGCCCAGTTTTCCACAATAATTGCAAATAATAGAATTATGCTTACTATGAACATTTTTGCAAGAATTATGTTGTTCAAGGGAATGCAATATCAAATGACCCATATTTGTATATTCTTTCTTCCCACATGATTTTCCGCATGATTGAAAACATTTTTGTTTTTCAAAATAGACTCAATGTTTGGTTGAAAAATAATTTCATGCAATTGTTCAAAATCATTTTTATTAACTACACAAGAAGAATTGGAATAGTTTACCACATGTGTATCTTGAGCTCCAGATAATGATTGATCATAATCATCCATTAGCTCTTCCTGAGAATCCTCTTCCTCTTGTTCTTTTGTGTTGACCGGATCATGGAAGTATTCAATGATTTCTCCTTCTTCATTTTCCACTTCCGGTTGTTCATCAATTGTAGATATGCAACTTATAGTTTCGATGAACTGTCCAACACTTTCAACTTCCACATATTTGTTAGAAGCATATATAGAATCAAGAGCATCCCAGATTTCTTTAGCACTAGAACAAAACTTGATTTTCTCAAAATCATTTTCGGTTAAAGCACAGTGAAGAATTTTCATTGCTCTAATATTCAATGAAAACATTTTCTTTTCTATTTCTCGTCCAATTCTTTCTTGGTTTGAAATCAAAAACGTTTGTAAAAACATTCCACATATGAAAATCGATTGCTTTGATAAAACTAGTCATTCTAGCTTTCCAAAACCAAAAATCAATATCTTTGAAAAATGGTGGAATGGTATAATCAAAACCTTCTGAAAATGAGGAACACCAAAAATCAGCCATTGAAACTCTTGAGACGGTTAAGTCATTTAAACAAGAGACCTGCTCTGATACCAAATGTAAGAACCGGCTGAACCCAAGAGGGAGGTGAATTGAGTGAAGTATAAAAATTTAGGAACTTTGAAAATCTTTTCGTAACCCATTGTGAAATCAGTTTATAAAGCAATAATTAGTCATTCAAATATATATGCACATTCAAACATATATCTTTGGAAATGTAAGAGATAAGGGAAGAGAATGTGCAAAACGATTTATACTTGGTTCGGCCCAATCTTTGACCTACATCCAGGTCCCAAGCTTCACTTGGGATTTTGAATCCACTATCTTCTTTCAACTTGATTACACGTTCGTACAAGAGGTAATCCTCTCACTAGGATTCGCTCCCCTTACAAAATCGTAATCAACACACCGCTTGATTACACACTCGTACTCGAAGTAATCCTCTCACTAGGATTCACTCCCCTTTACAAGTTGTAATCAACACAATGTGTTTCCACTCAAGATCACCCAATCTTGAGTAACTCTCGAATAGATAGAATGATTACAATAAATCTTCTCTCTTAGAAGTGAATAAATGAACAACTGAAGAATAATACAAATCATCTCACTCTCTAAGCCGTCTCTAGACATGAAAAACGAGTGTAAATGATGTGAAAATCGAGCATCGGCATATTGAAGATGTAAGCTTGTGTCTCTACATTTTTCTCGCTTGAATCGTCTTCTTTTATAGGTAGAGATCAATATATGACCGTTGAGAATATTCAATGACTTGTTGGATAAAGAAATATAGCCGTTAGAAACTAGTCGTTAGAACTTTTGCACAGCTTTTGATGTTCTGAACCAAATCTGATATTTTGAAGGTTTGCTTCTAATCCTTCATTTTAATCATCTGAAGCTCACTAAAAAAATGGTTAAACATGTCTATGAACATTAGAGATTAATCATAGGAAGTATTAAGATCAAACAAGAAGGTATTGCAAATTCGTCAGATTTGAAATTCTGAAGTCGCGAAGAAACCTGAAGGTTTTTAAAACCTGGAGGTTTTCAAAACTAGAGAAAAGTCGTTTGCTCTGTTTGCCCAAACCTGGAGGTTTCTCTCAAAACCTGGAGGTTTGTCAAAATTGGAAATTCGAGTTTTTGCGCCAAACGAAACCTGGAGGTTTTTTCACAAACCTGGAGGTTTTGAAAATCGAGTGAAAAATATTTGCTCTGGATGCCGAAAACCTGGAGGTTTCTCTAAAACCTGGAGGTTTTCACTTAAATCTGAAAATTACGAAAAGCACCATTTGAGCTCAAACCTAGAGGTTTCCCATAAACCTGGAGGTTTTGCTTTGTTCAGAAAACTTGGAAAATTCTTGGCCAATTTCAAACTCAAGTTTACATGTCCAAGCTAGAGGTAATAATCCAATGCAAGAAGAATAAGCTCCAAACTCATTGCATTATATCCGTTATGATCTGATGAATGAAGGTCGTGTTCTTGATCAGCGTTTTTGCAACGTCTGAGCTGACTGTCCAATTTTGAGGGACATATCTCCTTGGTCTGAACTCATTTTTGGTCCATTCAACTCTTTATGGAAATCTATGTGAGTCTAATTTCATATGCCACTGATTTCACCTCAATCGGATTTGTCGTTTGTGAGATACATCCAAAACACTTGAAGGTGGGTCTGGACTTGTGACGTTGATTCTTGTGGTAACTTGTAAAAATCATAGCTCCTTGATCTGAAACCCTTTGGGCTTGACGTTTATATCAAAATGACACATTGAGAGTCTAGTTTCATATGTCACTGGTTTCACCTCAATCCGATCTCTGGTTTGGGAGATATCATCGAATTACCGGCGTCGCCGTCTGAACGTGAAACGGTGAAGCTGAAAAGCTGATGTTGGCTGAAACCTCGAGGTTTTGGCTGAAACCTCGAGGTTTTGGCTGAAACCTCGAGGTTTTGGCTGAAACCTCGAGGTTTTGACTGAAACCTTGAGGTTTTGGCTGAAAACTCGAGGTTTTGACTGAAACCTCGAGGTTTGCTAGTCCGAGACACACGAGACGCGAAGACACTTAAACCTCGAGGTTTGTACTCAAACCTCGAGTTTTCTCATCCTAAACCTCATATTTGCTTGATTTAACTCGAATTGACTCATTCCAACTTCCATATGATCTTGGAGCCTCCTAGCATCAATATAAGAACTTGAATAATGATATCTTCATTTCATTCAGACAAGTTCTTCCTTCTTCCATCTCCCAACTTGATCATTCTTCATCATTTAACTTGAGCTCATCATTCTCTGTAGCTTCTTCCTTTTTCAATATCCATAAAGTGATGAAACTTCATTCCAACTTCTGCTTATCATAGAGACTTCCAGTATCACAAGAACTTGAATGTTGATATTCCTATTATATTGTGCAAGTTCTTTTGATAACATCTTTCTCTAGTCTCTTCTCTTCTTCTTGGTTATCCTCCAAAATCCATTGATAGCATCTTGCTTTCTTGACAACCTCTCTATGAGATACTTCTTTCTTTCATCTCTTATCTCCTTCTTGATCATTCTCCTTAATTTAACTTGGACTAATCTACATTAAACATAGTAGTTAGTCGATGTAGAGATAACTATATTACTCAACCTTTTTGCTTTTAATAATTGCACTATATAAGACATCATCAAAACTAATCAAAACCAACGAGAAGTCACTTGTCGGGGCCTTGTCGGAGTTGCTACCGAAACGGAGCCGGTTTCCATCTCCCGAGCCTCCCCCTCCGTTCATCTTCGAGGATTCCCCCCCCCTCCACCGCCTCCACCGCCTCTCCCCCCCGAATCCGGATGTTGCTACGATCAAGATGAGGGGGTTGTTACCTCTAGTCGAGCCCACACCTTTGCCCCTTAGAGAGACCCCACCGAGACGGGACTGATCATCGGGCTCTGATAGTTATTAGTTTTTATTTTGTTCGAATTCGGTTTGTACTTGTCGGATGTTTGTTGACAACTTTTTTAAATTTAAATATTTGTTATCTTTTTTTTTTAAGTCAAAAGGTTTTTTAAATTTAAATTTTATTAAAGAATAAACGGAGTTTATAATTTGTAATAAAAAATATATGTTAATATTACACTAAAAAAAATGTTAATAAATTTTGTAGCGGTTAAATGTTCAAACCGCTACAAAATATATTTGTCCGGTTCATCCAGTTAACCGCTACAAATTTGAACTTCAAATTAAAAAATACGTGCGAAAACTTTCAAACGGTCATCATTTTGTAGCGGTTGATGTAGCGGTTCGTAAACCGCGACAAGTTTATGGCGCGATTTTTCAATTCAAATTTGTAGCGGTTCATTAACCGCGACAAATTTGAGCTGAAAAATTGTCGCGGTTGTTGTCACGGTTGTTAACCGCTACAAATGTTCCCGTTGCATTTAAAGATCTCAAGTTATGGGATGAAAGTAATTAAACATTGTCTCTACATTAATATACTTTCTTTGCTTTGTTTACTACAGATGGATAAATCATGGATCAAGATGCCGCACGAGTTCTCCGGTATATTTAGCGGGATTAAATAAGTTCTTAGATTTCGCCTTCTCTCACGCTAGCGTTAATGGCAAGATCGTGTGTCCTTGTTGTAGATGCAAGTTTAAGAAGTGGCAAACACAAGAAGGTGCTATGGAACATCTTCTTATTAAGCCTTTCCCAAAAGCATATACATTCTGCGGTGTTCATGGTGAGGAACGTGGTATGAGATATGGGGATCATCTTCCTCAAACCTCACAAGTAGGAAATCAACTACCTCAAGATGATCCGGTTAATGATACTTTCGTGACGCTTTTGGTGTTTAAGACGACAACTTCACAGCAGAAGTGCAGGGTCCTGAACCAGTTTTCTACAGGAATGAAGCAGCTTGGGAATTTTTCAGCCTCATGGATGAGAGCGATCGTCCTTTGTATCAAGGTTGTCGAAATACTCAAAATTATCCTTTCGATCAAATTGTACCATATCAAGTGCATGTGTGGGATCACCGATAAGGCGATGTCGATGTTGCTTTGGAATTACTACGAGATGCTTTCCCCGACGTGGACATTCCCACAACCTTCTACGAGGCCAAGAAGATAATCAACGATTAGGATTGGACTACGAAAAATCGATGCCCGCCCCAACGATCGCATGCTTTATTGGGGGGAGGACGCTCGGAGGGAGACTTGTAAGAAGTGTCACACTTCGAGGTTCGGGAGACTGGCTCGAAGGGAAAAAAAGCGAGAAGAAGAAATCCACAAAGATTCTAAGGTACTTTCCTTTAAAACCTCGCTTACAAAGATTGTTTATGTTGTCTAAGACAGCTGAGCATATGAGGTGGCAGGAAGCCGACAAGAACGAAGATGGTAAACTCAGACATCCACGAGATGGTGAAGCGTGGAAAGCGTTCGACTCAGACTTTCCTGATTTCGCGGCAGACCCTAGAAATGTTCATCTTGCTTTGGCGATCGATGGTTTCAATCCGTTTGGGAATCTTAGCACAAGTTATAGTATATGGCCAGTTGTTTTGATACCTTACAACTTGCCCCCTTGGATGTGTATGAAACAAAGCTCCTTCATTATGTCAATGATCATTCCAGGCAAAAAGGCACCAGAAATGACATCGATGTGTATCTACAACCGCTGATCAATGAGTTGGTGGAGTTGTGGAATGTAGGCGTGGAGACGTATGACGCGCACGAGAAGACACTGTTCAACTTGCGTGCGGTGTTGATGTGGACTATCAGTGACTTCCCTGGACTGGGAACATTATCCGGGTGGAATGTGCATACCGGCCTTGCGTGTCCGGCTTGCAATTTTGACTCTGACTCAGTGCGCCTTCCCCACAGTCGTAAGTGGTGCTTCATGGGTCATCGAAGGTTTCTCCATCGTACGCACAGGGTTTAGGTTGCAACGCAATCGTTTCAATGGGCAACGGGAAAAAGAGGACCTCCTCGCATATTATCCGGTCTGCGAGAGATCATAGAGCAGCTTGTGGATGTTGATTTTGAGTATGGGAAAAAAGACGATCCAGCAAAGGTAGGGACAAAGACGGTCAGGGCTTCTGGTTCCGCTACCCAACAATGGCGGAAGATAAGCGTATTCTTCGCTCTTCCGTATTGGAAAGATAATTTGCTTCGACACAGTCTGGATGTCATGCACATTGAAAAGAGTGTGTGCGACAATGTGTTGCACACGATTATGAACGAACCAGGCAAGTCAAAAGATCATCTTCAAGTGAGGAAAGATTTACGGGAGATGGGGGTTCGTGCGACGCGCGTGGCCGGATGAGCATGGCGATTTCAACCGGCAAAATTCACCCGACAAAACCGAATAAGGAAATCTTCCTCGCCACTTTGAAGAAAATAAAAGGTCCCGACGGGTATTCAAGCAACATTTCACGATGTGTGGACGTACGGCTCGAAAGGTTCTTGGGCTGAAGAGTCATGACTCACATGTGCTTATGCGTGATTACTTCCGTTGGCCATAAAAATACACACGCCTCTCGATGTGTCGATCGTTTTGGTCGAGCTTTGTACTTTCTTTCAGAAGTTGTGTTCCAAGGTGTTGATCATGGAGGAGCTCGACCAGCTGCAACAACAAATCATTCTTACGCTGCGCCATTTGGAGATGATCTTTCCTCCTTCATTTTTCACGGTCATGGTTCACCTGACAGTACACCTTATTCACGAAACAAAGCTTTCTGGCCCAGTTCACTACCGATGGATGTATCCTATTGAGAGGTACTCTTTTAAAATTAATTATTTCAGCATTATATTACTTCCTAGTCGCATTTTAACCATTGATGTATCGACATCTTTCCTCATTACTTTATAGGTTTCTTGGGAAACTAAAATCTTACGTGAGGAATAAGGCGTGGCCTGAAGGTTCAATAGCAGAAGGTTATCTTGGGGATGAGGTCTTGTATTTGTTGGAATCCATACAACGCAGCGGATTAAAAAAACTTACGGATCCAATCCCGAGGATCACTCAGGTGCGTTTAAACAAGGCTAGGGAATCAGAAATTACCTTAGGAGAATTCGTTTGCGGCTTGTTCTTCGTTGAAAATGTGGGCTACCTCCTCGATCAGCAAAAGACGACTTGTAGGATCATCTTCCTCCACCGGTATCCACACGAACAACTCCCGAACACGGCTACGGCGTGCTAGCGCCTCTTGTGCGTCTCTCTTGATTTTCCACTCTAGGGTTTTTCTCGCGGCTTTAAATGCGCTCGACAAAATGTCCCGTGAGTTTTCCAAACCCGTTCAGCGCATTATATAAAATTAATCCTCATTAATTTTGAAATTCAAATTTCAAATATGGATTAAAATACATTAATTACATCAATCAAATCGATGTAACGTATTTAATCCGCATTAAAAGCTGATTTGAAATTCGAATTTGGAATCTGGATTAAAATAAATGTATTAATTAAATCCATCTAATAGATCTAATCAAATCTATTTATTCAATTCAAATTAAAAGCCTTGATTTAATTTATCTCTATAAATTAAATCCGGAAATAATATCTATCTATTTAATTTAAATTTGAGATACCATATCTCAATTTAATATTAAATAGATATACGATATCTTTATTTGAAAATTAAATGAGATACAATATCTCAATTTGTTTTAGATATTTAATTTATCAAATAAATTAAATACAAAACAAATATTATATATATTAATATTATAATCTCTATTAATAATATTAACATATATTAATTTCGAATTTAATATATATATATATATCCTAGATTAAATTCAGTATTCATTAAATCTTAGACGTATCTAAGATCCAATGAATCTGGACACATTTGCTTGTGTTGAGTTATTCTTGTGTGCGACCCTGCAGGCCCATATGAGATTGGCAGTGGGCCAACACTTTGTCAGCCCACAAGTCGCAAGCGGCCTCTAGCAAGACATTGCGACTACCCAATTCACATGGGGATCGATGACACGATACAACCTATCGTACAACCATATCATGTCCCTTTTGTCACGCGATAATTTGGTCAAGGATGAGGCAAAGATAATGTCAACTTCCTTTTCTTGACCACTACTTTCTCGATTCTCGAGTAGTCTAATAAGTGAAAATGGAAACTCCTTTCCATCACAGTACGGCCGTACATTTCTTAGACTCACTCATCGAGGGGCCCGATATTATCTCTCTAAAAATATGAGGGATAAATTCCATCTTGACCATTCACATTCCTCCGCATGTGAAAACCACGATCCCGATCCGGCCTTTATCATCACCCGGTCAAAGGTGACTTTTGACTAGGTCAAAGGTCGATGACTCATCATGTAGGAATCCATGATGGTCTCGAGTCATAGAGGGCGTTGTGACGCGGTTATACATGAGATAAGCTTATGACTAAATCCATGCGGCTTTCTCATAGTGGGTCGGTGCGGCACCTTGTACTCTTACAAGTGCCCATGACTTTGATTCGTATCTCCATACGTCATCAAAGTCATCTTGGTCTTACCTCATCTTCGCTCCTGCGTAGATGACCGATCGAGACATTTAGGATATCATCTATAAGATATATCCAGGGATCAATTATTACTGTAAACATGCGAATGAAGTGATAACTTAATGGAGAACAATGACTTGCCCTAGGGCATAATTTCCAACAGTATTTTTGTTCCAGGTACTTTGATGACATTGAGACGTCATTCAACCGACTACCTCGTGTGGACGATTGTCTTGAGCCAGAGTCATCAGCTTCAGAGTTGTTATTCCCTCATGTTGGTAAACCAGTTGGCGGATGTGAGAACTTCAAACTCACGGCACTTTGAGAAGTTTCAAGCACATAGACATGTCTTGATCAATTGCACTAAAGTTGAACCGTACCTTCAGTAAGGATTGCACACAGATATATATATATATATATATATGTTATCCTATATGTTTCCTAACATTTTATAGGCACATTTCTTGCTCGTCATCGCATGTTTAATTACGGGAATTCGGGAGTCATGTGAAGCGTCGGCTAAGGATCCGTACACGAGACATCCTCCGAAATTGATAGAAAGGTCCACGAGAGAATTCCGGGTTGGTTTAGGAGGAGAATAATGAATGACCACAACCCTCACTCACCAAAGATTTAGAGCTCTCGCAATCGGCCCGCTTGACCACGCTCAAAGATTTACGGCATACAATGTCAATGGCTTCAAGTTTTGCACGGTTTCACGAGATTAGGGATTGCTGACCCAAAACTCGGTGTATATGGCACTTTTGGGATGAGGAGTTATGCGAGCAGCAGATGACGGAACATGCGGTTCGGTGACGTCCCGTATTATGGAAAACTGGTTGATGTGGTCGGGATAACTTACCAAGGCCTTTTCTGTGACGTTGTTCAAGTGTTTGTGGGCGAATACGACAACGTCCGGGGACTCACGACGACGACTTAGGCATCACATCAGTGAATTTCTCCCGGCCTATTCACACTGGTCAGTCTGAAAATGACGAGCCGTATATTCTTGCCTCAGAGGCCCATCGGGTTTATTATGTCGCCGATGAGAGGCACAGGGATTGGAATATGGTGGTTCATTTAAAGCCTCGGGACCTTTACGACATGGGCGATGGTGAGAATGTCGCGTACGATTGTGAGCCGCTCCAGCCTGCCAGTTTAGAAAACTTTTTCCCAGACGGTGATGACACTTTACCTATAGTTCGGTACGTTTTTTAATATACGCAATATGAAATTTAAAAATAGCATTTCACAAAAGTTTTATATATGTCTTCTTCCATATCCAACTCACACGTAACTTTTTATAAAAACTTTCTTTGTAGGGATCTTGACGAAGATTGAGAAGAAAAATTATCACTACTCTTCATTTTCCTTTTGTTTTAAAAAAAAAACCAAAAAAAAACATTTGTAGCGGTTAATAACCGCCACTAATAACAAAATAACCGCTGCAAAATGAAACCGCTACAAAAAATAAAAGACACCGCTACTAAAATAAACCGCTACCAAAAACCGACACCTTAACCGCTACAAATTGATGCGCTAAGATCAAAATAAATACCCCACCAAACCACATTCAATATGCTTCAATTCTCTTTTCTACACGCGTTTTCTCCCCGTCTTCTCTCATATTTTTGCATTTTCTCAACCAGAGGTGTTTGAATGAGGTAAGTGTCACTCAGCTTGATAAAATCTAGTGATTATCGAAATATTTGTTTTTTGTTGTATCCTGTTGATATTAACTTCTCTTATTTTACGGGTGGATTTTGTCGGATTTTTAACTTTTTTCCTACTTTCATATATTTATTCTTCGATCTACTTTCCCACTTTTTTTTTTCTATAATTCGTTTTATATTAATGAACTCATAAATTTTTCTTATTATACTCATATATTCTTTTTGTTTTACATATCTATAGTAATCTTATACAATCGAATATCATATTTTAATATCATTTATTTTTAATAAAAATATAAATGATTAATAAGAATGGTTAAAAATATTTTTTTTTTTCAATTTCATTCATTTGTAGCGGTTACATAACCGCTACAAATAACAAAATACTTGAGGCGCCAAAACAAGTTTTCAAACAAATAACGTCAATTTTTGTTGCGGTATAAAAATAAAAAATAGCGGCAAAACTTTTTTTAAAAATAATGACCGGAATTATTTGTAGCGGTTTTACGATCGCTACAAATATTTTGGCGGTAAAATTTTTTCCCAAATATTTTGCACTATTTAGTAACGTATATATAACCACGACAAAATTTATTCATTTTGTCGCGGTTTTTGTACCGCGACTATTGTATAAATAAGCTTTCAGTTTAGCTTTATATAGTGGCAGTCAACTAAAACCGCTACAGTTACAGTAGCTGTTTATGTGGTTGTAGTAGCGGTTTTTTTTTACCGCTACAAATGTGTTTGTTTCTGTCGATTTTGTAGTGGTTTGTGTAACCGTGACAAATGTTGTTTGTCGCGGCAAAAACCGCTACAAATGCACGATTTTAACCGCTACTAATGACTCATTTTTTTTGTAGTGACACACCCATTATTGGTCCTCCGACACAACAAAACGTGGCTCGGTGGGGCCCACGGAAAAAACGATGAATAAGTTTTAAGTTTTTTTCGCAGAAGTTTTTTCTTGGCCAGACTGGTCATCAATTGCAATGGGGAGTACGCATTTTCAGTACGTGGATTTTCTATCAATTTTAATTTAAATTTTAATTAACGTACTAGGAGAGTAGGACTAAATACAACTACAATAAGGTATCATACATAATAAATACATTTTGATATTTTCTATATTCAGATACAGTATATCGCATTAAAAATTGTTCAAAATTATTTTATATTAAAAAAGTATAATTTACGTGTATATGATATTAATGAGTTACGCAAACATTATTTACTTTATAAAATATATAGGGGTATTATAGGAAAAAATTGACAAAAGTTAAAACTTGCTCTTATAATTAGGACCAAAACCAACTCCAAAATTTGCTCCTATAATTAGGACCAGAGGGAGTATTATTTAATCGCCTAAAGCCCAATAACAATCCAGGAGTATGCAATGACATAATCTAATATAAGAAATTACAACATACTTACTTATCATTAGAACTTAACTATATATTAAGTCTCTTCTGTGAGACCTTATAGTAAAACTTCCCTAAAATTAATATTTACTCTTTTTGTCTCTAAAACTAATTATAATGTTTCCTTGCGCAAAACCTTGGAGAACCGTTTACACTGCAATTTTAATCAAGAGGCGATACTACTAAATTATAAAAATTTATTTTGTGTATATGACTCCTCAAAAAAACCCTATGAAGCCAAAAATTTCATGCAGATAGGAGGATTAACTTTTGCAAGAGCAAGAAGTGAAGCAGGAAGAGTCCAAAGTCCTTCACCACAAATAAGTCCAGAGGCAACAGCAGGAACCATAAACTCTGCCTTCTTTGGGTAAACTTTTTCCCACACAAAAACCACCAAACTCCCCATACACATATCAATTGCAAAGTATGCTCCAACCAGAAACGGAACTGCCATAACCATCGGCAATGGCATCCATTTCCCAACCTTTTCTGGCGCAAGATCCCGAACCATATTTATTAACACCGCGAAAGCAAAGAAGCCATAACAAAGCTGCAAGCAATGGTGGGGCAATGCAGAGAAACCTTCAACCCCTATAACAGCCATGTTCCTATAGATCAACGCGTACGGAGCTTTGAACTCGCCGTGTGGATTTCCCACGTCAAACGCCTTGTAGAACAAGAAGAAGCTAAGAGGAGCAGTTATACACCCTAGTGCAGTGCCAATCACTTGACTCATGAACATTGCTTTGGGAGATGTGTAAGTGTAATGAGCAGTTTTGAAGTCCTGCATCAAAATGCATGACACAGAAACCATGGATTTAACTAGACCGCAACCGATGAGCCCCGCTACTAAACCGTTCTCTTTGCCACTCGTAGCAGCAAGAACAAACAGTGCGACTTTACCATAGTTATATGCCATGTTTATATCTGTCAAACCTGATCCAAATGCATTGCAGAATGCCAGAGAAGGAGCAAAAATGTAAGCCACCACTACATAGTACCATTTTAGTTGTGGAAACATTTGAGGGATTATCACTATGGACACAACAGAGAATATAACGTATCCAATGATTCCAACCCATATGGGAATGCTATCCCTGAGGAAGATTTCATTCTGTTTGAGGTCCCCTTTTAAATTCCTCTGACCTTCAACATTCTTCAATGTTGCTGCCATATCCAAGAAAGGAAAAAAAAAAAGTAATTATTAAAAATCACCAAAAGAATTTATGAGAATTTAAATATAGCTTGCTATGCACGATCTCTTACAGTTTTGAAGCTTCTTGTTCTTCATTCGCTCAAGCATGCTGAGAATGGTAGAAATTAGTATCTTGACGAAATTGTACAAGCCATCACCAAGGATTAAGGCAACTGATATGAAAACCTGATGATGAACACTCAAGAGTAAATGGAAAAGTCATCATAGTTATTTTGAAATTAAATGTGCATAATTAAAGTAATAGGGGAATTCTTATGGCGGCTGTCATTGAAACTCCTTGGTAATTAAGTCCCTTTCCTTGGGTCCTCATAATAATTCTTCCAAACTAATAATGTGAAGGGGGCATGCACCTTATAGCCGTATAAGCCCTTCATATTGCTTTCTTCAGAAGTTGGAGCGAACCAATCACCTTTAAGCCTATCAATAAGTGGCCACATAACACCAAAAGAGAGTACAGCACCGAGAAGCAAAGACAAATTCACTATGTGTGAACAAATCATCCCTGCTCCAACATAAGTCATGCTAAAATCGAAATAAAATCTGCAATATATATATATCAGGTAGTTGTTAGTGTATAAAGATTCATAAACGACACTAATTGGAAGAATGGAAGCAAACAAATACAGTTAATGTTGTTATGTTGAAAAGTCTTACGTTTGCTTCCAAGCTTGGAGTCCAAAGGTAGGAAACTGTTCAAATCCACAATCATCGATCCCTGAGAAGAACCACTTAAACAAACCCCATAAGAAACTGATGGAAAAGTACTTCATGAACCCGCGCACTTGCTTCCTGCAATATTATATAACGCAAATTATACCATCTCTTTCTATTTTCTTCCATACAAATTAGTAATATGCCTCTGGTTCTCAACAAAACTCGAAAACTAACTCTGTTCATTTTCCAAACAAGTTATTAAAAGGCGCATTACCAATGTGTGTAGCAACCATATCAAGCACCTAGTCTCCACCGTTTTATTTTATTAGAATGGATTAAGAGAGTCCAGATAAATTGGATATTAAATTGAAGGTATATAAAGTCGAGCTAGGTCTTATCCATTGACTTTAGTCATTTTAATTTTAACAGAAAGACCACATCAGCGCGCACATACATATAAATATATGTTCAACATGGTATTAAAGTTATTCAGTCAGTGTGACACTTAAAAAAAGAAGAAAAAATAAATAGTGTGGACCAAAAAATGAAGATACAATCAATTAGCTAGACATTGATTTAAAGGTACCTAAAGCTGAGGTAGGTCCTATCCTTTGAATTAGTCTTTTTGATTGAAAGATAACCTCAATCAATACATGTACTTTAAAATTCATCATATTTCAAATAAACAAAGTCAAATTAAAGTATATGGGATTTGTATTTACTTGCCCATTTTGTCTCCTTGGGTGTGAAAACCATTGATGAGAACTGCTGTTGCTAACCCACTTGGATATGTTAATTTGAGGTCAACTATCATGATCTGCACGGTTAAGAGTACAATTATCTTATTCAGCCACTAGCTTGTCCATCTAGCTGTGTCATTCATATATATCGTACACTCTTTACTTGGGATGACAAAACTTTAAGAGAAGTTTTACAGCTTGTTATTATTATTAACAAACAAAGAGATATTCGTCAAAAAAAAAAAAAAAAAAAACATTTAAACCATACCTTTCTGAGTGGAATCAAGACAAAGAGACCAACAAAGCATACTACAAAAAGATATCCTGTCATCCAGCCAAGTCCAGGTTCTTTGACACCCCTTGGACTGTTTCCCTCCGTGCCTACTCCTGACAACTCATATGTCTTCCGGTTCAACCCGAGCAGATAAGAAGCAAATCCTCCTGCAACATGAAAAATATACATACATATATATAAGGAAGAAAGCGAAAGAAAAGAAGAAGAAGAAGCAGAGAGGTAATTTATTAAGTGGAGACCTCCAATAGCAATGCTATAACAAGCCACAGCACAGGTCTGTATAATTGTGTTTTCTTGGCGAGTAAAAGGCTTGGAAACAAAGCCAGCTTTATGCAGCACTTTGGTCCAGCACCTCATGAACACGAAGGCGAGAAGCGCAGCGGAGACATTGAGATTAGGGACAAGCCCTGTGGTGAGGTTGAGCTTCATGGCTATTATGCTGTACATAATCCCAATAACCATGCTCACCAACACCCCTCTCACTGTTATTTGCTGTGTCCATGGCTGAATCCTCGGGGATTCACCTCCCAGTTCTACTTCCTTCACTCCCTCGATCTCTTCTCTTTCTTCTCCACTCTTTTCCATCTCCAGTACGCTCGAGGAATTCATCTGTAATAATTGTAACAAGCCTCTCTTTCAGTCATAACCCACAAAAACTCAACATTATATATCTCAGGTGTCCATAAAGCAATTAGTTCTGATAGATACACATATATCGAAAGACAAACTCACCTTGATCTGAAGTGTAATTTCTCTCACTACCTTGCCGCAGGTTTGGCTTGAGAAAGAAAGAAAAGAAAAGGATGAACTGAAAACTTTGTGTGGTTATGGTGTAAATATAGATCATAGTTCAGTGATTACGTGTACAGTGTATAATGCTGATTCTCTTGGAAAGGTACAATAATATATCCGTAGGAAATAATGAAGGCGTGTGCCCACCACGTTTGAACTTGTAATTAATTGGTTTCTCTCTTTATTGTTTGGCTTCTGTCTACCTTCCAAATTGTTCCAATCAAATTATAAGTGTGACATGAAAGCTAGTTGGATCTAAGACACTACTGAGCCTGAAGAACTCTTGGCATAAAACGACAACAGCTTCAGCCCCAAAAAAAATCTGGATTCAAATAGTCTCAAGTGGAAAAGTAAGATTTCAAATTTAATTACAATTAATTAATAAATATAAGAACTTTATTTGTAGATTGTGGGTGAGAAATAATTAAAGTATATAGACGGAATTATATATATATTTAGGAAGGAAAGGTACATTTACTGCCACTGGCTAGGTTACCTTATCATTGACCTTCCAACAATGGGAGGCCGTTGTGATCACACGTTTCAAGTAGCAAAGATTCTTCAAAGGGCCACCACTCAAACAGGCTATACATGAATTTTCTAGCCTTTTGATCCATTTATGTTATTCTTTTTTTTATTCAATTTTTTTTAAAAAAATTATTTTTATTCGTATTTAATTTATTAGTTCATAATATTACGAATCACTTTCTTATATTTTACTCTCACTCTATTTTTATTTTTTTTGTTGGAAAAATTGATGTGTCACTCCCAACTGATGATGACTCCGATTCACCGGCTGCTTCAATTATAATATATCTTTAGTGGCTCATTTAAAAGTGATGATCTTAGCCATATTCATAATTGTATGACAACTTTCAACCTAGCTCGTCCTTTCTCTTTCAAGTTACCATTTAATTATAATTTAATATCTTTAAAAAAGATATATATTACGCATGCAAGGCATAATATGTTAATTTAAATAATTAATCTTGTGTGGTACAGTTTACAGTAACAACGGGCCTATGTAAAATTTTAGTTATTAATTTGTTTAAATAAAATTTTAGTTATTAATTTGTTTAAACTAATTCTAACTTGAATTTACAAATATATATTAGTTTAGACTATTTGATTAGGGTCCGGGATGCACCATACATATAAGACTAGAGTACTAAACACAAGTAGGAAAATACTCCTCTGATTCTTAATATAAAACTTATTTACTAAATTTGATTAGATTAAGGAAGTTAGTTGAATTAGTTAATATGACATGTTTAAAATACCCTAATCATCTTTCTTAATTTTCTCATTCTCGCTCCTCCTTGATTATTATTGAGGAATCATCAATAGATGTAAAATAAGAAAATACAAATATAAAAATATGTCTTATATTTAGGAGCAAAATTAACTCTTTAAATATATCTTATATTAAAGATTGGAGGAGTAACATCAAGAAAAGTCAATGAGAAAGCCATTTACTGTCCCCATTGTGCTCTCACCGGATCAAGCTTAAGAATTACTGTTTCCCTCTGTTTTCAAGAGTTTGGCTTTGGTACTTTTTCCTATACAAATGACAAAGATAATCTGCCAGACATTACAGCTGTCTGGGTCCATACTCGCATCGAGTTAGGTTGGGAATTTAGGAAAGAATGGCATACGGGGAAAAAGCTATGATACGTTTTAGCTTTATTGATATCATATACGACTAAAGTTGTTTTCTTCACCATCTATATTAAGCTAAGCCAAATGAAAATACCTTATTCCCTTATTAAGTAATATGAAAGATATCTACAAAGTTGTTGGTTGATGTTATAAGTTGCCTCATCCCATAAGGGAAACATAAGTTCAAAACCTGCTAAGGGAAAAGAGAAAACCTTTTGTATTCTAAATCTCAAAAGGGACTATAGCCTAAGCAAATCCAAAATAATAATAATAATAAGCAATTGAATTTTTTTGTTAATTATTAAAAGATGACATGCAAATATTTATCATCAATTAGACTTGATAAAATTTATTTGGGTTCCCTTCTATGTGTATACTCCTAAAAAGTTTTGGTTGTTTTCCTTATGCATTCTTTTTGTTATTTGTTGTTCTTGTACTTTATGGGTTTCAAAACATTAGTCCCTATAATTTCACGGTGTTATTAACGGTGTTAGCACCATGAAATTAATGGTGTTAACGTTACTTTATGCATTCCAAAACATTAATCCCTACACACTTCTACTTTGTATATTTGAGATTAACGTTGTTAATGTTACTACTGTTAAATATGTTGATATGAACTATTGACTAAGATTAATATGGCTTACAAGTAGAGACTATAATAGAACATATTAAAAGTAGAGAGACTGAAACTATTAAAAAAAAAAAGAAAAGAAGAAGAAGCCAAAACTGGTTAAAAGTATAAGATATATATACCTAATTTATTTTCAACTCAACTAGATAATTTAAAAGGAGAACAACTTTTTTTAACGGTACCCGTTTTGGGTCGTTCATTTGGTACCATAGCAATCATTCATGACCACTCTCAAATTTGTGCTTTGTCTGGATCGGGGGTAAAAGAAACAGTTTCTATGGTAATTAAAAGCATAGTCTTGTCACGACCCTAACACTAATTCTTGTGTTTCGCTTTCATTTGGACCGAAAAGAATGTATCCACCAGACAGCATCACCTGCTCTAATTGTGCACCATGAATGAATTTGTCTTTGCATCAATTCACGAATTTTTGGCTGCGCATCTTCTTCAAAAGTTAACAAGTGCCGAAGCTTTTTTTATTTTTTATTTTTTCTTCTTCTTTTGGTTTCGAGTGGCTAAATAATAGACGTACCCTCGCTGCAAAAAGTAAGAAAACTCAATTTGGTTTTGCGAGTCAGTACAGTAAAACAAGTGAATTTGTTTCATTGCCAGTCCAATTTTGAGTTTTGGATGGATTGATCGGGCAGGGTTAGATATATTTTATTTTCTTTCTCAATCATGAAACGATATCATTTTGAGTTAAAAGCATAGAAGTTTGTTATATTTATGTTTTAATAACTATGTTTAGTTAGACACTACTACAAAATACTTAAAAGACGACCTAAAAAGACCCAATTAACGTCCTTATTCTTAGGGGCGTTGGGGAGAGTGTAGTAGTATATTTCCATATGAGGAGACTGCGAAATGGGTTGGTCGCCTTAGCTCGCCTCATTGCTCATATGAGGCGACTGAAAACCATTTCAGTCGCCTTATTTCCTCATATGAGGCGACACAAAACCATTTCGGTCGCCTCATTGCTCATATGAGGCGACACGAAATCATTTCGGTCGCTTATTATGATCCAAAGACGCCCCGAACTCTTTTCGAATCGCCTTAACGTATTTTTTTTTTTAAAAAAAAATGTGCTTGCTGTTTTGTTTGGCCAATTTGCTGCAAATGCTTCACAAAATAATTAAGCATGATCTGACTATATATTATGTATGTGCATTCCATCAAGAATACCACGGTTCAATAAGAAAATTGTAAAAGTGACTTCAACAAAAGAATTGGCTACACATACAAGAGAAGGACAATATATATGTTCTAATCAGGTCAACAAAATCAATCAAATTCACAACTTAGCTTCCAACATAACCATGAGGATGCAAGAATGTAAGAAGGCAAGTTCAGGAAAGTCACTTAAGAAGGCGATTTAAACTTTCAAGAACTTCAACAACGAAAAGAAAGAATGTATGACCTAGATTTTGGTTAGTAAAACTAGACCAAAAACAACAAACAAAGCACCACCATGACAACAAATTTTTCTCACATTTGGAGGCAATTAATCTCCAAAATTTCACAACTTTCACAATTTAATGCGGCAATTAGATAGCATCAACATTCCCTTCAATTGGCAAATAACAACGATATGCGACAAGAGGCAAATATATATAGCGAGAAATGACTTTTGAACACGAAGCTTAATATAATTTCCGGTTTCAGCTAAAGTGAATGAGAGCCACCTAGTAATAATCACGGTACCACACAAGCAAATCAAACACCTCCCAAGCAAAAAGCACACATAAAACTTTCAAAATCGGTTATGATGGTATGATTCAACAAAATTCTCAAGTCTTGGTTATTGGAAAATCAAATGCGGTAAGGTGTAATGGCAAAATCAAACCTCATATGACAATGATCTATTTCCCGAAATTAAACAAGTGATCTAACCTCATATTCACAAGGCAATTAAAGTGGCAAATTCAAGAGCGGCACCAATAATTTACGAAACCGATGTCATCACGGCTTAATAAGTTTCACAATGACAATCACCCTAACAAGTAATGACTTGCCTATATATTCACATTAAGCCATGTTCAAGAAGATATCTAGCCATCATGTCTCGAATCGAATCGATGTCATCCTGTGAGTACGGATCCTCGGTACGAAAAAAGCGTAAATTGGAAAACAAGGTATAATTAACAACGAAGTACCACAACAAAAAATATCATCATTTGAGGATCACGGAGCATTACGTACGTTTTGCAAGCGGTAGTACGTCCGTGCGGAAACGATAGATTGCATCCAATTGATAACGTAGTATCCGCGCTCGGTGTTCCCTGGTTGGTGATGGCACTATAAATAAAAAACAAATTGTTAAACGAAAGCTACGTGTCTCGAAAAAACTTGAATTGAAACTACTTACCTTCGGATAAAACCACTTCGGTCCACCCCTCCCCGTGCTCCGGCAATCTGTCTATATGTCCTAAGACCACTATCATTAAAATGGAAATTAACGAGACATGAAAACAATTCATTTAAAAAAAGAATCGATGATTTAGACAAAAATTTACTTACTCGGCAAACATGGTTTTGATATCCTCGGTTGGCTCGCCACCTATGGAATCGAACCAATAACATGCGTTCTTGGCGGGACAAACAACGCACGGGGTCCAATGAGCACTACAACATATACATATTAATATTAAACTAAGATAAAAAAGCATTTTTTCCTTAAAAATCTTATATAGACAAAAAAAATACGCACCCTTCATGTATTGGCGCTAGATAACAAGACGATTTTATGTCGCCCATTGTTAAACCAACATAAATGGCCCTCCTGGCTAAGATATTGCGAGCCGAAGCCGTGGATCCAGGACATAAGAATCCATACGAATCCAATAGGTCTCCCTTTTTGCGAGATGTCGTGGCGGACACTACGATCGAAATAAAATGATAAGTGTTGTTGAATATATTAAACAAAAAAAGAGTATTGACATAATTAAAGGGTAAAAAAAACTTACAAGATTGCAAGTTGAAGCCCTTGTATATCTAAACGGTCCATATGCATAAACTCATCAAATCTTTCTGTCAATTGATATCGAATATGTCTTTTACGCACCGACAATGCCGGAGGCATCTCGCAAGCCGATAGAGACGATGTCCTGGTAGAGCTCTCGCGGCGTTGATAAGTATGGAAATCTGCGCATGACTTGTTCATGCTATGAAAACATAATAAACAAATTATGAGTGGGTTAGCAATGAAAATCAATCTTAAACCCTACTCATCGTCAATCAGTAATGTATTTCTTACCATTGGAGGTGTCGTCGTCCCCACCTCAATAAGATGATGCGGCCAAAGGATGAACGATGTGGTGGCAGCGTCTAGCGTGGGAACCTCCTCATCAACAATCGGGATGGCGGTCTTTTCTTCCCCTCTCGCACACTTGTCGAGTCACCTACGTTGGTCTTGTGGAATTTGCATATTGTGGTGTGTGGTTTGTTACGGGTAAACAAGACCATCTGCAACAATCCACCGGTGTGGGTCATCCAAATATAGGCGGCGGGGTTGTCCCCCCGTGGAGTGTGAGAAGGCTCGCCGGGCTCGTCAATAAGTACATGCGGAGAGTGATGAGAAGGTTCGCCAATAGGTACATCATCGGAGCGTGAAAACTTTCCTTGCTTTGGGAAGGCCGGGGATTCCTCGTTTGAAGGTTGCGTATTTACCTTCCCTTGTATCATCTCCCTCATTTCACCCGTAGTTGTGCCATAACCTCATCTACGAGGGACGCTCGAATTTTGGCTACAAGCTGAGGACTAGGGTTGTCATCGTCATGCGAACAACTCGAACGCCGTCCAAAGTATTTCGCGACACTAACTCCCCTCGGCTCCCCACGAATAGCATCAAGGTAATCGGGCTTCCCAATCGCCGTGGACAAAATGTCCATCCGTGTACCGGCGTGAATGAACCTTGGGCGCTTTCTTTGCTCAAGCACATCCTGTATCATAGGATTTTTCATAAATATTAACTAATTAAACTCTAAAAATATGAAACAACTGAAGCTATTTAATACTTCTAATTTAACTACTTACAATCTTTGAAGCAACCTCGACCCACATCTTCATTTATGTATTTCTCGCCCTTCATCCTTGCGGCTATCCATTTTTTGTGGCGAGGAGGACGCTCGAGGGCCTGGATAACGGTGGAGGGATCGGATTGAGCAGCTTCCTTCATTTTCTGCAACTCTTCTTCCATCAGCCTCCATTCAAGCTTCTTATAGCCACCCCTAGACATGCAATGCGGATACTTATTTCTCGCTTGCCTCTCCCTATTGGCCTAACTTTTTTCCTGTGACACGAAAACAAATAAAACTGAGCCTTCGATGTCAAATAGATTCAAATAAAAGATAAGATATGAAAGAAATTTTACAAGAAATTCGGGATTACGGCGTGACGCCACAAACTCCCTCCAGTCCTGGGACTAATGTAATCATAGTCCCGACATGGGTCCTTGTCCCTCTTTGCCCCTCGAATATACTTTCTAGTGAGCTTGTTCTTAAAGTCTTTCCAATGTATACGAACCTCGCCTATCCAATGCTTGTTCATGGCCTTATTGTTAGGCACATCATACGTTCTTGCAAGGTAAAAGAGAAGATATGAAAGAAATCAAGTGATAAAACTAAAGATACAAATGCATAAGATATCGAAAGTGAGATACCAAAAGTTGTGCCCGGATCAACTCCTTCGTTTTAGGAGGAACCAACTTCCAATGAGAGAATACAATGCGAACTTTGCTTCGAGCTAGATAGCCTACGTAGCTAATGAAATTGTCTTCCTCTGGACCAATTGGTTTCATATTGGCATCGAACTCCACATGCGGCCTCTTTTTCGACCGCCACGACGTGCAATTAACGCACCCATATGTGTGCTACCTCTACCCCTTCTCACCACCGGTACATCATTCCCACCATCACCCGATGACTCGTCAGAGCTAGACATATTCCTGTTCATCAAAGACAAATGAATAATGTTAGATAGGGTTATTATTAAATAATAAACGAATGAATAAAATGAACTAACATGTTAAACCTGTACAAAAATAACATAGGACTTTCTCATAACTTAAGATCTTACTTTATATGGTTTCCCATATTCCTTGAGAATGATCCTTCCTTGGAGCATATTCTTCATCATCTACCAATTCTACTTCACGTGTTGTCGGTGGATTTGTTGTGAAAGGGAGTGTATCGTCCCGGGTTCAAGGATTCTTCACCATACGTCCATTTTTACTTTGAAGTACAATGGACATTTTGTTATTTGCGGGGTGCGTAACATAAAACACTTGTTTCGCCCGGCTTGCTAGAATGAATGGCTCGTCTCTATGACCAAGTCTTTGAAGATCAACTGAGACAAATCCAAATTTAGGATCTATTACAACAAAGATTATTGTTAACCCACTTACATTTAAATAAAGCAACTTTGAACTTGGTGTAGCTCATCTCCCATATTTCTTCAATAACTCCATAATAGGCCATAGATGCTAACACCGGGTTTTTGTCTTTCGAACTCGAAAAGTGCATGGATTCGGCTTCAACCATCACCCCACCTGTTTTGCCTGAACTCCCGTCATCTTGGTCTTTTGTGTAGAAAGAATATCCGTTGATATCATAACATGTCCAAGTGATGACCGATAAGAAGGCCCCCAGGCTAACCACTCGATTGTAGCCGACACACCGGTCTCGTGCAATACCTTCTCCTCGAACCACTTTATAAATGTCTTCTTTTGCTCATTAGCTATCTGCATGTCATTCTTCCTTGGATTCATATTCTTCAAACTCTTTCTGTGTTCATCAATGTATGGTTGAACTTCTTCCGTATTATTCAAGATGTACAGGTGTGCTTGCAACACCTCTCGCACGAAGCATATTCTTCGAGTTTGATTCCTCGAGTTCCCTCACTTATCCCCTTATCATGCTTTGAGATTGTAACGTCGCCTCGATAGATAATCTTTACGAGAACTCCATAGCCTCTTCCACTACATATCTCTCAACGATTGAGGCTTCCTAGATAAGGATTTTTAGAATACCCTTTTAAGATCTTCATGTATCGCTCGAAAGGGTACATCCACCTTAGGTAAAGCGGACCGCAGCCCTTACCTCCCTTACCAAGTGCGCTATCGGGTGCACCATTACATCGAAAAATGCGGGAGGAAAATGCATCTCTAGTTGGGACAAAATAATATAACCCTCGTTTTCCAATTCATCCAACTTTTCAATGTCAATGACTTTGTTACATATAGCATTAAAGAAAATACACAATTTTGTTATAGTGGTCCGCACTTCATCTTTCATAATGCCCCTAATAGCTAACCGGGTAATAGTTGTTGCATCAACACATGATAATCATGAGACTTCATTCCCACTAACTTCAAATCGTCCATTGAAACACACCTTCTCAAATTTGAAGAATATCCTTGTGGAACCTTAATGTCATATAGACACCTACACAAACTTTTTTCTCCGCTTTTGATAGTGTATGAGCTGCGGCTCCATGTATGCCCTCTTACCATCTTCCGTTACTCGTGGATGTAACCGTTCTCTTATTCCCATATCAACCAGGTCTAGTCTCGCACTAATTTCATCCTTAGTCTTCCCTGGTATGTGCAAAAGAGTATTGACAAGGCTATCGCAAACATTTTTTTCCACATGCATCACATCAAGACTGTGTCTCACATCAAGACTACGCCAATATGGAAGATCAAAGAAAATTGATCTCTTCTTCCATATATTCTTCTCACCCGCAATCCTTTTCTGTTTACCCAATGTGACATTGATATGCATCACCCGACTATAGACTTCCTCTCCGGTTAATGCCTTTGGAGCCGTTCTATGCTCCGGTAAGCCGTTAAAACGCTTTCTTAACTTACGATATGGGTGGAACCGATCAAGAAACCTCCTGTGACCGAGGTAGACCGTTTTTTTTCCATGCTTTAATTGCTGGAAGTTTGTGTCAGCTTCACATATTGGACATGCTTTATGCCCCTTCACACTTTTGTACCCGAGACAAATTTCCGTATGCGGGAAAGTCGTTGATCGTGGTAAAAATCATTGCACGCAACTTGAAGGACTCCTTCTTATATGCATCAAACACATCTATGCCTTCCTCCCACAACTTCTTCAAATCCTCAACCAAAGGCGCCAAGTACACATCGATATTGTCACCAGTTTTTTGGTCCGTAAATCATCATAGAAAGCATCACATACTTGCGTTTCATACATAGCCGGGAGGTAAGTTGTATATTACAAGGAGAACCGGCCATTCACTATGGGTACTGCTAAGAGTTCGATACGGATTGAAGCCATCTGTACAAAGCCCCGTAGAAGGTTTCTTGGCTCAATGCCAAATTGCGGGAACATTTCGTCTATTTTCTTCCATTGGAGAGAGTCGTAGGGTGCCGTAGATATTTTCCATCGGATATTCTCTCATCGAATGCCATCTCAACTTCTTTGCTTTGTTGCTTCACTAGTAAACAGACGCTTAAACCGAGGAATTATGGGAAGATACCACAAGGCCTTCAAAGGTTGCCTTTTTTTGCGTGATCTCCCGAACCACCACCTTTCTTCACTTTGTATCGTGAAGTTTTACACTTCGGACAATTACTAAGGCCTTCATACTCATTTCTGTAAAATATGCAGTCATTAGGGCAACTGTGTATCTTTTTATACTCCATACCCATCGTAGATAAGATTTTCTTGGCCTCATACATACGATTTGGAAGTACATTATTATCTGGCAACATATCACACAACAATTCAAGCAACGACGTGAAACTGCTATCGGTCCACCCACATGTTGCCTTTAAGTTGACCAAATGTAAGGTCCCAGTCAACCGTGTATACTTAGTACACCCAGGGAACAAAGGTGTCTCTGCATCACTCCGCACGCTATCATATTCATGCGGTTGTGCAAAGGATTCGACCTCAACATCATGAATCATTCTCTCCATTCCATCATCATCTACCTCAACTTCATTTTCGTAGGATGCCTTTGGGAGTTACCTCCTCACCATGCCATATCCACGTTGTGTATCGAAGGTTTATTCCATCACAAATTAGGTGGTCCCTTATATCAGCAATATCCCTTCGAACCCCATTTAAACAATTAACACATGGACAATAGTACATCCCATTTTTTGTAGCCACATTCCTTCTAGCAAATTCAATAAACTCTTCCACCCCATTCTCATATTCTTCACTAGTTCTCAAAGCATTCATCCAACTATGACCCATTTTCTTATCACCTAAGACATTTCCAACAACAGTCAAGTTCATAACAATTTCAATAACGACATGGTTTTTTCTCAATCTTGTAAAAAAAAATTCTAAGCAAATTTCCCCTCAACAAAAGAGACATCCCAAAATTTCAACAACAAACCATTTCAACTTAATTCAACAAAACTTACTAACTAAGGCAATTTAGAAAATATCAGCTATTAAATCCAATAATTTCATCAATACAAAAAACTAAAATATATCTAAGTTGTCTAAGTCATAAACTATAAATTATGGACATCTAAGCATCATTATCCATACTACAAAGATTACCTAGTTCAATGCACATCAACAACAAAACAATATTTAACTATAATTACCTCAACTTTAAATTCCTCTCCTTGAAATTTATTTGCTCTAGTCAACCTAAAGACAACAACAATAAAGACAACATTAGAATTATTCAAACTAACATTGAACTTAGGATATAACATATGAGAGGGAATAATTGTATGACAAAAGCAACATGATTAAAAATACCTACCCTAGGACCCCTCAAGCTCTTGTGGGTTGTTGTCGTGGCCAAGTCACAAACAAGTAGTCGGTATAAGATCAATATTTATCAACTAAATCCCCCAACACCGATTTGTTCCATTTCCTAGCAATAAAACAACCATTACAAAAGCATGAGAAGAAAGCATGGATATGGCATGGTGAGGAAGTAACAAGTCTATTATTGAAGTAACAAGTCTACCAAATTAAAGTGGTGTGTTTTGAAACTAAAAGCAACATGAACACAAATAAAACTAAATACTATGTAGACTTACCCTAATTTTGCAAGACTCATAGACCCTTTTTATTTTTAAGAAAAATTGGTGTGTTTTGAAAAAGAGGGAAGATTTAATGTAATTGCAACAATACAAGAATGCACCATCAAAATCCTCTTTTCTTCTTCTGTTTGCTATAGCTTCTCTGCCATGTGATATACGTAATCTCTGCGAGGGGGCTTTCTAGTAAATAATAGTAGGGAATTGCTCGAGTTAGTTAGAATAAAGAGAAATTAGTAGTGACGTGGCATAGGCGGGGGAATTATACATAGTGTAATGTGACCATTGCATGTTTTTCGTGAATGAATTCAGTCCTTTTTCCTCTTCAGTACTATCACAATGTGAGATTTTTATTCTAAGAATTTGTGGAGAATGACACACTTGACACATGTCAAAAAACATAATCCTCTTGGTCCGGGAAATCCACCACATAGAGCCACAATTCAAATCTTCCGAACACGACATTGGTTTGACTATCATGCATTAATCATACACACCACATATAGAAAGTGAATAAATGAAATAAGTTTAGTGTCAATTTACTTGAATAAGTACTTTTGGGGATCTTAACTTAATTCCAAATAAGCACAAACTTGAAAGACGAAAACATGGGAAGTCTCGCAAACACGCATTCCCTATCTACAACCGGATCTAGATTTTAGTTTCAGTTCCCAAGAAGGTCGAGTTCGAAAGTCGACAAAACACTTAACTAAGCATATCAAATAGTGAGGAATACGATTTTGTTTGTCCATCTACATTATTACCAAGAGCTATAGTCATAGTGATCCTCCTTATCCCATGTTTTAGATGTTCAACAATGACAAAATAAAAAAAGAAAAGAAAAGCATTACGAGCGTATCGTAGAGATCGTCGTGAGAAGGTGGGTTTGGACGCGCGGAGACGGCAGGTCGTCGGCAAACGGACGCCGAGAAGAGAAAGACGGAGAAACGACGGACGATCCACGATCGAGTCGATAGGGTTCGCCGGCGATGAGGAAGATGACGGAAATAGCCTAGATATCAACTGGGTTTTTGACGGCGACGAGGGAACGGAGGAGTCGAAACTTCGAAAATAAAAGAGAATACCTTCGCGGGTTGGAAAAATAGGGTTATGGGAGATTTTAGGCGACTGATTGGGCTTCAAGTCGCCTATATTTGAAAATAGGCGACTTGATCCAATTTCAGTCGCCTATTTTTTTCACTAATAAGCGACACGAAAATGGATCGGTCGCTTTTTTCAAATATAGGCGACACAAACCCATTCGTCGCCTATTTTTGACAATTTTTAAAATTTTTTTTTTTAAAAAAACAACATGGCCCTTTAATTCTCGGTTTTAGTTATCCAATATAGGCGACTGAATGGGCTTGGTCGCCTATATTTGAAAAAAAAGCGACGATCCATTTTCGTCGCTATTAGGGAAAAATAGGTGACACGAAATTGGATCAAGTCGCCTATTTTCAAATATAAGCGACTTAAAGCCCATTCAGGTCGCCTATTTTTGACAATTTTTAAAATTTTTTTTTAAAAAAAACAACATGTCCCTTCAATGCTCGGTTTTGGTTTATGGCAAATTTTTTTTTTTTTTAATTGGCAAATATATAGGCGACTTTGCGAAAATGTATCGTCGTTTGTTTTTGGAAAATGGCGACACGATTATTGTTCGAGGTTGCCTATTTTTTCAATGCTTGGTAATTTTCCGCGCAAAACAAAATATCCCTACGGCGCCAAATTTTTTGGCATATTTCGATCGTCTTGAAACATTATCGTCGCCTATTTTAGACAATTTTTTAACAATTTTTTTTATAAAAAAAAACCCTATGTCCCTTCAATGCTCCGTCTCTGGTTTAAGGCAATTTTCTTCTTTGTAATAGATATATAGGCGACCTGAAACATGTTTCAGGTCGCCTATTATCCTACTTTTTACACATATGGCGCGCAAACAAAATATTCTTCCATATTTCCTGCGCCAAATTTTTTAGCGAGATTTCGGGCGTCTTGAAAAATTATCGTCGCCAAAATTGATTTTTTTTCAAAAAAAAAAGTACATACCATGGCTCCAAAGGCAATTAAAGCGTCCTTAAAAAAATTTAGGATGTCAAAAATTAATTTTAGAAGTCTGAACAATTATTCGGGATGTTGAAGGCTCATTTTCCTTGTATATAATTACAAGATTGCCATTGGCCTCATTTGTTACTACCTATTTCTTATTTAGGACGTCTCTGGGGGAAGTAATATCACATTTTTGTAGTAGTGAGATTGTGCATAGTTTATTCTATTTATTTGTGGATTAATACATTCCAATATATGTGTCAAGCACCTTAAAATATTTTCTCAGTAGCATTCGGTGTTCTAATGTAATTTTTTTTTTTTTTGTACATCTAGTGCTTAAATTATTTTTCAGTAACACTATCTATCCTAAAACAATTTTTGTGCATTTGGCATGCACCCAAAGTATTTTTTCAGTGACATCATATATTAATGTTAATGGACTGACAAGTTGGAAAAGCCCTTTTCCCTATCTCCAAGGAAAAAGAAAGCACTTGATTAGATCAATCAAGTTAAACCAAGGACAAGGCTATCAAGTGAGGATTGGTTGCGGGGAGTACCATCATATAGCCAAGTACAAATAGGGGTGGACCCAGAAATTTATAAGAGAGGGCACAATTGACGGGGATTCGGCTGCCCCGATTTTTTTTTTTAAAGGAAATTTTTAAATGCATTAAAAAATAAAAGAATATAAACAAGAAACAAAAATCAAAAAAATATTTATAAAATCAAGTGAATATTGATGATGTAATAAGAGAGGCAATTATTTTAGAGACCTTTCACTTAAAAAAGTAAGGTTAAGTCTTGTTAGAAATGCGATTACATAAATTACAATGAAGGGTGGAGTGCTCAATAAGTTCAAGTACATATATTTTAATAAAAAAAGGTATATTACAATAAAAATAATTATAATGTCATCTTTCTAGGTCTTATTTTTTGAAATTCCATCATAATTGTCTTATTATCATTGCTATCAAATACATCTTTTTTCAATATAAGACACTAAACAATTATTCAACTATTCATCCTCATACCATTATGAAGTGTAGTTTTGATGTATTAAAAGTAGGCACTTAATTTAAAGGTGAGCAACAATCATTCGAACATGTATTAATTTTTTATATTAATAAAATAAATAAATATATTTTTTTTTAAAAAAAAAGATTTCAAGGGGGCACTTGCCCCCTTGTCTAGTATGTGGTCCGCCCATAAGTACAAATAAGCCGTGAAATACGACTGGGAAGTGTATGACAAAGCCCCAAAGGTATGGTAACGAATATGGAATATGGATCGCATGGGTTTGTTTATTGATCTATAGAGTCGAAATCGCCAAACTTATTGGACCGGCCTATTTCAAGGGTCAAACTTGTAAAATGGAGTTTCTAAATAAAGTTGACCTCTACTGGTTAGACCCTTTATATATATATATATATATATATATATATATTTGTTTCATTAATTTGACTTGACCATTTAATTTATTAATTTATATGTATTTTGTATTTGTTATAGTGTTATTTATCCATTTAATTACAAATACATAATAGCTATACTTTATTTTTAAGATTTGGTTTATTATTTGTTCCCGGATAAGGATTATAGATGTATTCATGATGTGAGAAAATATATTCTTGATATTTTTACCCATGAAACAGAGTTTACTACTCAAAGTGAAGCACAATCAAATGCCTTTGAAATTGATAATATTGGTAAAGAAGATGAAAATGATAGTAATCGTACTCATATTGCTTAGTGGTAAGCTTATTATGTTTTGTGTGAATTACTTATAGACAATAGTTTAATCTTGATTATGAATTAGTGATTGCGTTTGTTTATTGTATTATCGTGTTATGTAGACATTAATGTTGACAACATTTATTTAATCAATTAGAACTTTAATTGTTGTATTTTACTAATTATATTTTTTTTTTTGAAAAAACATGAAGAAAAATAATTTTAATTTATAAAAAATGTCTTTTGGCCCGATCTGCATGCTCTTGGACTGGCTCTAAAAAATAGACGTTTTTCTAACCACGGACTTAAAAAAACAACCTTTTTAGACCTGACTCTTTAAAAGCCAATCATAATTCCCAACTCCATTGATCCACTTAATAGCTATTGAGTAAGAATGGGTTGAACATAATTTGGTAGCGCTCCTAATGAAGTAGTAGTCTAACGGATTATCATTGGAGTCAAGCCATGTTTGAAATGCTCGCGAAAAACAACGGTTGGCCCATCGTCATAAGCAAGAAGACACACACACATATATATAGAGAGAGAGAGAATTACAAATAATGGGGAAAAAAATCTTGCAATGCCTATAATAAATTTAGAGTACTCATTACTATTGAGAAAATACTTTAATGACAAAATTACATTAAAAATTACTTCGGATACTTAATGCCAGTGGAAAAAGAAACTTTATAGTGTAGTATATGAAACTTAACCCTTTAAATATTAATCTTTGTGAGTCATATATGAATATTTGTATATATTTTAATAAAAAAAACGTTTTACTTTAATCATAATCAGCCTGACCCAATTTAAATCACGAATTCTTGAATCACTTTCTTCTATCGGTTGATTGATGAGCAGTCTGACGTTAGCACAAAATATAATGGGAAAATATCACTGAGGTTCTAAAGTAGATGAAAAATATCAAAAAACTCTCAATTCTAAATTCTCTCTCAAAAAAAGTCTCTAGGAACCTTTTAATTCTTCTCATTAAAAAGGTCTTGTTGTCAAAATGATTTTTCTTATTGTTAAAATAGTTTTATTAATTGTTAAAAGGGAAATACATTTCTCATGTTGTAGAAGAAGTGTATCCTCATATCATAGATACAAAAAGATGTGGGTCCCACCATTTCATGTGTGTGTAAGAATCTTCTTCTTCTCATGCAACATGAGAAGTATAAACCTCTTATTAAAATGTCCCTATGAAAATCTCATTACCAAAATGGCTTGCATGTTATTAAAATGACTTTTCCGTTGTCTAATTTTTTTCGGGTTTCTAAAATTCTATATCTTTGAAGGAAAAACTCAAAGAGGTTTTTACAACAAGAAAAACTATTTTGACAACATAAAACATCATTTTGACAACGAGATTTGCATAGGGACAATTTAACAACTAATAAAATCATTTTGACAACAAGAAAAACTCATTTGAAAATGAGACTTTTTTTGCGAGAAGAATTCTATAATTAATATAAAAAAAGTTCATATGGACTTTTTGAAAAGGGATTTAGGATTGGAACTACTTTTTTGATATTTTTTTATCTCCATTGGATCTTACTGATATTTTCCCAAATACAATCATCTTCGTCGTGAATGATTTTTCTGCTGACTAATTAATAATGTCTTGTTTGTCTGATTTTGCGACCCCTCTGTTGCAGAGGGGTAGTCAGTAGTCGGGTGGATTGATCCTCATCCAACTGTGTGAGAGACTTTTTCCAACTAGAGAGAGATCTTGACGTATGCTAGTTGCTCGGAGAGATGCCAATTTGGTTTTTGTTAATAGTTCTTTTTGTCCTTTTGATCACTGAAAAATACTTTTTTTTTTCCCTTTCGGTTAGAATGTCGAATAAATCAAATTGTTATCATTAAGATTTACTTCTTTATTCATTTTTAATTATATTATATAAAATATTCTAATCTCTTGATTCGAAAACAACTGTTGTTTTCCAAGAACAATTAATCTAGTGGCATCTATGGGAGTCACTGACATGTGTTTCTGTGCTTTCATTTTACCTTTAATAATTCTAATCTAAATTCCGATCAATTACTTTCAACTATACCCAATTTAATACTTATATATCTTTCTCATTTTATTAATTTTATTTTTATCCTTCTCTCCCTTACATGAGAAAATTAAATGATGGTGGGTAGAGTACTCTAATCACAGGTGCAAGAATTATGAAGAAAGAGAGAAAGCCAATTTAAACTTGTTCCACAGATATTTGAAATATACTTTAAAAAAGGAAATGATTAAACTACTGGAATTTTATTTCTCCGAACAGCGTGTACAAGAGAGCAAAGTTATTTTTTATAAGAGGAAACCCCACCATTTGGTAGGAGATTTTTTAGACCTTGGCCTTGAGTCATCTCCTCTAAGAACCAGTGTGTTTATCAAGATTTAAACACGTGTTCTTATCTTTAAAAAGATTTATCTACTTACCATCTCAACCAAGTACTTTTTTTGTTTTTGCCATTACAACCAAGTACTCATTGGTGATGAAGCTATATATTTTAGATTATGCATATGATACCTAATATTGATTAAATTTTTACATAATCTATATTTATGTAACCTTAAAGAACAATAATCTTGGAAAGGATATAAAGAGGATCGAACATGAATCTCTCAATCTAATGTAAACACTTTCAAACGGGAGAGAGTAGAGAGAGAGAGAGAAAAAAAAGGATATTTCAAAGTGAGAATCCCAAACGTAGTGCCGTGTGGACTTTTTGCAACTTGTGAGTATGGTATTCATATGTCGTTGTCTTTTAACATATTTTCATTTTGGGATTATATTTATTAATATATCCTAAACCTAATGAAATTAATGGCGCACTAAAGTGTATCTTCAATTCCAATCTCAAATAATGCGTGGTTTCAAATCAATGCCTAATGACGCCTTATTAATTAGTTCCATCACTGGGCAATCAAGTATCTTTTAGATAAGGCATATATAACATGTCCTATTAGGCATTTGAATTTTGCATTTGTCTTGATAATGACCACCATGTAAGATATCCTTTTTCTATCTATAAGTCACTTTCAATATTTTTAAACTTGACGGAAGTAAGAAAAACCTTAAACATATCATTAAATATGCCTTTAAATTTATCAAATTTTCAACTTTAGCCAGATATAATATTTACCATACCCAATTATAATAAAATCTATACAATAATAAATGAATAATATTATTGTACATTCATATAAAAAATTTAATGATACTTATAAATAGAACTAGGTTATGACTATATATACATATACATACACATATATATATATACTTGAAATGGAAAATAAAACTGGGAAGCACATAAGGTCTTATAAAGCTTATATGCTTCTTACATGCTTGCCCCTCTAATTAGAGGGACAAACATTTTTTATTTTTAATTTTTTAAATATTCTATATATTTAGATTAAATTATATGTTGCTTTTTGAAAAAAAAAATTGGCGCCATATCTCAAATTAATTAGTTTTCAGTTTTGCATTCAGAAATATGTCCTGCAACACCAGTATATTGAAAACTAATTAATTTGAGATATTGAGAGCCCATTTTTTTTTTAGAAAGCATCATATAATTTAATCTAAATATATAGAATATATAAAAAATTAAAAAAATTGTTTGCCCCTCTAATTAGAGGGACAAGCAATAAAGCGTATAAAAGGAGAAGCCTAATGTGAACCCGACCAAATTTATTTATGAAAACATTTAAAATTAGTTAAAAGTAATAATTAAATATGTAGGAAACATACTTATTTTTCATGATATGCACTTTAAGTGGCTAAATGAGATAATTGTAATGAGAAAAATTATTAAAGAAAGTGCATGAGAAAAATTAATTAAGGGTTGTATTGGTAAAAATACAGTTAATGCTCATACAACCCGAAAGAGAATTTTATAAATAGGGACAAGCCAATTAAAAAAATTGGAACTTATAAAATAGGGATAGATAAATTTTTTTATTTTTTATTTTTTTTCAAAATAGCAGTTGAAATCATTTCTTATTTAAGATTTTGTATTTGAGTATTTCTTAAAATAAAAATGTAATAAATGAATAAATAAAATAAAAACTAAATCTCAATCACCCATTTGGACCGTCAGAATAAGAGATAAGCATTATATAAGAAGAGCACGGAAATAAGCAGCGATAGGGACGATTATGCCTCTTATGGACCCACCGCACTCACAAATGATTTGACAAGAGATATTTTACATTCCCTTGTAAGCCCCGCGTCATCTTAGCCTTCTGGTCCAATGTTGTACATATCGACCTGCTGGATTTCATTGAGAGTTTCTTGTGCTATACTCTGTCCCTAAGGAAAGACTTTTATTCAATCACTCAGTAGTGCTGAACTGAACTTTTAGGATATAAAGGTACGTCCAAATTTGACTTGAAAAAAGTTGGTCAAAGTAAAAAAGAAAAGAAAACGTTTCTTTGATTTTTTAAGTGACACATAAATCCTTTTCATATAAAGAGTTCAAATTAATTTGTAAAGATTTTTCCATAATCTGTTCGTAGGTTTAAATTGTATTACCCCATCTTATTAATAGACTATCTATAACTATATTTATAAATGTTCTTTAAATTTAAAGGTATACTTTTAATTCTGGTGACACTATTACAAAAAAAAGATATTACTTCTCTAAACGTCCTTATTAAGAAAAATGAAAGTAAAAAATGAAGCGTGGTATTTTCATAATTATTTGGTTGAATTTTGAGACTTAGGCGTTCTAAATCATATTTTGGGACGCCTAAAATTAATTTAGGCGTCCCAAATACATTTAAGAACACCTAAAATTAGTTCTTTGGGAATTTTTGGCATCCTAAAATGTTTTTGAAACACCTAAAATTAATTATTTGGCGCTTTTTGGGAAATTTTTTGGTGCCGGGGGATATTTTTGAAATTTTTTGGCAATCGAAATGTTTTTAGGACATTTAAAATTAGATTTTTAGCGTCTAAAAGAATACTAATTTTGGCGTCCTTAATACTTTTATGACGCCAAACAGTGATTCTTTTTTTTTGGGTCAAAATATTAGTGACTCTTGACTCTCCTTCAACTCCTTCGACCTAATTGTTTAGTTTTCAAATCTCATATCTCGGCCGGTTAGCCTTCACTTTCTCTCTTTTGCTATCGCTCGCTGTGACCCATGCCAAACCGGTGTTCAATCGCTCGCTCGCCGTGACCCACGCCAATCTCGCGCTACCTCGCTTGTCGTGACCCACGCTACTTCATTATCTCCCTCGACTCCATCACCGTCTCTTGTCCTTCTTATTTTCACTTCGTCGTCCCTCTCGTCTTTCCTCCGCAATGGTCACGCCCGCCACCACTCGTCGCTTCACTTTGCTCTACCAGACCCAGACCCTCATGTTTAAAGATTGTCTCACTTGTCCATGTCTTCCGTGCTCCCTCTATCCGTACTTCCTCATCCTCGAATTTTTGGATCTGTAAGTCTGATTGTTAGACCTTGAATTTTTGGATCTGTAAGTCTGATTGTTAGATTTGAAATTTTTGGATCTGTAAGTCTAATTGTTAGACCTTGAATTTTTGGATCTGTAAGTCTAATTGTTAGACCTTGAATTTTTGGATCTGTAAGTCTCATTGTTAGATCTGGAATTTTTGGATCTGTTAGTCTAATTATTATATGTGAATTTTTTGGATCTCTTAGTCTATTTGTTACATCTGGTTATCACATTTTTGAATCTGGTTCTTCCTTCCTTTACAGTAGTCATGCATATAGCATTTTTGGATCTGGTTCTTCCTTCCTTAGATACGCGTTTGGTGTTTTTTTCTTTTTAAAGAAAAAAAAACATATACAGCATCCGGAAATAGTTTTAGGACGCCAAAACTCTCTTTTACTACATCACCCGCTTAGACGTCCCCTTAAAAAGGGACGTAAATAAGGCTTAAAAACGGACGTTACATCTGTTTTTTTTTTTTTTTTTTTTTTTGTAGTGTGAACCATTGAGAACTCGATCATTTAAATGTGTGTATAACATTTTTTTTCCTCCTTGCAAACTTACATGCTTCTTTGTTTTTAACATCAAGCTCATGAATAAATTGGTTGTGGGTTATTTTAACTTTAACCAGTGGTCTCGTGCTCAAGCCACGGCTATGTAGCCACAATAATTACTTAGAGGTAGCGAGGTTCCCCCAATTGTGAGCCTATTCCTACAAATTGGATTCGTCGGTTGCTAGTAGTGTCAAATACCGGTGGATTATTCAAAAAAAAAAAAAAAAAAAAAAAAAAAAGCTTCTTCGTTTTTTAATACACTAATCAACATGCTTAGATTCACTTCAAACTTATAAGAAAATTTAAAAATTGAAACCGGGGTTAAGGATGGGAAGGAGATTGTTAATTCAATGGAGAAGAGGCATGTGTTAAGAAACTTTTGATTTTCAAAAGGTTTATATGATAAGTTTTTGTGTGGCTAAAACAGGTTTATGTAAGTTTTTAAAATAGAATTAAATTTTTTTATGATTAAAGTAAATAGAGGGAGTGATAGTGTGTTTATTAAAGATTATAAGGGAAATCTAGAGTATGGCCCAAGGAACAAAAAAATATCAAAAAAGTTTCAATATATTATTCACTATCTAAACTTCCAAGGGACCTCGGTGATATAGATTCGAATTGTAAAATTACTTATTTGCCCTCATTGTCAATATGGCGTATAAACTTGTCAATAACAACACTATGACTTATTAATATAGGAGATACACTTGTAAACAAGTACATACTATAGCTTGCCAATATGGCATATACATTTGTCAACGAGATATACTTGTCAATGGTAACACTATAATTTGTCAATGGGGACAAATGGGTAATTTCATAATCTGAATCTATATAACTGAGGTCCCTTGAGAGTTTTCAGTTAGGTGTAGCTGAGACATTTTTTTTTTAATTTTTTTCCTCTTCCTTAGGACCATATTGCGATTTTCCCAAATTATAAAGTGGTAAAATTTATTCAAAATAACTAGGGTGAAGGTGTAAATTTAGCGTTGAATAATTTTGCTATAAGCACCCATAAGAATTAACTATTTTAAGGTATAAAAGTAGACATAAAATATTTATTTGGAAGCGACATGACAACGTCGTTAAAGATATCTAACTTGCGTTACCTTTTTAGTAACAAGTTTATACTACTCACTTGTTATTGAGACTTTTTAGTAATTAGATCATTCTTTCAAAAAGGTAAAGACGCACTCATCACACTAAACAATTTTTAGAGGTGAAATCCATACCAAAAGTATTTGCGGGTGCAATTTTGCCTATAGTATATATTTAAAAAATGGAGCAATCTCACTAATAGTGGGGAGTCGAAACAGGCGTTTGAATCGGAAATATAAAGGCTAGGCGTACGGGCACAAAAACCGGAAGGACGAACATATTTTGTTTTGGGAGTCGAAACAGGACGAACATTAACACCATATCAATATGGTGTTTGAAAAATTTTCAATTCTAGAAACCGCCCTCAATGGATAGCAACCAGAATAATATTCATAGTTCCTCCTTCACCAACAGTGGTGGACCCAGGATTTTAGGTTTGTAGGTGCACAATTAGTGATGAAATTCGGGGTGCCCAGAAATTTTTTTTAGGGAAAGTTTTAAATGCATTAAGATTGTATTTTTTTTTCATGACACTAAGCAATTGAAGTTATGATTTCCAATTCCAAAGGTACAATCAAGCACAAAGAGAATTCAGCCATAAATTCAGCAATAAATTCTTCCTAAAATCGGAACAAATTCATCTTAAATTCGAATTCAGCAAAGGAAAAGAAAATTCAAGGCAATAGTTGGATTTTGACCCCTTGGCACTTACAATGGCAATGTTGTTTCCATTGGGTAGAATCGATCCAACTTTGTTATCCGTCTCCCTTCGGTGTTCTCACTATTATATGAATTACCAAAATAGCTTACTATGTTGCCTCATGCATCCACAAACGCATGCAAGAGTGACACAAACAATCAAATCAATGAAAAAGTAATGTAAAATAAACTCGTGGTAAATCGAAAGTTTCTCTAAAAGTATATTGCTATAGCATCCAATTAATCGAGTTTAATGCTTTATTGAGGCAAAAGAACAAAGTAAAAAAGAGATAGCATGTAATCGAGAGAAGTGCAAACCGATGGAAGAAGCTTTGATGGGTGATTATGGAATCGGCGGAATACTCGATTATTTCAAGAGGGAAGCATTACTAAGTTCTCCTACTAACTTCTCATAATCTTCCTCTTCTTTCTCGGAAATCTAAAGAAATCAGCAGAATCACCCATAGAACATCACAACCTTTGTTTAAATTGGCTAAAATCAACAGGAAATCAAACGAAAAAATGGAAACAAGGCTACATCACGTTAATCTTCTTAACAAAGGCATTAAAATCAGATTGAGCAGACCCACCATCAATTATAGATAAGGAAAATGTAATACACTAATAATCGATTTTCCCATACTTGAAAAATTACTCAGAGGATCAACTTTAGACACCAGATGAAATCCTAGAAACTGGAACATAGAGACTAGAAAATTACCTTAAGAGTTGAGGCAGAATCGATTGAGCCGATTCTATGCTACTCAATGGTTGAGTGAGTAGCGAGCGGGACGAGGCGAGAGCGGCTGAGCGACGGCGAGCAAAGAGCGGGCGAGGCGAAAGCGGCTGAACGACGGCAATGAGGTAGAGAGCTTAGAGGCGAGAGAACGATGGAAATTTGGGGGGAGTAGGTGACAAGAGAGAGAGAGCAGCCTGACTTGAGCGACGGACGAGGCGAAGAGCGGCCCGGCGGGGACCAGGCGAGAGTGGCGAAAATTTGGGGGGAAAAGTTTGGGGAACGTCGGGCAAGGCAGAGAGGGACGATGGAAATTTGGGGGAAAACTGAAAAGGGCAATGGAAATGGAGAAAAAAAGGGCAAAAGGTGCTTTGGGAGCTCGAACACGCGACCTGTGAGTAAGAGGAAGGATTTGAAGCTTTACCATCTGTTCCACCGATACATATTGTTAAAAATTCCTCTCAAATTATATATATTTTATGTCTGCACTTGCCCACATTGGCACAAGTGTAAGTCCGCCGCTGTTCACCAAGAATGTTAACAATAATAATCTTGATAATATGGTTCTACTTGGCCAATTACCTTCCCTTAACCCATGTTTCTTCATCTTCGTCTCCAGGTTTCCTCATCAGTGACATGTTTGGCATCAGCTTGGAGTGAGAAGGAGAGTTTGGAGATATGAAGGAGATGATGTACAAGATCAACGCTGCAGCTTGACGTCATTGACCCTTCCACCAGGATATGGGGCCTCAAATGTGTGCCTCTTTTTAATGTTTTTTTGTGATGCCCCAATCTCCCAAAATTTTATTCTTTTTTTTTTTATTGTGCTTAGTAGATTTTACATATAATGAGTTACTTTATTTTGATATCTTAGGAGTATAAAATGGGAAATTTTGAATTTTTCATAATTTTTTTTATAGGAAAAAAAACTATATTTGTGCTTTTTAAAAAAAAATCATAAAAAGGAATTTAAACTTCACCATATGTTTATAAGATATCAAAGTTTAACTGAATTTATGTAAAATTTAATGATCACAAAAAAAAAAACCCCCTTGCAAAGTTGTAAAGTTGTAAAAGGGACCATCCAGAATCCCAAGCAGCAGAATGTCCTAATCAGCGATGACCATTGGAGGCTAGCTGACAGCCACAGTTGTAGTGGCGGACCCAGGATTTTAAGTTTGTGGGTGCACAATTAGTGGTGGGGTTCGAGGGCGCGCCTTTCTGAAAATTTTTTTTAAGGAAATTTTTAAACGCATTAAAAAAAAAAAAGAATATAAACAATAAAATAAAAAGAAAACTTCAACTTAACATAGAAAAATAATAATCAAGAGTCAACTAACCTTTACATCAGAACGATTACAAAAGCATTCTTCGATTCTTCATTCCTTGAAAATATTGCATTATATCTTCATCATCAATCGTATCAAATACATCACTTCCAACATATGTCGGCATGCATGAATTAAACCAATCATCACCTATCCGATTGCGCAACTTATCTTTAACAAAAGTCATTGCGAGAAAAAACCATTCAACACTAGCGGTTGCTCTGCTAGGTAGAACGAGTGCCAACTTTATCAACAAATAGACTAGTAGATAAACAATATCCTTTCTCTTCTCAACCATCTTCAAAGCAAGGTCGAAATTGTTTGCAAATTGCCAAAATCGAATCAGCCCTCACATCAACAATAAAATTACCAAGACTTGCAGATAGAAAAGGAATATCTACAAGCTCATCAAACTCCAAAGGATAGAATCTAGCAAACTCAATCAACTTTTCTTTGTTAAAATTAGCAAATGAATCATGAGGATCAAGACAACTCAAACACTCAAGCAACTTGATATTCACATTATCAAATCGATCATTCAACTCTTGAACCTGAGTATCTATCACTGTATTGAATAACTCCATCTTAAAGTAGTGGAGGAATGTGAATGATTCCAATCTCCGTCTTGATCTCCCTTTAGGATAATAAACATTATTCATATTTGGAATGTCAATATCATATTTATTGGCAAAAATGTTTGTTTTTTGAAGCAATTCATCAAAACCATTATCTCTCACCTCTTGTAAACGAGACTTGACTACCTTCACTAAACCAATTGCATTTAAAAGGTCTTGATCTTTTCTTTGTAGTGCTTGTGACAAATCATAAGAAATCCCCAAGATCAATTGCATAAGATGCAACAAGAATGCAAATTCAAAATCCTCCATGGCATACAAAATGCAACCTGCATCGGTTCTTGTAGCATCATTTTTCGGCTCATCTTCAATAACTTGCATCAAGGAAATTATTGGAGAAAATAATGAGATAACACTTGTAACCGTACCAAAATGGGAACCCCAACGAGTGTCTCCAGGTCGCTTTAAGGTTGTCTCTTGATTTAAACCTTTTCCGGTCGGTATTTCACCAATAGCAATTCTTTCAGCTATTACCTTATACTGATTCATTTGAAGAATTTCCTTCCGCTTGCATGAACCCCCCACAACAGTAGCCATCTTTTGAAGCATGTCAAAAAATTCTTGAATCTTCTTGTGATGTTTTGCAACCTTCACAAATGCCAATTGTAACGATGAGCAAAACAATGAATGTAGAATGCGGATTTGTTGTACGCCAAAATCAAACTCTTAAGCCCTTTGAATTCACCCGCATATTACGGCACCATCATAGCCTTGACCACGACATTTAGACAAACTTAAACCAAGTTTAGAAAATAGCCCATCAATCGATGCTTTTAGTGGTGTCGTAGAGTATCGAAACATGAATTATGCCAATAAAACGTTCAACAATGGATACTTTTTTGTTCATATACCGAAGTACAACCACCATTTGTTCTTTAATTGCAACATCACGAGCTTCATCCACTAGCAAGGAAAAGTAATCATCACCGAGATCACTAATTATTGCTTTAACAGTCAAATCAGCACAAGCTTGAGAAAGATCTTTCTGAATCTTTGGTGAAGTCAATTTGTGATTATCGGGGGCATTTTGCAAGACCACATCACTCATCTCTTTATTTGGCTTAGAATAAAACTTTAGAATTTCAAGGAATAAACCTTCTTTAATTTGTGATTCATCATGTCCCCGAAAAGGCTGACCATTGCGTAGTAGGAGTCTAACACAATCTAAAGAAGTTTTCAATAGGAGACGATAATCAATTTTTTGTTGGTCGAAATATTTGACAAGGCAACATCAATATGTTGCTTTTGCTTCATCAAATCTTGACCAGCTTGATAACATCTATTGTGAGCACTCCTATGATCTCCAACATGAACTTTGATTCTATCCTTCTTATGCCAATTTTTGAACCCCACACCGACAAATGCTTCTGCGTTGAACCACTACCTCCAACCTCCATATCAAATAGATAACAATACAAGCAAAAACATGAATCTTTTGATACACTATACTCCAACCGGGAACCAAATTCTTTATACCACTTAGGATTGAATCTACGCGGTTTTCCATACTTGTTGCATTTGAGGGAATGGTTTAAGAATTGGTTGAGTTGGTCCCTTGAGCAAATAAGCTCTCCGAATATTCTCTCTTTCTATAGGATTTGATGTCATTGAAAAAATTGAAGGTCTTTTTCCCGGATCCGCTTCAAGATTTTCTATATTAACTTTTGCTTGAGGTGGTGATTGAAAACTTTGACATTGAGATGCTTGTGGTTGGGAGGATTCTTGGATAGTTGGAAATTGAAATACTGTTTGAAAGTTGCTCATTTTGAGATTCGGGTTCTATATTTGTGGGTTTTAGGCGTTTGAAATAAGATTGTATCGTTGACATTTTCTGGAAGAAAAAAGTTTGATAGGATTAGGGAACATGTTGCAATCTATAAGCTAACTCATCTCAATGCTTCATCTATCAAAACCTATAAGATTGTATCTAGGAAATTTATGAACCACATATGTATACAAGATATATCCATCAAACTAGAAAAGCACCGTGCCACAGAACACTTGAACAGTTGAACATCTTATATTCCAATCTAGGCAATATTAAAAAGTAATTTAACCAGAAGAGTTAAATGTACAAACATATTCAAAACTAGGAAACTCAGATTCATAATAATCCATAACATAAGTAGCAAGTAGCTCAAGAAAGCAGCAGACAACCAAAATCTAGTCAAGCTTCCAAAAACACAGCATAAAATAGGATGAAGAATTTCTGCGCATGAACGTAATTAACTAATAAGTGGACAGAGATCATCAATGAAATTAACAAGTCCTTCAAATATGCTCACCTGCACCTTTTATTGATGGGCAACGGATTAATCAGCTTGACTCTTGGCAGCTTGAAGCATCTCGACAATAAGAGTTTTCACACCCCTAAAAGAATAACCAAAAGGGGAAAAAAATCTTTCAGTAAATCAACGCCTGGAGGAAGGTGGATGGACAATTGAAAGAGAATGAACCAGATAAGAAAAGAGAATGAACTAGCAAAGAGAATGAAAACAGAACCAAAAAAAAAAATCAAATAAGCATCAATGACTTGAGAAAAATTGCGAAAATCAATCCGGATAAGTAGCTAAATTGGGGGTCTTCATAGCCGGAAGCAAGAAACGATCTCCAATTTAACGGCAATAAACCACCTAATTAAACCGTTAAAATTACAAAACCTGAAAGCAAGTATGCGAACGAGCATTAAAAACGAACAAGAAAAGAGCATACCGCAAAGTGGCGAGATTGATGATGGTCCAAGGCTTGGCCAAAAAGATTTGGGAGAAGACGAAGCCCTAGGGTAGGGAGGCGTCCAACGGCGACCTCGATCAAGTGTGGAGATGGAATGATTTAGGGTCTCAGTTGCTCGATTTGGACGACGGAGTGAGGAGTGAGAATATGAAATTGGCGATTTGGACGACGGAGTGAGGAGCGGAAGTGGCGATTTGGACGACGGAGTGAGGAGTGAGGAGCAGGAAGTGAGAATATGAAATTGGGGAAAAAAAAAACGAGAGAGGAAAGGATAGTCGGTTCGAACCCTCGACGTGTGGAGGAGTGGGGAAAGTAATTACCAATTACTCTAACTAACCAAATTGTAATAGAAATCCTATACTATATATATATTTTTAAAAAATTTTATGTCTGCACTTGGCCCCATAGGCACTAGTGTAGGTCCGCGCCTGCACAATCGTGAGAGTATCGACGATAAAATCAGCATCCTCCATAGACTCATCCCTGGTGGAACTAAGCTCGACACCCCCTCCATGCTCAACGAAGCCATTCGCTACGTTGTCGTCTCCGACGAGCTAAAGAACGGTGCCTCACCCTTTGGTCCTTTGGAGTCATGCCATTACTCATCGGTTCGGTCGAGGCGAAGACGATGAAGTTGCCCCAAAAAAAATACTTTTTTTTTTTGAAAAAAAATAATCTGGATAAGACATGACAAAATTAGGATACCGTTAGGTAACTTAGGTTAAGGTGGGTTTGCTCCATTTTAATTATATGGGGAGAAAATTGCACCCCTTTATGATTTAAGTTGCGGGTTGTATCTCTAAAAATAGTTTAAAGTGCTCGATGCATCTATACCCTTTTTAAAATCTCATAGTAATCCTACTATTTTTACATCAACTTTATATTGACATTAATATATCTTTTGTTATTATTATTATTATTATTATTTTTTGCTACATACGAGATATCTTCCTATTAGAGATGAAAATAGGCTAAGCCCTAATAGGAGTCTACGGCCTAACCTACATACTATCTATAGTCTAACCTACAAATCTACATGCCTGATCTATTTAACTGTTTAATTTATGCCATTATAGAAGTATTAATTACAATATCATCTAAATAATTTTATAAATCATTTATAAATTTACCAACTCAGGCTTAATTCTAAGTTTCACATTTCATCATTGTTCACACACATTCAAACAATGTATTCATATCAATCATTCACCCCAACCTCTCTTCTATTTGATTGCTTGAGATGGCTATGCAAACTCAATCTGTCTCCCTTGATTTGATTTGTGTCGTCCACTAAAGCATAATTATTGCTATGAGTTTATTTTAGTGCCAAATGAAATATTATAATATTAGTAGTAAGAGTTTGTTCCCATTTATGTGCTGCAAGCGAAAAAGTAAAATCCATTTTTACCTATTTCTTGTTATGCTTGGCCGATTTTCTCATTAGTCAATAGGCAATTATTTTTCTTATTCATACTTGTTTGGATAACTATTGCCATTAGACATTCTTTTTTTCCCTTACTAAATACTTATATTACAATGAGAATAGATGTTATGTTTTTAAGATAAAATGTATGATTGTAAATAGGCTTGAATGATTATATATAAATTTGAACACATGCTTTAAAAACTATTTAGAAACCTACATTTTAAATTGGCCTTTAAACTTGTTTCGGGCCTCATCGCTTTTTGAAGATCCAAATTCTAGCATTAAATATTTGTTACAGGCTTAGACCTATTCTTAACCCAACCAAACCTATTTTCACCCTTATCTCCTACTGGTGGCAATTTTCGTAAATACAGGGAGGCCAATAGGCCATCGTTTTAAGTACATAAAATAGACTTCAGCAGCTACTCTATAAGCCCAGTAGCAAAAAGCAACAATAAAAAAAAAAAAAAACAAAGGTCCAACAAACGTAAAAGGAACGTTAAAAAAAAAAAAAAAGATACAAAAACCATGAAACATGACGGCCGGTACACAAAAACCAACACCAATAACCCATCGCTCATAGGTTCAATAGGTAAATGTGGTAAAGGAGTCGACACTCTCATCAAAGAGAGAGAACTTAATCTTAAAATTGGTTAAGGTATTTGAGGAGGTATCATAATTCCTAGATACGTAAGTAAATGCCTGAAAATAATAGACGGGTCTGCCTTATCCAATATTAGTACTCCCTCCGGTCCTAATTATAAGAGCAAATTACTAGAATTTGGAGGGATTAAGGAAGGAAGTTAAATTAGTTAATTATGTATATTTTCCTAAAATACCCTTACCCAAATTGAGCTTAAAATAATGCGAGCTGCCTCCCCTCTAATTGGACAGCCAATGCGTACATGAACAGGAACACCCGCAATAGGTGAAAATGAAAGGACATAGTGAAGGGCGTACGAGTAATTACCAAAGAGGTAGGTCATATTCTTTAGAGTTTGTCAATCGGGGCCGGCCCATGATGGGCGGGGCCCTACAGGCCGGCCCTCCGGGGCCGGAGTAAGAAAAATACTTGTTTTCAAAGCCCTACTGAGAGCACGAGCCCGGGACGGCCGCGGGGCTTAAATTACTATTTCAAATTTTAACTATTTTTCCTCTACTTTTTAAAAAAATATAATTAGTAAATTACAACACGAATCATCCAATAAATAAGCGATCACTAATTCATAATCAAAAGCAAACTATGTTTACAAATAACTCATATAAAACATAAAAAGCATATCACTTGGCGATATTAGTACGATGACTATTATTATTAAATCTTTCGCCACTATCATCAATTTTAACGACATTTGATTGTTCTTCACTTTGAGTAGTAGCCTCCGCTCATGAGTAAGAATATCATGAAATTCTTCTCCCGATCATGAACACATCCATAATCTTGATTTGCAACAAATAATAAATCAAATCATAAAATTAGAGTATAGTTATTATGTATTTGTAGTTAAATGGATAAATAACTCTATAAAAAATACAATATATATATAAATTAATAAATTTAAAAAAAGAAAAAAAGAAAAAACTACGATGAAAAGGGCTCGGGGCTAGCCCCGAAAGGCCCTCCAGGGTACGTTCAAATTCCCGGACGATGCCGTCGAAATAGCCGGCCCCTCCGCGCTAATTTCAAATATCTCGCCCATTTTTTTGCCCCTACTAAAAAAGGGCCGGGGCTTAAACGGCCAATTCGACGCCAAATTTCGCTTTGGACTTAATGTTCTCTAATGTTCTTCTTTTTAAAATAATCCACAATCACTTTTTTTTCCCTATATTACTTTTTATTCAATTTTTCCTATTTCTCGCTTTATAAATGATTAGATAAATTTAAAATAGAACTTGCTGTACATTTTATACGTTATATTAATAAATTTAAGATTAATTAATTATTGTAGAAAAGTATTAGTAGGGGTGATATGGGAAAATATGACAAAAATTGCTCAAAATTATTTTATATAAAAAAAATATATAATTTAGGTGTATATGACATTAATGAGTTACAAACATTATTTACTTTATAAAATATATAGGTGTATTATTATTGTTTTTAATTATTATTGAGAAATTACAAATAAGGGTATTATAGGAAAAAATTGACAAAAGTTAAAACTTACTCTTATAATTGGACCAAACCACCTCCAAAATTCTTTCCTATAATTAACCTATGAGTATCACCTACTCCTCTCCTAAAAATTCAATATATATATATAAATTTAAAAAAAAAAAAAAAAAAAAAAAAAAAAAAAAAAAAAAAAAAAAAAAAAAAAAAAACCAACACCAATCAACTACCATTAATATATCCATTTAGATTAAATCGATATAAAACGGTCGGCAGCTTTCATAATTAAAAAGGTTCGGAGGCGACCATGGCTGCGGAAAATCTGTGTGCTCCGCAAATTAAAATCCGCAGAATTGAACCAAAACCGTAGACGCGGCACCATCTCTACCTCCTTTAAATACTGAATACCACATCCTCTTCCATCATTCCTCTCAACAAATCACGACGCTATGTGTAGGTCCACCGATCTTCTTCCTCCCTCGCCTTATACACACGACGGCGCCGCCCCCAACATAAAAGCTCTCTTCGTTCATGTGCGGACGTCGGCGTCGGAAATCAACGATCCTTTGCCCGAATTCCTCACTATCCTCTTCAATCCTCCTAATCATTCTCTCACTCCACCGCCTTCTCAATCATTCACTCCCTCACACCATATTCGCCGCGAAGCTCAGCCTCTGCCCACGGCGGCGATGTCCTTCCCAGCCTCTTTCCTTTCAACTCTTTCTCGGCGAAGCTATGTTGTTAAAGGGGGCTTTAATTGAACAGGACCAAAATCGCTGGACGTTGGACTGTAAATCCCAATTTCATCTTCTTCAGCCTCATTATTTCCAGCCAATTTCAGAGGTTCAGCTTTGTTTTGCTTTCGATGATGGAAGCTTCGCAGCCACAAACTGGGTGAGGCTTGTGAATCCCAAGGAGAGAGTAAAAAATTGCGTTAATTTTGGTCACTTGGAGAAGATTCCGGAGGAAATGGAGCTTCCATTACAGGATTCTCATGAGGTCGTGGACTTGGAAGGGCTCAGACGGACCGTCGATTTGGGAATTTGGGTTCTGTGCTTGGGTCTCGGAGTTGGATACTTGGTTTCTAGAGCTTCTGTCCGGAAGTTCCGTCCATATTTGAATTTTTAGACCAATTTTCATTTTGACCCCTTAAACATTCAATTTTTGCTGTGTAGTGCGAAACTGACCAACGTCAAGCCTTTGTATATATAATACTCATTCCATCCTTAATAAAAGGGCGTAGTCAACTTTTTTTTTTAAGAATTAAAAAAACTAAATAAATAACTTAATCATAATGTATGTTACATTTCATTAGATTATATATTAATTTATAAGTCACACAAATTTATTTAAAAAAAATTATAAATATAAATACTATAAAGAAATTTATTTAATTTTTATATTAAAAAAAATTAATTATATCATATTTAAGATCGGAGGTAATAATTTAAAATTTAAAATGATCATTTTGATGATTGCATGGCCTGGAAAGCTCTTGGTTTGCTTATCAGGAAGAAACTAATTAAATTTTTGAACATGTTTGAACTTTGAACATTTTCATGGGATATATATATATATATATATACATTTTGTTTCGTAGTTCAAATAAATTTTGAGACATGTTTAAAATGTTCTTCTAGGGAATTTGAAAAGATTAAGACGTCATCAATATAAACAATGATATATTGACCTTGATCATTAAAGATTTCGTTCATAATCCTTTGAAATTCGAAGGAAAGATTTTTTAAACCAAAGGACATAACATTCCACTCATACTTGACCAAATGGAACAGTAAAAGCAATTTTATACCTATCTTTTTCTGAAATTTGAATTTGCCAGAATCCAGATTTCATATCAAATTTTGAAAAGATTTTTTGCAAAATGCATATATTTTAGTAAATCAGCCTTGTTTGGAATTGGATATCGAAGCCATTGCAAAGCTTCGTTTAATGGTTTGTTGCCTTAGTTTCATCTTGCTGAACTTGCTTAAGCATGATCCTGAGTTGTTGGATATACTCCTTTTTATTTGAAGTAGTAGCAAGGGTGCATTGGGCATGGCTCTTTTGATTTAAGAACCTGCTTTGCTTAGATACACAAAGAAAATTCGGATTTTCCTTGAACCATTGTTCTATTGCTTTGGAGTCCACTCGGAAATTTATCTGCAAACTAAATTGCTCTTTCGATGGGAGTTATGGTTCCTTGACAAATACAATGTCCAAGGAAACAGACTTTGGTTTGGAAAAGACTAATCTTTGGTTTCAAAACCACTAAACCATTTGTTTCTGTAGTTCGAATAAATTTTGAGACATGTTTAAAATGATCTTCTAGGGAGTTTGAAAAGATTAAGACGTCATCAATATAGACAATGATATATTGACCTTGACCATTAATAAAGATCTCGTTTAGAATGCCTTGGTAATTCAGAATTTGTAGATCTAAAATCCTCATATCTTGAAGACATAAATCCGGACATGGATGTATAATTTCTAGGTCTATCAAAAGCTAATCTAACAGGCCCAGATTGGGTCTGTGAAATTCAACCGATATTGTGGAATACCTTGGACAACTTTATCCATGACTCAGTCTTCTGGAAGGGTAACATCATTCCACATGATAGTTTGAGGAATTGTGATGTTTGTGTTTGAATGGTTCGTGAGGAAAACAACAGCTTGACCATTGTTAGGAAGACGATGAACATTTGAGGCTAACCTTCTTCTAATACTACGTCCACAACTCAATCTGCGTCCACGACTCAACTTTTGTTCAAACCTTTTCAACTTGATCCAAAAATCAAAGCAAGTAAACTAGGTAAGAACAAAGCCAAGCTTGTGGCAGAAATTCATCAACGATTACAACACACGAAACAAGTTGAAAATCCCCAAATTCGATGTTTAGTTAAAACAAAGAATTGTTCCTAAACGCCTCGGAATCTTCTTCTCAACAAGTTATGAATTTTGAAAAAATTTCGATGTTAAATCTTCAAAATCGATTTTAAAATTAACCATCAACATCGGAAAAAAATATTCTTCACTGTTTTCCAAAAATCTTTAAAGTTATATTATCCAAGGGCCAATCCCTTAGATATTTTAACTGAAGAACGTCAAGATCAAACTTTCTAATCTTTCAACTCTAACAACATCTATAAGTGGAATATAGATGGACAGAGTGAATCAAATATTCTTCAAATTCTTCAACAAATAACTATGGTAAGTAATGCCTACCAAACAACAAGTGATTATTCGAGATCGGAAATAACTAATCTTTTAGTTTCCGGTTTCACTTTGGACAACTTTTATATATATATATATAACATAATGAGTTGCTTCTTGTAAGAAATTCAAATATCAGTGTGTTTAAATTTAAGATCACAAGTTGCTTACATTTTATCGAAAGCTAAATTTTATGGAAATTATAATTTCTCAAAGAAGCTCCTCTTCGTGCCTTAATATAAGATCTAACCAAAGAGTTGGTCTTGCTCATATGTAGTATATACCTTTTAGTTTTTTTAATATAAGATCTAACAATAGAGTTGGTCTTACTCATATGTAGTATATAAAAAATATCTTCCTTATTTATGAATTTTTCTTTTCAAATTATCTTCATTGATACGTTCTTAAAAATAATTAAATACAACAGTAATTTAATAATACACACATATATCCTATAAAAGGAATAATATGAAAAGTGAGTAATACTTACTATTATAAAGAAATACATTAATACGAATCACAAAAACTCTATTGTTATTTCATAAATAATTTAAAGCATTTTTTTTTCTTTTTGAAAAAGTTGATGTTGCAACTATTTGAAGTGATTGATGTTTTTCCTCTGAAAAACTAGCCCAATAAAATGCAGTAGTTAGAGATACTAATATTATTTATGTGTGTGTTGATACAATTCATATAACTAGGTCAAATTCTCTGAGTTGGTTTGACTTTGCCCTATCGAGAGAAAGGCACCTACTTCACTTGTTCCTCCATGGGTGATCACCACCACTGGAACTTCCAATGGACCGGCCTTCTGATCTACTTGCTTTGGTCAACGGATGTGACATTTTCCCCCATTAAGAAGGTTCATGACGAGTTTTGCACTCGAATAATGTATAGGGTGTGCTAAATGCACATTTAGAAAAAATTTATGGATATTTTTGCACTTTAACCTCTAATTCAAAATTTTGCAAGACCATTATGTTGATTGCATGGCCTAGCAAATTTTTTGGTTTGCTTATTACAAAGAACTTTATTTTTGAACATGTATGGTTTGCACTTTGAACGCCTTCATGGGACATGTGAAGGGACAGAGTGATGGATATAGATAGCCTAAGGAGTTGCTTGGTGTGAAAAATTCATGCTGAACATCTGTGTTTAAGAATAAGCTATCTACATTTTAGGGAAAGGTAAACCTTATGGAAACTATAGGCCTGTTTTTTTTTTTTTTTCCTCTCTAAAAAATTTTAATGAAATTGTTTTTAAAATAACTTTTGGGAGAAAAATAATTTATTTGGATAATTGCTTTAAAAAATTACTTTTGGAAATAAACATAGAGAGTGAAGTTTGGATACGAACTTAAGTCCTCATAGAGAAGAAGAGGTTTTACAATTTTTCCAAACAAAAAACAAGAAATGCAAAAAAAAAAAAAAATATATATATATATATATATATATAAGGGTTTAAACTTCTCATGTTGCATGAGAAGAAGAAAATTCCTACACACACATGAAATGGTGGGACCCACATACATATAATGCTCATTATATATATATATATGTAAGTCTCACTATTTTATGTGTGTGACATGAAAAAACACTTCTTCTACAACATGAGAAGTGTTTTTCCCATATATATATATCTCTAAAAAATATTAAGCAAGGGATGATTAGGGGCTAAATCATAGTGTGAAACTTTGGAAAATCAAATGTCTTTTGGGGGTCCATGAGGAATATGATTTCGACCATTTTAATGATTCCAATGGATTTAAAATGAAAAATTGTATGAGATAATGTTTAGAAAGTGATTTTGGAAGCACTAAGATTGTATCGGGTCAAAACCCTAAACGTTGCCAGTGTTAATGTTCTGCGTGGCATCCTAATTGCGAGATACTTCTATAGTACTTGGTCACAAAGAAGCGGCTGCGCATGCGAAGAACCAAAGTTGGGGAAAAATTAAATATGCTATGACTACAACGTCTACAAAATCCTTTTAACACTACTCAGACATTAACGGCTACACGTTACAACAAACAACATTTATTCTACAAAAAAACCCCTTCAATAAACAACTAACCTTGCAGTCTCCACAAGGAGGAAAGTGATGGAGACCAAATTCTAAAACTGATTAAAAAAAGATTTTAAAAAAAGCTGTTTCCTTTCAGATTTACCATGCAACCCCACTAATCATGATTGAATCAGAAGAAAGTCAGCTGATCTCAACATCCACATTCATTGACTTCTCTTCAGAAGGATAAGCAGTATCTGGAGCCACCGGCTCACCAAACTGTGTCGTGGTGGACTTGGGTTCTGTAGCTGCAAAAGGACTTCTCATTTGAGCAGTAGCACCAGAGTCTACCTCCATAGCAGAAGCTCTCGGAGGCGATGGGGGCTGCACTTCCACATCTGGGTAAGCAGCCTTAAACCTTGCCCGCAGCCCCTCGTCAACCAACCTCACTCCACTTAATTGATTACCAAGTGACATCCATCTGAAACAAAAATAGGGAAGGCAGTCAATAATGAATGCTTCCACAATATGCCTGAGATCTGTTTTCCACAAACATAACTTTCCGCCCTAAAATCCACAAAATGCATATCCAGAAAAAACTTTCAATCATTGAGACCTTTCTATATACAACCAGGTGGTATGGTCTAAGAAACGGAATACATATTAGATGAATCACTAATTTATTCAAACAATTCTGTAAATTTTTTTTTTTTTTTTTGGGGCGGGGGGGGGGGGGGGGTGGGTGGGGAATGGTGAAACAAACGCCAATCTAGAAAACCAACCCTGCATGAGTGTTGTGCATGCGAGCAAACAATTCCAGCTTTCTTGTTCTCGGACTTATCCTCTCCAGCATGGGGTACATCTGTAAGAATATATTGACAACTTTAAAATTGCTAGGCATCAAATTTCAAATTCAATAGCTACACATCTACTAGTTGAGAGTGGGAGAGTGACAGTATAAGAGAGAGTTTCTTTTTCTTGAATGGAAGAGGTTTCAGTTCAGTTGAAGGGCGTTGAAAGGAAAAGGTTGAAAACATTTTATAAATATCTATTAATCCTCTCCTTTAACCTGGCTGTGGCAAATAATATATCAATGGCCTAGAACCACCTTCCTTAGGGTTAATGTCAATCAAGGGAGTAATATCAGCAGCCAAGAAAATAAGTTATACATACCTCATCCGGCTTGCGACTTGTTTCCCGAACCTCAGCAACAATAACATCAGTGTCGATATTCCTGTTTACTTCTGGATTTCCCTTTATTCCAACAAGGCAATGTTCCTTACTGTGATTAAGCCAGTGGCCCGTACGCCCAGTTCTAATTATTCGTTGAAGTTGATTTGTTTTCACCCAAATGATCTCCTCAACACGCTTGTACCCCCAGAGTTCTAAACTGCATGGGCAATTCAGCACATCATGACAAGCAAACCAAACCAAATACATACAGGATATTAGAGTTTGTGATTAAGGAAATAATACATAGGACCAGTGGCAGGCATTTACCATTCACGTCCAAGCTCCATCGCACGACCAGTGACCCATAGAAAAATCAGACCATCAGTTTGAAGAGCAGGAACATTAAGATTGCGCATTTCATCATCAGCCATTGTTCCATAAGGCAGTTCCATGTGAATGTCCCATGGAGGATCTGCCATAATTACTCCAAATTGCCCTAATATGTCCATCCTAAAGTTGCGTATATCACAGTTGATCCACTGTGGCTCACCAAGTTCCACTTCAGAACAATATTCAGCTCGCTGAGGTTTTAGTGGCTTGGGAGGAGGAGCACCCATCATCATTGGAGGCACATCTGGTGTAGGATCATACTCATAATGAACATATTTGCATGTCTATCAAAGGATAAAATAATAAATAATATAAGTCCAGCTAATAATAAGTATAACTCAAATGAAGGCCCACTTAAAGAATGATCTTATCATAAACTTAAGGCATACCTTCATGTGTCGGCAAGTATCAAGAAAGGAACAATCTCCTAAATTAATGTCAGTATGAGGAGCAATGATCCGCCTGAAATGAACCTGTCGATATAAAGGAGTTCAGTCAGAAGATTCTTCTTGGCCGGAAAAAAACAGGTTTCACATAGATGGCCATTCTTTTTTTAATCAAATTCGCCCGGCACCAAAGGTTTTACTCATTTCTGTCAGTGCAACTTAAGTGCAAAAATTGCAATTAGAAAAAGGAAAAATTGAGGGCAAGAGTTTTCTTCTTAGTATGGAAACAAGGTAAACCCTGAAGCCACAAATAACAGCAAGAGATGAAATGGACACACATTTTGCTGAACTCATGCAAGGAATTAACTTGCTAGCAGCCACTGCATGCAAAGACAGGATGTTAGGCCCACTAAAATAACCCCTGGAGCACACCATTAAACTCCATATCCCAATGGGCATGTTACGATTAGTCGATTAAACTGGGTAACTGCTTCAATATTGTGTATATTCTGCTTGTTGGCGAGATTCTTGTCCTGCAGTCAATGCCGTTAATTGAGCGGAGATGGTTTGTAACGTTTCTGTAATTGCGTGAAGTCGAGCTTCGATCATGATTGTACTGAGAGCCCTTCTTGCGTTGTTGCTGATGATCTTGGGTCTGTTTTTGGGAGTTTTCTTGACTCTCTTTACTGTCTGGTGTCGTTTTGCTGGTTCAGTCTTGAAACCCCGACTGGGTCATGCCTTTGCTGCCTTTGTGTCGTCGCTGTCTTTGCTGTCTACCCTTTTTTTTCACTTTTCTGGTTGCCAAGAATATTTCTTGATGTTTCTTTTTGGAGTTTTCTGGCTGACTCAAATGCCAAACCGAACCATTAGGAGCATTACTCTGCCTGGTTCAAGAGTTGCACTTGGGTCTTGCTTGTTTTCTTGACTATCAGCCTTGCCGGGGAAAAATGGCTATGGCTGATGCAAGAGATTCAGAGATTTCACAGCGGGGGAGCCGAGGATGACTCGCTCTGATACCACTGTTACAGATGTTATAGAACTATAGAGGATTTGAGAAGAAAAGAGAGGAGGAGAGGGAGAATGCACAGAATCACATCACTGTGCATCTTCATTCATTCACATATTCATCATTCAACATAAAAGCATAGAATCAGAATACAATAGCCTAGGTATATATATAGCCTTAGGCAGTAGGTAATTCCCCAACTAACTAACCAACCAACTTCTGTTAGTAACTAACTCCTAACTAACTAAGCTAACTAACTAACTCTTTATCTACAACTTACATATCATAAGGAGAGGTGTATTTGATGGTATGTCTATGCATGCCTACTCTACCCAATTTGTGGTAGAATGCTGATTGATCTAAACCTTGGAACATCACTTTTTATTTAAGCACCAGTTGAAAATTACATGATTGAGTCCTAATGGTCGACATATTTTCTTTTCGTTTCTTTTTTGGTCAGCACAGAACAACAATTTAGAATCAGAATCCATATCTTAGGATTAAATTCACTAGAAGAATCAATTATCAGCAAAATTCATCTTGCCACCATGAAATCTTGTTGAGTATTATTACCATGTGTTTATAAAAAGATAATATTTGGTCATACATATAAGCAATCCAAATTATAAAACTAGAGTTGATCCATATGGAATTTGTTAGGCCTATATACAATCTGCACGAATGGAGAGAACCACCAGAAGAAACATAGCGACATACAAGCCTGTAGAAGAAATTCTGTGGTTCTGAATTTTGTGGATATAAAGTGCTGTAGCAAGAATCAGTGCTAACGAAAAGATTGTTCTAGAATCAATATCACCAAAAACTTTGAAAACACACACACACACACACACCCACACCCACACCCACAGAAAATTAAGAGGATTCTTCTGTTGGAGGAAAGAGACTGCACAAATGTAACAAAAAAGGGAAACAGAAACATGAGCCCTAATTATGACAACAGTTTCATGTGTCCATAATTTCAAGTATCACAGTGTAAAATGAGTTTCAACTTGTTATAGACGCTGATACAGCTCCTTTTTTAGAAAAATTCTTCCTTTCACAAGGCAGAGTACTTCAGCTATAGCTATTTTAGATTTTCAAATTTCAAATAATGAAAAATGCAAAAAACAATTCTTCGACTTTTGGGACGAAGTGACTTAGTGACATGGTATCAAATAGGACAGTAATTGTAAGAGATCAATGCATATTATACGTTGCCAGTGTCTCAACTACCGTGCATCGGAATCACAACATTTGGTATTTACTCTATAATGAGATAATGGAAGAGATCTAAAATGATGTTATCGTTTTATGATATCAACACCTCAAGCCTAAAGAGCTTTTGAGAGAAGGGTGTTAGAGATATTAATGGAAATTAATTATTTAACAATATAAGCTTTCTAGTTATATTTGTCTTTAACCTTAGAGGCTCTAACTGATTGATCAAGCATCCAGTGGTTGCCATCTTCATCCTCCTACTTAAAAGTTAATTTTAAGCACAATATTGCCCACAATACGAGCCTAGATGCTACAGGACCACATTAGAAATTATAAATATTTATATAACAAAACTTAGTTGACCCAAAAGAAAAGCATATTAAAACTTTATTTAACAGCATAAACTTATGGGTAAAATAGACTTTGAACACTTAGAATGATGCCTCACTTGAATCTAAAGGATCATTGTTATTGAAGGGCCATTTATAGCATTGAAATGGCCTTGTCCATAGAAAATTAAATACTTTCTTTGGCTTGTGACTTGCATTTTATAAGAGGCTCCCCGCCAAATACTTTCTTTGGATGACTCAGAAGGGTTATTGCTACTCAAGGGATGTCTAATGAGTTCAACGGAAGGAGGGGTTGCAGCCATTAAATGAGGTCTCCAAATCTCTTTTGAACAAGGATATAACAAGATTCAACTCTACTCAGACTTCATAGAAGCCATTAACTTAATTTTCAGATCCATTATCCAGTACCAACCTTGGGACAAGAATATTCAGACACTAGAGACCTTGTAACTGAAGATTGTAATGCTGAAATCATTCACTCACATCAGGAAGCACTCGAATGTACAGACACTTCGTCAACTACAACCAATAGGAATTTGCAGAGAAGTACTTTAATCACTCCCCCCCCCCCCCCCCCCCCCCCAAGGTAGACTAGAAGCTTTGTTATCTTTAGATAAAGTTCCCCAGGCTTAATGTCCAGGACCAGACCCTTTCAAGATGTACTCTAGCCCTTTAATTCCCCCCATCAAAAAAAGGAAGAAGCGCCTGTTAGACTTGATTTAATGATAAGATGCACAATTTTACTCTAACAATAGATTTAATTAACAATTCGTGCTATAAGTTTTGAAGCAAAAGTATGACTAACAACATACTGGTCAAGGTCAAGCAGCACATAGATTAGATTCGCTGATTTAAAAACCTATTAGGTTCATTGAATTGAAATGAAAGAAACAATTAAAATCAACCACAGAAGAACATTTATGGAAATACTCAGTCTATAAATGTAAAAAGGGGGAGATGTAAGATATGCGACAGATTCCTTAGAGATAAGCAATGAATAAAAGTTATGTAAAGCAATGAACTTCAGCACTAGTAATACGCTTCTGGTTTCAGCTCTTTCTTTTTATCCTCCACTCATCTTTCAATAGTATTATATTAAGATTGCTAGCAAGCAATCAGTGGACATTTAACAACTACAATTCACTCAGTTTTTCGGGATGCCATGCAAAAGTTGCATAGAACTCAGAAGTATAAATAAATCTAATAAAGTGGCATTCTTGACATTGTAACATGCTGTCATTGTCACTGACCTTATCACATGCTATAAAAGATCCTGACTGCCGTCGGCAATCCTCTTTTGTCAGAGATGAACAGTAAACCTTCAATTGAGAGCCACCTTTTGTTTTGAACTGAAACAAGATATCAGCAACAAGCAGGATGGGGAGAACAAATTAGCTATAGACAATGTGGAGTGAACTATAAGCACACAGCAAGCATGAGGAAGACAGAGCATGGAAAGTGCTTTTTGGTGTAGAGCAAGTAATGGCCATAGATTGAAGTACTATCCTGTCTTGTTTACAAAGTCACAGGCAGCATCACTATGTACGTTAAGCAAGGTGTGAATAGCTGTAGGTCATTGATAGATATAAAAAAATATCATAATCAGATTATAACCACATCCTCAGATGTTTGGGAAATTTTTAAATTATTTTTGTTTCTCTTCATGAGTAATGGTCAAATGGTTATAAATAGAAATGATCGTGAGTATGGTACTATTGTCTCAAACCCCTGAGCAAGAAGATATGTTCATCATTTCCTAATCATATCCTGTTGGAGAGCAGAAAGAAAGAAAATCAATGTCCCCTTCTTCGTTTGATTATTAAATCCCCAAAGCTGGAATTATTCTTGTTTATATGAAATCTATTCAAACAAAATTACAACAAAAATAAACAACAACAACAACAACAAGCCTTATTCCACTAGAAAGGATGGGCTACATTAAAATATAACCTTAGCCCAAAGTCTGGTAACCCAGATAGGAAGAAAATTCCTTTCAATCCTCTCAGTATATTGTCCTCTTCTAATCATTTGTTACCGTTTTTTTAATTTTCAGAAGTACGGATATTCCCTAAAATTATTTTTATTCCATTTCATGACACTTTGCGGACCAAATTGGCCTTAACAACTTCAGATATACATATGCAAATTTGTTTTAGCCCTGTAGTTCACCCACTTTTTAACTTCTTAAACTCATTTCATTATATATATATATATATATATATATCAAGACTAAGGCACCTGAACATGGAATTCAAGAAAATTTAACTTCTTCCTTTTTTTTTCTCTTTTTTTTTTTTTTTTGCCTTTTTGCCAACCAAGAAAATCTAACTTCTGCCACTAAGGGGGAATTGATTTGAGGAACGGTGAATGGATGTAACTTAGTCATGGGTGAAGATAACCACTACAGAAGTAGTTGTATACTCTTATTAGGATGGAAATATTAATCAAAGCATGTTGTTAAAGTAGGAAGTCATTTTACCAACCTTAGCAGCTACAGCAGTTTCCTTAGCAGTTGGCCGGTGGATAAGGTCCAAAAGCTCCTCACCTGTTTTAGATTTCTGCATCTCTCTAAATGATTTCTTATTCAACAAAGCCTCAAGATCCTTCATATCATCCTCTTCAGTTCTTGGCTTATGTGGCATTACATTAGGACCACTGGCCGGTGAATTCGGTCCCATTGGGGGCCTATGCATTGGAGAAATACCTATCCCTCTAGGCATACCCATCATTCCCATTACTCTAGGTGCCCCCTTGGTCCCATCATTGAAGCAGGCCCTCCACCCCCAGGAAATATAGGAGGCAACCCCATATGGGGCTCCCCAGGAGACATCCACATATCCGACATTGGCCTTGGAACTTGCCCTGCCATTCCAAACAACCCATTGTTCATATCAGAGCCAGTGGTGGCAATTTGTTGACCTTGATTTTGATTTACATTCCCATCTCCGGAACTCGACTCTAGTTGCTGATATTGCGCGCTCTCTGGCAATTCTCTGACAAGACGAGTTCTTTCTATATTCAAAACCATAATTCTAGACTTTCCACTTACCACAAACTCCTCCAATTCAATGCCGCCATTGTCCTCAGCCATTGACTTCAAAGCCAACTCCACAGCAAGCGTCGGCCCTGAATCCCCTCCAAGCTCGAGGAGGGAAGCCTTCTCTATAGGTGTCACAGTCCGATCATTTTCCAACTTCCTCAACACTGTGGAAGAATCAATAGGCGAAAACGGTACTCGTCCCAAAAGGCAAATGGCAACCATTGATCGCACCACAGCTAACGGACTTCCGCTTTCAGCTTCTGAATGGCGAGCTGAGTTGGAGTCCGGAGATGCTTTGGCGTTTTGGGTCGCGGAATTTGTCGGGTCCGCCGAGACAGAATGGTCATTCTGTGACTTCGCATGGACATGGTGAGACTTTTTGGACTTGGGGTCAGAAAGTGGAAGGGGCAAGGATGGTGTGGGAGCAAAAGGGCGATCGTTAAAAGAAGAGACGACCTTGAGAGAAAGATCGAGGAGGAGACGATATTAGGGATAATGGTTTGTATAGAAGCAAGCAATTCAAGGTGGGTCTTGTGCTGGGACTCAATGCGTGCTTCGAGCTGTTGACGGACGTTTCTAATGTTGGATATGGTATCTTCGTTGCCATCTGATTGCGTCTCCATGGCTTTCTTCCTAAGACCCGAAAGAGCTCATCTCAGGAACTCACCGAGCTAATCTGGATTACCTTGGCTCCAAATGATGGTAGATGAAAATATGTCGAAGTCGGAAGAGGGATTTTAATCCGGGCCCGTTAGGGAAATTCCAAATAAATAACCCTAATTTTTTTTTTTTTTTTTGGGATACAAAATAACCCTAAAATTTGAAAAACCTGAATGCCAATTCAGTACTAGGTGACCAGATGATATTAGGAAGTAGAAAGGGAGGATTATACATTGTGTAGTGTAACATCCAATTTTATTCGCTAGATTTAAATAAAACCAAGAAGAAGTTATCTCATATTTAATACAGGGGTAATCATTATAATAGATAAATTATTGGGAAAACCCCATTTAAATAATGTTTGAAACTTCAAAATGTTTGTTAAAAAATTAAGAAAACATAAAGGTAATTGGGAGGAATTTGGGATTTTGAGATTTAAATGTTTTTACTAAAATGCTCCTCACGTATTCTTCTCTCTCCTCACCCTCACATCCACGACGCTCGCTCTTTGTGTACGTGTCTCCAAAACAAAAACTGTAGGTCATTGTTTGTATCAATCAATCTCAGTTCCTATCTCTTTGCACGCCATTCCTAGAAGAAGAAGACCCAATAGGCATCGAGCTCTTTGAAAACGGTGATAAATAGTTGCATGAACAATGACCTCTTCTCTCCCCACGAATTGCTCCCTCTAATCCTCTGACTCATATGATGCGAGGACAAGGACAAGGACAATAGGACAATATAAAATGATAAAAATGTTAGACAGGATTCACCAACATTTATAACCTTTCACAAAATTCTTAACAGGATTGACAAGAGTAATAATGAGTTTGATAAGATTCGTAATGGTTTTGACAATAACGTTTAATGATTGAAAAAAATGTTAGAACAACATTTGTAACCATTGACAAAATTCGTATTGAGATTCATAAGAGCAATAATGAGTTTGACAAGAATCGTAATAGTTTTCACAAGAGTGTTTTCTAATAAAAAAGGGGGTTTAAACTTCTCATGTTGCATGAGAAGAAGAAGATTCTTATACACACATGAAATAGTGGGACCCAGATATATATATATATATAATGCTAATTATATATATATATATATATAGGTCCTACCATTTTATGTGTGTGTGACATGAGAAAACATTTCTCCCATAACATGAGAAGTATTTTTCCCTAAAAAAAAAAAAGGTAAGGAATCAACACATTTGTAGCCTTTAACAAAATTTGTAATGAGATTCACAAGAGTAATAATAAATTTAGCAATATTTATTATGGTTTTCACAAGAGCGTTTCTTGATGAAAAAACGTTAGATATGATTCACCAACATTTGTGGCCTTTAACAAAATTCATAATGGGATTCACAAAAACAATAAAGATTTTGACAAGATTTGTAATGGTTTTCACAATAGCGTTTCTTGATATTGCTAAAGTTTAGTAACATATATGCTCAATAATAAAAAGTTTAGGACTTTACCTCATTGTTTTCTCTCCTGTGTTTTTTTTCCCTCTCTTATCTTCAAACCAACAGTCATCATTAGATTAGATATCGTAAACTTGACCAACGACTTTGAGCATCAACTAGCGAGCTCTCATTATATAAAAAAAAATAAAAAGAAACTTAAAATGGTAACTTAAAAAAATGAAAGCTTATAGGAGGAACAATCATAATCATAAGAGGAAGGAATTGCATAGTGAAAGTGTGAAGACCCATGGCGGTAGTAAAGGACAAGACCTATAGCATCAGAACAAAATTTATGGAAAAAAGAGTATGAGATGTAACACCTCAAATTCAACACCCGAAAATTTGACCAAAATCTTTGAAATACCTTCAATAGGGATAATCAATATTCAAATCTTTAAATTACATAATCATTCATAATACATAATCAAAATAAATTTCTGAAAATGTACATAATCAAAATAAATTTCTGAAAATGTTTCAGACTTTAATACAAAGCGGAAGTCTTAGATCCATGACAAATAAAATAAAATAATGAAACTATAGGAGTACAAAAGAGCCTTCAAAGCTCACTCCATAGATGCCTTCCCTTGCTCTCTACTAGGATATTCACTTGAAAAATGTTAATATGGGATGAGATTTCACGTCTCAATAATTACTGAAAGTTTCTACTATACACAAGTAAATTACATATGACAAAAAGCAGGGGCTGATTTCAAATATATTTGTATATACCATAATTTCTCATACAAAATTATATTTGCAAAATTAATCATCATTATGTCGAATTGTGAACTATACAATTATACAATATGCAATATGCAGCCTCCATTGTATCACCGTCCACTCTTGTACCGCTGACTGGAGTCATAGGCTAACACATAGTCCAATAGAAACTCATTCATTTGACTGGATGGTTCCAAGCTCACCAAAACTTAAGATATACCCGGCCAAAGGTATAGAACTTAAGTATGGACTATGGCTCCCTTCCTTAAAAAGAACAACTAAGGAGGTGTCACATGTCCTACAACTCCAATGCAATCTTGGCGCTGAGGAAAAACATAGAAGAAGGGGCCCTAAAAAGTACCATCCACCGGTGCACCGAAAGTGATGGTATAAAGAAATCTTATCATTCAAATTCCTCCTTACTCCAACCCATCACACATATATCCACTTTGATAATTATATTAATAAAAATAAAGTGTATTAGAATAAACTTCCATTTATATAAAATATCATCATAAGGTAAACCAAACATCACATGAAAACCTCATCGAGACCAATCTATCATTTTTTGAATTTCGAGGAACTGAACTATCATTTTAGAAATTCAGGACTAAACTCATTTCGAAATTCGGGGGGCAAACCGTAATTTTTTTGTTGGGTACAAAACGTGATTTTCTTGGGCACAAAGCTATAATTTTCGTGGGTACAAAAATGTAATGTTCAAATTTTATTATAATAATATTATAATACATGTACACATAATTCAGTCTATAAAAATAATATAATTTACAATCATAAACAATTCACAAGTATATGGAAGAATATTCAGAATTACCTGTTACTCGCTAATTCCCAAATAATTACCAAAAAGCTACTACAAGGCTCCCAAATAATTACCACGTTACTCTCCTTCTCTCTCATGCTCTCCTCGCCAACGATGAAAGTGTGTGTGTGTTTTGTGTATTGGGGTGGGGGTATTTATACGAAAAATACCCCACCCCTTTTCGTTGCCGCCACTAATTGTGACACCATTCACCACTTTTTTTCAAAAGGGTAGGTGCCGCTCCTCATTTTGTCAAAATGTGTTAGGCACCCCTTCCCCATTTCGAAAAATAGTGGGCCCCACACACTTTTCTTTCTTTCTTTCTTTTTTTTTCTTTTTCCCCCTTTTTCCCTTCATATCTTCCTTAGTCACCTTTTTTCTCACCTTTTCTCTTTCTTCATTTCTACTATATATATATATATATATATATATTTTTATTTTATTTTATTATTACAATATAATATTGTGTATATATAATTTAAATTCTAACCTTCGAAAATTTACTCATACTAAATACTTAATAAATCAATTATCATAAATTAATCTATCTTATAATATTATAGTTCCAAATAAAAATTCGGATGTTACATGAGACCCACTAAGAAAGCTCAAAAAACATTTGAGAAGGAGTTTAAAGAGTTAGGTCAAATATTTTTTTTTTTTTGCTTTTTATTATTATTAAAGAATAGTTAACGGTTCTTAATGAAGAACCATAAAGTATTGTCAAATAATTTGTTTAGAGTCCTACCTTATTATATTTGATATCTTTTAGAATCTCGCATTTTTTTATATTTTAGAATACTTAATAGTTCTTAGTGAAGAACCGAAATGTATTGTTAAAATGCTTATCACTTTTAAGTGAAGAATCATAATGTATTATTAAATAAATAAATAAATAAATATATATATATATATATATATATATATTCAGATCTCATCTTCTTATATTTGATACCTTTTAGAATCTCACTTTTATTTATATTAAAGAATACTTAACGGTTCTTTGTGAAGAACCATAATGTATTGTCAATATTTTTTTAGGATCTCCTTGTATATTACATCTTTTAAAATCCTACTTTTATTTATATCAAGGAATACTTATTGGTTCTTGAAGATGGAATATCACCTAGAAGGGGGTGAATAGGTGATCTAAAAAAAAAACTTTTCGCAGGTTACTCACGACCGCAAGAAAAGTAAAAACCAGATAGAGAGAAATATGCACAGAGCGATTTATACTGGTTCGGTCTAACACTTTGACCTACATCCAGTCCCCAAGCACACCTTGGGATTTTCACTAAAACTTCAAGAGCAAGCACAATTACACACTTTGTAACTCATAATGATCCTTTCACTTGGACTTACTCCCCTTACAAGTTGTAATAGTACAACCACACTTAAGGTTCCTCAACCTTAAGATTTAAACCGAAAATGGAATAAGTGTTTAAATAACTCCTCACGAGTGAATAATAAATGAACACCGAAGAGCAATGAATATCCAAACACTTAAGGTTCCTAGACGCTTATGCCACATCCAACTCTCATCTAAGTTGCTAACAAAACATTTTTCGAATTAACTTTAGCCAAATCCAAAGTATAACAGTTTCCTTCACGAGAGCTCAATAATACATTGAGTTTACCTTTATTGATTGGGAAATCGTTTTTGTTGACAATGAGACATTCTTCTGAGTCAAAGATGATCCAGTTGTTCTTGTCAGCACTTTGGCTCACATTCAGAAGGTTGTGGCAAAGACCTTCCACAAGATAGACGTCTTTAATTTGAGGTCCATCCTTTGCACCGATTTCACCAATGCCAGTGATTTTCTCGGATTGATTTCCTCCAATGGTGACTTTGCTGCCATCTTTTGACCTCATTGCAACGAATTTGTCTACATCTGCCGTCATGTGTCTGGAGCATCCACTGTCAATATACCACTTGTTGATTCTTGACGCCCTCAAACACACCTGCAAGATCAGAGGAGATTAAGTTTTAGGTACCCATCTTTTCTTGGGTCCTTTCGGGTTAGTTCGGGCCTTAGGAACATAGGTTCCCTTAGGTACCCACTGATAGTTGCTAACATGTTTATCTCGTCTATCCTTTTTATGAAAGCAAGATGAAGTACTGTGTCCCTTTCGGTTGCAGTAATTACAATGAGCAAAAGGATTTGACGTATGAACGTTTTTCTAAAAATATTTCAAATAGAGTTTTCCACCGGTTTTCTTCTTGCCTTTCTTTTTGTCAAAAATAGGATTATATCCTATGCCTGATCGATCATTTGTAAATCTTTGAGCTTTTAAGATTACGTTGAGCATTTCACTACCTCTAGTGAATTTCTCAAGCGTTTTTGTGAGGTATATATTTCTTTTCTCTAAATGCAGGCATTCATCACAGGCAAGGTTTTCACAAGAAAGATTTTCAACTCGTTGTTTAAGAGTTATGTTCTCCTTTTTCAAGGCTATACATTCTACAACAACTTTTTCAAATTCAGATTGTATCTCATTGTACTCATCAAACAATTCATCATATGTAGGTTGTAAATTATATACCTCATCGTCCTTTTCGGGTTACTCTTCTTCTGCCCTAGACAAACGTTGGCAGTTTCCTCTTCTCCCTCGCTTTCTTCTTCTGAGGAGCCATCTCCCCATATACCTGATACATATGCCTTCTTCTTGAATTTATTGAATTTCTTCTTCTTGTCCTTTTCGTTGCCTTTTAGCTGAGGACATTCAGATTTGTAATGACCCGGATTTTCGCACTCGTAACCGAGATGACTTGATCTTTATCTTTGAGTTCACGTCCCACTTGAGCTTCCTTTCGAAACCCCGTTTATGAAACCTTGGTCCTTTTTGTAGAACTTCTTGAATCTTCGCACGAACATGGCCATCTCATCATCGTCCTCATCTTCTTCGTCTTTATCTTCTTTTTCCCTCACAAAGATTAAGAGCGATACCTTTGCTCTTACTAGTGTTAACTTCGTCTAGGCCCTTCTTGAATTTCAATTTGCTTTCATATTCAGATAACTTCTGAATAGAGCAGCAACTGAAGTCATTGATTTTCCACGGGCTTCTTCGATTGCTGTGACTTTGTCTTCCCAGTCTTTTGTCAGGACATTAAGAATTTTCCTGACTTGATAATTTTGTTCATACATTTTACCCAGAGCTGCCAATTGTTGATCAGGTGAGTAAAGCGAAGTTGAAATTCTCCTATGGATTCACCGGTCTTCATGAGAAGAAGATCATACTCAGTAGTCAACATATTGACTTGATTTTCCTTAATACCAATTGTTCCTTCATAGGCAATCTCCAAGGCGTTCCACATTTCCCTTGCAGTTGTTAGATTGCAAATACGAAAGTATTCTTGCTGACTAAGGGCACTTTGGAGCATGAGAATGGCTTTACTGTTGAGTGTGACATTTCTCCAGTCATTCTTATCGTAGTCTTCTTCCAATTTAGGAACTCTAAAGCCATCTTCGAGAACTGATGGAGCGTAGTCACCTCTTTTGAATACTCTCCATAGACCAAACTCGGTAGCCATAACAAAGACCTTGAACTTGTTTTTCCAGAACGAATAATATTGACCATTAAATCCTGGTGATCGATTGATTGAAGCGCCATCTCGGTAATATTCCGTCTATGATCTTACTTAGGATGTTAAGCCCAACTAAGTATCCTTGCTCGATACCAAATGAAGATGGAATATCACCTAGAGGGGGTGAATAGGTGATCTAAAAAAAACTTTTCGCAGGTTATTCACGACCGTAAGCAAAGTAAAAACCATATAGAGAGAAATATGCATAGAGCGATTTATACTGGTTCGGTCTAACACTTCGACCTAAATCCAGTCCCCAAGCACACCTTGGGATTTTCACTAAAACTTCAAGAGCAGCACAATTACACACTCTATAACTCAAAATGTTCCTTTCATTCGGACTCACTCCCCCTTACAAGTTGTAATAGTACACCCACACTTAAGGTTCCTCAACCTTAAGATTAAATTGAAAATGTAATAAGTGTTTAAATAACTCCTCACGACTGAATAATAAATGAACACCGAAGAGCAATGAATATCCTAAGATATGAGGAAACAGTTGAAACAGCAAATTGCAATAAGTTCAAATTGAATGCACAGTGTTTCGGTAGGTGGTGAATTCAATGCTTCGGCTATTTATAGATGTTGTAATTAATGACTGTTGATGAAGCTTGAAGAATGCCGTTGAGAGTCTTGAATGTATCCGTTAGACAGAAGAAGATTCTGTTAAGAGTTTGCCGTTCAAATGATCCAGGTGGATATTGCAGTCACGACATTCTTCATTCCTTTTGTTTTGCCCGTTGTGAAATAGCATTTAATGCACAGGTGGAATATCAGAGAAAGCTTTACATTGATCAAAGTATTGGTTACGGAGATTAACACCGGTTTTGGCAACTGCATTTAATGCGTCTGACAGCTAAACTGCTTTTTGTAAATCTATGGTTAATCTGTGATAAATGCATCTGAAACTTATGAGCATACTGGTTAAAAGCAATTAGAAATGTTAATGAGTAGCATAAAGAAGCAGTAAGATTAAACACATTGATTTATAGTTTAAGCGAGACGGTGATTTGAAAACAATTGGTGATCATGCTCGAGCATGAATAAGAATTATGCTCGGGCATCGCTTGGGAAAATGTTTTTGAAAGATTAGAGATCACCATATGCTCGAGCAAGTATCTAAGCTTCCTTGAGCATGCTTTTTCTTGGATCGACTAACAATAGCTTTTTATCGATGCTCGAGCAAGGCATTTATTTTGCTCAAGCATGGTGCTCGAGCATGAATTATTCATGCTCGGGCAAGCTTTTTATAAGCATTAGAAAAGTGATTTGACACGTTGATGCTCGAGCAAGGGAAATATCTTGCTTGAGCAAGACCTAGACAGAGGTGAGAAGATAAATGTCTCATGACGTTACTCGAGCAGACTTATCCTTATGCTCGAGCATGGTGCTTGAGCATGACATTTTCATGCTCGAGCACAAAGTCGACGCAGGCAAAGCATATGGAATGGAAGGGTGCTTTCTCGAGCATGTATTTACCTTTGCTCAAGCATAGTGCTTGAGCAAGCCATTATCTCTCGCTCGAGCATGACTCTTCACTTTGTGAATATGTTGGTTGTTACGCGATGCTCGAGTAACCCATGTTCCCTACTCGAGCATGACTCGCCAACTTGAAAATCCTTGCTTCTATCTCGATGATGCTCGGGCATCATAACTATGCTGCTCAAGCATGATTCTCTGAGACACTTAAACAGGCTATTAGATTCTGTATGCTCGGGCATGTGTTAGCCCTTGCTCGAGCAAACCATAACATAGACACATAACACTTAATTCAATAACTTAGGATTTGTGATCATCAAAACACGAGAACTAACAGTTCTTTTGTGAAGAACCGTAATATATTGTCAAATAACTTTTTTATAGTTAAGTATTCTTGAAGAATATATATAGTTCATTGTGAAGAATCACAAATATTATCAAATAATTTTGTTTTTAAATCTTGTCTTTTTATATATGACGGTTATCATTTTTAACCATTAAATATTCATTAAAAAAAGTATTTAGGAATCATACTTTACGACTAATTATTATAACAATTATATTTTTTTTTACTAATATAAAGTTGTGAAGAAAATTTGTTTGAAATTGTTACATGACGGTTATTTAATAATTAAGAACCATTATTTTTGTTAGTAAATACATGACTCGTTAATAATTACAACTATTATATTATTGTTTTCGTGAATTCTTGCTCTCAATATATGATGTCGAGATATCTAACTATTATGTTTCAATATTGTTTCTGACCTACGTCGGTCCAATAACCTAAGGCCCAACAATGGATATAATGCGTATCGATCTATCTATTATCATTTATATAGGAGGATCCTAAATCACCCATAATCAAGGAGTATCTTTGGATACGATATAGTAGTTAGGATGCTCGGGCCAAAGATCACGCAAGGCCCATGATATCTAACTTAAGGTACACTCTATAAATGCAAATGTCAAGCCTTAAGGTACACACATTCTAACCTTACGCTATTTACATACAATCATCATTGTGCACACCCCCCCCCTTAGGTGCAAGCCACATTTGTGTACAGTGATCCCACGTTCTCCTGGATGTTTATCTCATAGGGATTCAGGCGAACCCATTGATCCAATATCAACATACTAGCCTACCCGACTAGACATCTGTGTTCTATAACAGAACATTGGCGTCGACCGTGGGACGTTAAACTTCGATCCCCATGACCAACGATGGCTCACAAAAGTAGCAAATCGAATCCTTAGCCCGAGCATCTAGCACAAACGAGGCAAGTCGGAACAACAAACTCAAGACCCACCATAGCCTTCCGAAGACATCCCCCGAACACGACGACAATGGGGAATGGCGTACACGACATGACATCTTCCCCACCAGTCACAACTAATCCTCAGGAGGCGATGGCACCAGAGGGCCAGCCGTAAGATCTCTTTCAAGAGATTCTGATCCCGGGTCTGGACAGTCTTTTCTTTCAGAAAAGTATGGATTCGATACTAAGGCGAATGGAGAATATGGCGCTGACCGTGGGGACGTTAAACTTCGATCCCCATGACCAACGATGGCTCACACCAAAGTAGCAAATCGAATCCTTAGCCTCGAGCATCTAGCACAGCCGAGGCAAGTCAAGAACAACAAACTCAAGACCCACCACAACCGAAGACATCCCCTCGAACACGACGCGACAATGGGGGGAATGGCGTACGACATGACATCTTCCCCACCGATCCACAACTAATCCTCGGAGGCGATGGCACCGAGGGCCGGCCGTAGATCTCTTTCAAGAGATTCCGATCCGGGTAGGGGATGCCTTCTCTTCAGAAAAGTATGGATTCGATACTAAGGCGAATGGAGAATATGGAAAAGTGCAATAACCTCCAACGCCAAGAGGATTTCAAAGTGATACAGCAGATCACGGAGGACCATTTCAAACAATTTGAAATGTTGGTTCGAAGAGAAGGCCGTGATGACACGCGTGGGAGAAAGGGAAGGATGTTAGTTCTTTATGTGTTTTGATGATGTCTAACAATTGTAATAATTGATGGTTTAAGTTGCAAAGCTTTAACTTCAGTCAAAGTATATTTGAGTCCTTTGAAAAAGATTTATAAACTTAGTAACTCAAGTTATCCATCATGACCCAAGTCATAGGAGTTAGAAAATCTGGTTTTTACGCAAAGAACTTGACTCGAGTTGTCACTTAACAACTCAAGTCATGGGTTGTACTTCACTTTTCAAAATGAGTTTCGAGACATGATTAACAAGTTTTAAACTTCAAAATTCCATAAAGCAAAATCTTGTCGACGCATTAAATGTTGAACCGAGAGACAAAGCACGAAAGAGGAAAATCGACTATTGAGCAACTATAAAGTATTTCAAGCATTCCCATCAACATTCTTTACCGAGTCTCAATAGACAAATCGAACAAAGAATGTCAATGGAGAATAACGACTAAACCTCGGGAGAATACGAAGAGTCGAGCAATGCTTCAAAACTCAACAGATATATTCATTCCTCTCAAATGGCTCATTAAGACTCTCCTCAACGGTCATTAAATGCAAGCATCTATAAAACCCGGAAGCATTCAAGTATCCACTTACCGAAACTCACAGGCATTCAATTAGCGATTAAGAGCATTTACTTGTTTCTACTCGAGAGTTAATATCTTTGGATATATCAATCTTCGAGTGATTATTAATATGCTCTTTTAGAGAGTTCTCTATTGATTATCTTTCTTGTAAGAATCTCAAAGATTGGGACTCGATTGAGTTATTTGATTACAACTTGCAAGGGGGAGTAAGTTCTAGTGAGAGAATTATTCCGTGAGTTACGAGTGTGTAATCATTTGAGTTAGTGAAATCCCGAGAGTTTGGGACGAACGTAGGTCAAGGATTTAGACCGAACCGATAAATCACTTGTGTTCATACTTCTTCCACCCTACTATGTTCATCTCTATTTTGTTAACCTCTAACAGAGCTTTTTCAGAAGAAAATTTTATATCCCCAATTCACCCCCCTCTTGGTGATATTCCGTCTTTCATTTGGTATCAGAGCAAGGTCTTCTCTAAAGAGCTTAACATCTTGAGAAGGATCAATATGGACTAATCCTACCGCGAGCTTCGATTAACGACTACTTGGTTTCAATGGGAGAGCACTACTCTTTCTGGAAAGCCAAATTCAAAGTCTTTGTGTTGGCTACTGAATATGGTTTGTGGAGAGTGTTCGAGAGAGGAGACTACAACCCAACTATTCTTGAAAATGGTCTCAGAATTCCAAAGCCTGAAGAAGACTATGATGAGAATAACAGAAGAAATATCACTCTCAACAGTAAGGCTGTACTCATACTTCAAAGTGCCTTAAGTCAAAGTGAATATTTTTGAATATGCAACTTAACTTCTACGAAAGCTAAGGTCACTGCAATTGAAGAAGCTCGTGGAGAATCAATGGTGTCAGTAGCAGCCCTCTTCGGCAGCCTGTCTGAGTATGAGGCAAAGCTCAAGTACAAAAAAGGACTTGATGATGCAAATGGCAAGAACAAAGGAATTTCCCTTAAAGCTGTCAAAGAAGCAAAAGAATCAAATGATGATGAAGAAGATGAAGATGAAGAGTTAGGCATGATGGTCCGGAGATTCAAGAAGTTCTATAGAAGGACCAAGGATACAAGAGGTCTCATAAGGGTAGCTCCGGCTATGAGGCGAAAAAGCCCATCATCTTCTACGAATGTGAAAAGCCCGGCCACATCAAGTCGAGTGCCCCAAATGAAGAACCAAGATAAAGAAAAGAAGAAATTCAATAAGTTTAAGAAGAAAGCCTATGTCTCACTATATGGGGAGATAGCTCATCCGATGAAGATGAAGTTGAAGATGAGGAAAGAGCTAACATATGCCTCGCGGCTCAAGAAGAAGAGCAATATGAAAATGTCAATGAGGTATATGATTCATAACCTTCTTATGATGAACTATTTGCTGAATACAATGTGGTACAATCGAGTTTGAAAAACTTGCTTTGAAAATATACATTTCATTGAAAAAAAGCATGTAACTCTTGAATTGCAAGTTGAAAAACTTTCTTGTGAAAACATTGTTTGTGAGGATTGCCTTGATTTAAAGAAAAAGAATGTGCATCTCACAAAGGCACTTGAGAAATTCACTAGAGGTAGTGAAATGCTCAATGTCATTCAAACAAAGAAGATTCACAAATGAAAGATCGAATCGGGTATAGACCTGACCTTGATAAGAAGAAAGGCAAAAAGAAATTTGGAGAAAAATCCTATATGAACTATTTTCGAAAATCTGTTCATTCTTCAAACCCTTTTGCTCATTGTAATTATTGCAATCATAAAGGTCATACCACTTCTTCCTGTTTTCATAAAAAGGAAAGAAAGAATAAGCCTCATAGGTAATTATCAATGGGTACCTAAAGGATCCTATAAGGTTCCTAAGACACAAACTAACCCCAAAGGACCCAAGAAAAGATGGTACCTAAAACCCGATAATTTGTGATTTGCAGATTTGTCTAAGAGCATCTAAATCCAACAAGTGGTATATTTATAGTGGATGCTCTAGACATATGATGGGAGATCATACTAAATTTGCTACTCTCAAGACTAAGGATGGTGGTAAGGTGACTTTTGGTGGAAATCAATCCGGAAGGATTGCTGGAATTGGAGAAGTTGGTAACAACAATGGACCACAAATTAAAGATGTCTACCTTGTTGAAGGCCTTTGCCACAACCTCCTCGTGTAAGTCAAAGCACGCATAAAGGTAACTTGGTTATCTTCGACTCGACGAATGCTTGATTGTGAGCAAGAATGATCTACCCTTAGTCAATATAAAATCCAAAGCCTTATTTAGGGCTCCTAGAGAAGGTAACTGCTATACTCTAAACCTCTCTGTAATGAAAATAAAATTACTTCGAAAATTGCTTTCTTAGTAACTTGGAGGAAAGTTGGTTATGGCACAAGCGTTTAGCTCATGTCAACATGTTTCAACTTGACAAGTTGCAAAGAAAGGATTTAGTCATTGGTTTACCAAAACTTAATTTCAAAAACAACATGATTTGTGATGCTTGTCGAAGGTAAACAGACTAAATCATCTTTTAAATCTAAAAGTGAGATCTCATCTAACAAACCCTCCAACTACTTCATATGGATTTGGTTGGACCAAAAGAGTAAAAAGCCTTGGTGGCAACCTCTTTACTCTGGTCATTGTTGATGACTTCTCAAAATTTTGTTGGACTATATTTCTATCATCAAATGATGAAATATTTGATCAGTTTGTTATGTTTGCCAAAAAGGTTCAAAACGAGAAAGGTCTCTCTATTTCGTATAAGGACCGATCATAGTGGAGAATTCGAGAATAATGCCTTCGAAGAATTTTGTGGTGCTCATAGGATAGATCATAATTTCTCTGCCTTGAGGACTCCTCAACAAAATGGTGTTGTGGAGAGAAAGAATCGTGTCCTCACTGAGGTGGCAAGAGCAATGCTGAATGAAAATCAAACTTCTCAAGTCTTCTGGGCTGATGCAATGAGCACTGCATGCTACATATCAAATCGTGCATACATTCGGAAGAATCTTAAGAAGACATCTTATGAGCTTTACAAAGGGAGGAAAACCCAACCTTTGCCCAACTACACATCTTTGGATGTAAGTGCTTTGTGCACAATAATGGTAAGGATAATTTGGGTAAGTTTGATTCAAAATCGATGAAGTATATTTGTTGGTTACTCTAATAGAAGTAAGGCCTATAGAGTCTTTAATACTCGTATTCGTATTGTTGAAGAGTCTATCCATGTTGTGTTTAGCGAAACCAAATCTGATAAGCCTTTGGATGATGATGAAGAAAATGCTTATAGAAATCAATTCTTTTCAAAAACTACTCCGCCTCTCTTGAAAATTCTAAAGATGTTTTTGAAACCCTTCAAAATATTTGTGAAAATAATGTTCAACCTAAAGCTTAGAAGTTTATTAGAAATAATCTATTAGACCAAGTGATAGGTGACGTAAATCAAGGAGTAAGAACTAGGAAAGGTACTTTAAATGAAGTCACTTTCTTTGCATTCATTTCTCGATTGAACCCTCTAAAATTGATGAGACCCTTTCGGACAATGGTTGGGTGATAGCAATGCAAGAGGAATTACATCAATTTGATAGAAATCAAGTTTGGGATTTAGTACCTAGACCTAAAGACCATCTCAAGTTATTGAGACAAAATGGGTATTTAAGAACAAACGTGATGAAACAAAGAATCATTGTTCGTAATAAGGCAAGATTGGTTGCTAAAGGCTATAATCGAGAAGAATGAATTGATTATGAAGAAACTTATGCTCCAATGGCAAGATTGGAAGCCATAAGAGTTCTTCTAGCCTTTGCTTGTATCAAAGGATTCAAGCTCTATCAAATGGATGTTAAAAGTGCATTTCTAAATGGTTTTGTTCAGGAGGAAGTTTATGTTGAACAACCTCCTGGTTTTGAAAGTGATCATCATCCAGATCATGTTTATCGCCTTAAGAAAGCTCTATATGGACTTAAGCAAGCTCCTAAAGCCTGGTATGAGCGATTAAGCAAGTTCCTTCTTGATCAGGGTTTTATTAGAGGCAAAGCTGACACAACTCTCTTCATCAAGAGTAATAAACTAAATGAAATTTTAATTGTTCAAATTTATGTTGATGATATCATTTTTGGTGCTTCTAATGAATCTATGTGTGAGGAATTTTCTAAGATAATGCAAGGAGAGTTTGAGATGTCCATGATGGGTGAACTCAATTACTTCCTTGGTCTTCGAATCAAGCAACACAAGAATGGTCTTTTTATATCTTAGACCAAGTACTTAAGGGATTTGTTGAAGAAGTATGGTCTAAGTGAATGCAATGGAGCTGACACTCCTATGAGCTCCACTCCTCTTGGATGTTGATGAGAAGGGAAAAGATTTCAATATCACAAGATATAGAGGAATGATTGGTTCATTACTCTTCTAATAGCAAGCAGACCTGACATCCAGTTCAGTGTGGGAATGTGTGCTCGTTTCCAATCCACTCCTAAGGAATCTCATGTTGAACACATGAAGAGGATTTTCAGATATCTTGCTGATACTGAAGAATTGGGATTATGGTTTCCTAAGGTCAACTCCGAACATCCGGTAGCATATTCAGATTCAGATCATGCCGGATACAAGACGGATAGAAAAATCACAAGTGGCCAATGCGAGTTCCTTGGTGGATCACTTGTCTCTTGGTTTAGCAAGAAGCAAACAACTGTTTCTGTATCATCAACTGAAGCTGAATATATAGGCGCCTCAAGTTGTTGTGCACAAGTGTTGTGGCTCAAACAACAACTTCAAGATTTGGGAATCCATCTCAAGGAGATCCCAATAATTTGTGACAACACAACACAATAAGCTTGGCAGAGAATCCAGTGCAACATACTCGGACCAAGCACATTGATGTTAGACATTACTTCATAGGGGATCATGTATAGAAGAAGTATGTCAAAGTGATGTTCATCCTAACTCATCTACAACTTACTGATATTTTCACCAAACCTTTGGCCAAAGAGCAATTCATGTTCATTCGAAGAGAATTGGGAAGGGTAAATCCCAATGAACTGTAAGTTAATCCTACTCAAACAATGTTAGTTATGTGTTTTTGATGATTTACAAAATCACTAATTTAAGCTTCGGAGTGTCTAGATATTATTTTTGCGGGAGCATGTAAGGTTACATCGCAAAAGTTCATATCTAGTTTCATATTTGTCAAATGCTCGCCATCGATATAACTTGAGTTATTCACAAAATAACTCGAGTCATAATGTTATCTCAACACCGACAATGTGTGAAGCTTTGGAGTAACTCGAGTCGACCCTTCAACTCGAGTCACTCAAGAAGACCGAGAGCAATGGAGCACAAATATGACTCGAGTCATACAAGACAACTCGAGTCACACGACGTACGTAAAGGAATGTGCCACCAATGACTCAAGTCAAGATTAGTGATAACTCGAGTCATCGAGTAGCGACATGGTAAGTGTTTCCTTCATAAATGACTCGAGCCATTCACTAAATAACTCGAGTCACTTCATCTGCTATATATACTGTCGCATATGTCTGCTCTTCATTTCTCACGCTCTCTCTAAACCCTAACCCGAGTCGCTCTCTCTCTCTCGCTTCTTCTCCTTTCGACATTTTCTCCGTCAAACTTCCAAACCCTTGGCGGTGGCCCCTAAATCCTACAAAAACCCTAAAACCGAAGGAATCCTCATCTCGATTATGAACCTACAAGTATCCTCTTCACCACCCGCTTCGACGAGACCCAAGAGGAAGCAAAAACCCTCGAGCAAAATCACCGAGCCACCATCGGAGATACCTAGAAAGTTGAGGATCGAGGAACCTCCCCCTTCGAAGTTCCTATTCGCAAAGCAATTGATCCCGGCCGCTATTTCAAGAGACAAAGAACCCGTGGTTGCTCCTCACAAGAAAAAGAAGAAAGTGGTTATCACCGAAGCTCGGGGTACGGGCTCTAAAGGTCAAGGTGGTTCAAAGACAGGGTCTCGGCTCTAAGGTATCTAGAATCCCTCAAACCTATGTCTTTTATCTTCCTAATCTAGTTAAACCCTGCACCATGAGTTTATTAGTTGTCCAACCCCTATGACGGATGCCCAATTGTTAGATTTCAAAGAAAAATATTTTTCTTGTGGCTTTGTCCCACGATTATGTGGATTTGGTCAAACTAAAGGAGTAGTGCAATCTTGACTTGTCTCCTTGGTTAGACCAATTCAAGAATCTCCTGGAAATCAATACGCTTATTCTCCTTCCTTAGTCAAACACTTTTACTATAATATGTCCATGGCTAATAAGGTAGACAAAAAGGGCAAACTTATTGAGGACAAATGTATCACTTCGTTAAAGGCAAACCTATTACTATTTCTATTGACATAATCAACTCTCTCTTGTTTATTGAAAATCTTCCACATGTGCCTCACATTAAGTATGACAAGGAAATATTTTTCAAAATCCTTAGGCCTGGTGAACCATATGTAAGCTGTTTTCCCTTATTGATATGCCTCCAATCCATAGAGTCTTGTGGTACATATATTCTAGGAATTTGGTCCAAAAGGGAAAGAACTTTACTCATTTCAATTCCACTAACTATGGCCTTTTCGCTTCTCTAATAGACAAGGTACCTTTCAACATAGGTCACTGGGTCTATGAAGAGATGAAGAGGTTCAAGTTTGAGTCCTCTCGTTCAGCCACAATTCCTTTCTCCAATTTGGTGTCTCTTCTCCTATACGCCAATAAAATTTGGTACCTTGATCTTTATGAAAAATCAGTTAAACCACAAATGTTTGGTCGACCCATTTGAAATATATGAAACTCTCTTTTCAAGAAGGTTCGGGGCAATCGAAGCACCCTCTAGATCCGGCATTTGTCTCTAGGGCAACCGAAGCTCTGTCATCTCCGCACCATCTCGTCTCAACCTGCTCCTCGCCTTCAAGTCTCAATGCCGAAATTAAGAACATTGTGCTCAAGGCTATGCAAGAGACATTTGGGAACACCTGCACCACTTTCCGACAAAGACAACACTATGAGTTGTCCGACAAATTGAGTCGAAGTTGGAAATTTGGTTGAAACATTCACCTTTAGAAACAAGAAGATTGATTCCATGGATGAGAGGTTAGAGAATGTTGAGGGTCACTTTGAGGATCTTGGAGAGAGATTTGAGAGCATGCATCTTCATGTCAGACGTTAATGGATTCCAAGCTCTCCAAGCTATTGAAGAGTGAAGATGTTGGTCCCTCAGGGTTGGTTTCCTCACCCAGACATTCCCCTATCCCTTCACCCAGACACTCTCCCATACCTTCTCCTTACCATTCACCACTCATCACTCACCTATTGCACCTTCCTTCACTCCCATTTTGTCTTCACCCCACCTATCTCCACCTCATCCTGAAACCACTCTACTATTACCCACTCCTCCACTCTCTGCACCTTTCATTTCATCTGCACCTCCCATTGTCATTCTTCCTTCTCATCAGACCTCTACTGTCAATCTATCTTCTTCGGTGACACTGCAGACCTCTTTGATGAGCACTCTTCTGGCACTTCTATTTCACCACCTCACTCTCCTAAACCTCATTCACTTATGTCTCTCACTTCCCTACCTACACCACCATCTCCATCTCTCACCATCTACTCACCTTTGCCTATTCTTCAGGCCCAGCGTGCTTTCCTGGCCTTTGATCCTCCCATTTTGCCCGATGACAAAGGGGGAAAGAGAAAGAGAAGAAATGAAGTTTGCAGATTATGTTTAGTTGCATTTCCATCTTTGATTTCATTTCATTGTAGATTTTTTTTAGCACTTGAGAATTGCAATGTATGAGAGCTATGTGTTTTTGTACTTAATATACATTTGCAATGAGTAATTGATAAGCTTATGATACCTACTTCTGGTGTATGTGTCCTGTATGATATTTTGCAACTCATTTTATTTTTCACCTTTTAAGATTACAAGTGTTGTCATCATCAAAAAGGGGGAGAATGTTAGTTCTCTATGTGTTTTGATGATATCTAGGAATTGTAAAATCTGTTGGTTTAAGTTGCAAAGCTTTAACTTCAATCCAATGTATATTTGAGTCCTTTAAAAAAGATTTATAAACTTAGTAACTCAAGTTATCCATCATGACCCAAGTCATAGGAGTTAGAAAATCTGGTTTTGCAAAGCGCTTGACTCGAGTTGTCACTTAACAACTCAAGTCATGGGTTGTACTTGACTTTTCAAAATGTCCATCGCGATATCGAATCTTGTAGTCCGATATGACTCGAGTTATTTCTTGATTAACTCGAGTCATGCTTAAGACAAGAACTCTAAATAGGTATGAAATCGATATGACTTGAGTTATTGTGAGCAACTTGAGTCATCCATAGTTCACCGTTAACTTCGTGTGAAATGAAATTACACTTGATAACTTGAGTTACCATGATCAACTCGAGTCATAATGTTTCACATTGGTCCCTGTATGAAACATCAACTATTATAACTCGAGTCAACCAGGATAACACGAGTCATCTCATTTAACAATTCTTCTTTGCATTGCGAATACCACAATTATAACTCGAGTCATCCTAGGAAACTCGAGTTATCTATATCGAAATTTTGAATTCAAGGTGTCTTTGTAATCTCAATCTCTTGGTTATACTTTGGGTACTTAATATTATTGTTTCTTATTATTTCTAACCAAGTTTAATCAGTTTATTATGAGTTTTTCAAACATGATTAACAAGTTTTAAACTTCAAAATTCCATAAAGCAAAATCTTGTCGCGCATTAAATGCTTTGAACCGAGACAAAGCACGAAAGAGGAAAATCGACTTTTGAGCAACTATAAAGTATTTCAAGCATTCCCAAATCAACATTCTTTCTGAGTCTCAATGGACAAATCGAACGAAGAATGTCAATGGAGAATAACGGCTAAACCTCGGGTGAATACGAAAAGTCGAGCAACGCTTCAAAACTCAACGGATATATTCATTCCTCTCAAACGGCTCATTAAGACTCTCCTCAAGGTCATTAAATGCAAGCATCTATAAAAGCCGAAGCATTCAAGTCTCCACTTACCGAAACTCTGTGCATTCAATTAGCGATTAAGAACATTTATTGTTTCTACTCTGAGAGTTAATATCTTCGGATATATCAATCTTCAGTGATTATTAATCTGCTCTTTTAGAGAGTTCTCTATTGATTATCTTTCTTGTGAGAGTCTCAAAGTATTCAGACTTTGGGATTGGGTTATTTGATTACAACTTGTAAGGAGGAGTAAGTTCTAGTAAGAGAATTACTCCGTGAGTTACAGAGTGTGTAATCATTTGAGTTAGTGAAATCCGGGAGTCTAGGGATTTGGACGTAGGTCAAGGATTTAGACCGAACCAATATAAATCACTTGTGTTCATACTTCTTCCACCCTACTCTGTTCATCTCTGTTTTGTTAACCTCTAATAGAGCTTTTTCAGAAGAAAATTTTATATCCCCAATTCACCCCCTTCTTGGTGATATTCCGTCTTTCAAAGGACGACATAAGATGTCAATAATCCCCCTCACAAAGGAAGAACCGAGATCAACACAGCGTGATGCCGACATAACTACTCAAGGGATGAGTTCCGAGACGAGCTCGAGTCCGAACCCAACCTCGACCCAAAAAGCTATGCATGGAAAGGATCTCGACGATGAAGACCGAGATACCGAGAGGATAGCCCGACCGACAAACTCTCCCCCGGAGAGAATAAAATGAAGTACATAACGGACACAATAGCAAATCCCTTCTTTGAGGAAATCGCGAACACGTCGTATTCAAAGGACTTTGATTTGGCAAACTTGCCAAAGTATGATGGGACTCAAGACTCGTGCTGTCACCTTAATATGTTCGAGCTTCTTATGTTCGTTCGGCATATTTTGGGCCTCGTCAATCCTCGGCTCTTTGCAACCACGCTGACGGGACCTACCCAAAAATGGCTTCATACTCTACCGATCAATTCTGTCCAAAATTTTAAAGACCTCGGGCGCAAGTTTGAGTTGAATTTCGCAACTAGTAAGAAACAGCCAAAGTCCCAATTTACACTCAGCAAAATATAACAGCAACATGGGGAGACCTTCCAAAAATATTTGGACAGGTTTAAGGACGTAGCTTTGAAAGTACGTTCACTCCTAGAGAGTGTACACGTACATTGTCTCATTGATGGCCTGGATCCCTCATCCTGGCTAGCGAAGTCAATCTTCAAGAACCGGGTTTACACCCTCATTGAGTTCAATACCCGATCGAAGCAATATTTAGAGGTAGAACAAATGGAAATAGCCAATGCTACCGGGGCGAGAAGAAGAGGAATTCACCTCCAAATGGCAAAGGACAAATTTTTGACAATCGAAAAGAAGGCTCCTGACGAGATGAAACCGAGACAATAGATCCCGGGGAAAGATTTGAAGGCAAAGCGAAGTACAATAGGTACACCCTCGAACGTTGCACGTTCTCGCATCCGGGAAGGAGGTAGCATTGACCAAGATGAAAAAGTCGAAAGACCTCGGCCTCCTCGGACCGAGCTACTACATCCAATCCAAGTTTTGTGCATTCCATGATTTTAGGACCTGGGACACACTGCGTATCAATGTTATGAACTCCGCGATGCCATTGAGAAGTTTGTCGGAGATGGCAAATTTTTGCGCCAATATGTGATAAAAACTCAAGGGCGGAAAAACAATAAACGCAAACAAGGAGGTCAGAGTAGAAGCCCTACCCCCTAACCAAAAGAAAGATGATAAACGGCAACCGAAGCAGTGATGATGATGAATTTCCGGAAAGAGTTCAATTGCAATGTGATCGGTGGAGCCATGGGTGGAGGCGGAGACACGGCAAGCCGGGCGTAGGAAATACTTGAGAGAAGTCCTCTCTATAAGAGACCTCCCGAACTTTAAAGAAGACCTCACTGCCGGGGCCTCCCCTATTACTTTTTACAAAGGAAGATTTGAAGGACATGGTGCCCGGCCATCGACGGGTCATAGTGATAGGAACTCGGTAAATTACCGGGTAAAAGGATCTTCGTAGATGCAAGGAGCTCAGCAGACATCATTAGCCGGGATGCCTTCAAGAAGATGAAGCCTGAACAATAAGATTTGAAACTCGCTAAACAACCCTCATAGGTTCGTGGAGAACATTCTCCTCTCAAGGGATATATCAACCTCAGATTGACGTTGGGAACAAAAGAAGCTTTCAAATCCGAACGGGTAATGTTCATAGTGGCCGACTTCCCTTCCCCGTATAATGTCATATTAGGAAGACCAACTATTCATAATTGGGACATGTTAGTTTCCACAAAGCATCGAAGTTGAAGATGGTAAACAAAAAAACAAGGTTGTTACAATATCGAAGACCCCGAAGAGTCTCGATAGTGCTACTACGAGACAACTGAGAGGAGAAAGGATGACCATCATCCCCTCCTCAAATTTGAAAAGGCGAAAGAAGTAAGAACCCCTACGCGAAGGGAGGCGCATCGCGCTATAAGTATGGTAGAGCTCGATCTGCAAGAAGAGCCCGAGGTCCCACAACCGAGCTGAAGGTGAATTGGAGGATTTGATATCGGGGAATGAGCTTTCCCGATCACTAAAATAGGTGGAACAATGAACTCGGAATTGAAAGGCGATTGAAGGATCTCTTGAAGAAGAACCGAGATATATTCGCTGACGTCGTTCGAAATACTCGAGATCGACCCCTCGAATTTTGTTGTCACAAGTTGGCTATTCACCCAGGATCAATACCGTGGCGCGAAGGAGAGGAAACAAGGACCTAGACCCCAGGTAACTAGCCCTTGAAAAGCACATCAAAGAGTTGTTGGAGGCCGATTTATCCGTGAGATACAATACACAATGTGGTTATCCAACGTGGTTATGGTGATGAAACCAAACGGAAAATGGAGGGTATATACCGACTACACTAACTCGAACAAAGCCCGCGTAAAGGACTCATACCCGATGCCCAACATCGACCAATAGCCCAAGCGGCAATTCACCCTGGCTTCCAAATGCTATCTTTTATGGATGCATATTCGGTTACAACCAAATTGCTATGCACCCCGAGGACCAAGAGAATATGGCCTTCATCACTGAAGGCTAACTATTGCTATAATGTGATGCCTTTTGGATTGAAGAAAGTCGGGCCACATACCAATGATGATGAACAACGCCTTCAAGACCACTCGGTCGAAGTGGAAGTATATATAGACGCATGATCTTCAAGTCAAAGGACCCGTAAGACCATATTTGAGACCCGAAACAAACCTTTGACAAGTTGAGGGCATACTGATCTGCTTGAACCCGCTAAATGTGCATTTGCGGTCCCAATACCAAAAATTCCTTGGTTTTTACTAACAAAACGCGGAATAAAGCAAACCCGAACAAGTGTAAAGCGGTCCTAGACATGAAAGCCCCACCTAATAAGAAAGAAGTCTAGCAAGATGAGAAGATCGCGGCGCTAACTAGATTTTTATCAAGATCGGCTGAGAATGCTCTTCCTTTCTTTAAATTGCTAAAAAGGAAGCACGGGGGTTGTAACTGCGGAGTGCGAGTCGATTTGAGAAAATCAAGCAATATCTCGGAAACTCCACCGGTCTTTTCCAAACCAGACCCTGGTGAGATGTTGTTCCTCTACTTATCGGTGGGTGAAGAAGCAGTAAGTGTGGTCTTGGTTAGGGAGACAAACAGAACAACCAAGTACCGATCTACTTCGTAAGCAAAGCATTGCGAGCTTGGCGAGGTAGCAAAAACTAGAGAAACCGGCTTTTGCCCTACTCATGGCGGCAAGAAGACTACGTCCATACTTCCGGACACCCGATCGTCATTCAACTAGTCGGCCAATCCGACAAAAAAGCTCCACAAGCCGCGAACTAGCTGGTAGATGATCAGTTGGGCAATAGAGTTATCCGAGTTCGACATCACATACGGTTCCTGGCATGCAATTAAGTCACAAGCACCGGTGGATTTTGTAAGGGAGCTAACCTGACTGTAACGAGGAGGTCAACGGTGGCGAAACGTGGAAAGTATACGTCGACATCTCACAAACGCAAAGGGAAACGGTTTTAATCATAATCAAAAACCCAGGGGGTAGTGATTGAACACTCACTTCATCTCAACTTCCCAACCTCAAATAACCAGGCAGAGTATGAAGCATTGTTGGCCGGGCTGCAATAGGCAAAAGAGCATGGAGCCCAAAGAGTTAAAGTCTTAACCGACTCTCAACTCGTAAAAAGACAAGAGATAGAGGGAACGTACCAAGCAAAGGGTCCCTTGTTGGCCAAATACCTAAACAGCGGAGGATATGATCTCCCTTTGAGGAGGTGATTGACCCACATCCCATTGTGGAGAACATTGTGAGCATATCTTGTCAACACTTGCTAGTACGAAGGGTCCGGTAACCACGAACCATGGTTCAACAAACCTAACGGAACCGAGCGTGTTTTGACCATATCGACTATATGACTAGTAGGAAACCGATTGAAGACTATCTTGAAAGAGGAATCATCCTCGTTGATTCTCTTCAAGCAAAGAAGTTGATTCGAGAGGCCGCGTACGCCATGGTGGACGATCAAATTATATCAAAAGGATTACACTCTCTAATGATGAGGTGCTTGAACTTAGTCAAGCTAGGTATGTTTTGGCGGAGATACACGAGGAATCAACGTCCAACGCATGGAGCAAAAGCCTTAGTCGAAAGCTCTGAAATGGGCTATTATTGGTCGACCATGGTCACGTACTTAAGGAGCTTCAGAAGAGATGCGACAATTTCCGAAACACGTGAAGATCATTCGGCTTCCACCTACGTACTGAAGAGCATCTCGGCTCCTGGTCCTTTTACAAATGGGGGATAGACCTCTTTGGGACCATTCAAGGCAGCCCCAGGATAGTTAAGATGGCTCGTGATCGTGGTTGATTACTTCACAAAATGGATAGAAGCCGAGCCCTTAACAACAATTACCTCTGAACGTATACAACATTCTTTCGTCGCATGATATCCGTTTTGGGATCCCTAGCCGAGGTGGTCATGGATAACTGACCTTACTGTTGATAAAGGATTCCAGAAATGATGTCGGACCTCGGATCGTGCAACATTTTGCTTCGTAGAACATCCCCAATCAAACGGTCGAAGCTAAGGTGGCCAATAACATAATCGTCGATGGCTTAAAGAAATGATGGAGGGTGCGAATCCAACCAGGTCAAACAACCTATAGTGTGTTATGGGGATTCAGGACTAGTGTACAGACTTCAACCTGAAACCCCTTCCGGTTGACTCATGGATGTGAGGCAATGATCCCGGGAGATTGGCCGGTCGTCGTCAGGAGGGAAGCGGAAGACTCTCCAAGAAGGTAAAGAGTCGAATAATGATGCGTTGAGGACGGAATTAGACTTGATTGACGAAGATAGAATAACGGAACATTGTCGAGACACCGGCCACAAAGCAACTCATCGGCCAAGTACACCCAAGGTCGCCCCGGCTTTCAATAAGGGTAACCTCGTACTCCGACAAGCGACATTGGAAACAAAAAACGCCGATGGCAAGTTAGTTTTGCAAAATGGGAAGGTCCTTACCAGGTTAAGGAGAAGCTCAACAATGGAGCTTATATACTAGAAACCTTAGGAAGGAAGCCAATCAAAAGGACATGGAACGCCGATAAACTGAGAATCTACTATAGTTAGACCTACCCACCACATGCAAAATACTGGTGGATAAACCATGTCGAGTTAGTCTATTTTGATTTCGGATTTTGATTTTAATTTTCTTTTCTATTTATGCAATTTCCCTCTTTAAAGTTGTTAGTTCGTTGAGCAAGTTATTTCTTAAATTAATAAAGGATTCCTCGAGATTCAAGTTTAGACGATCCAACTTGCACCTTTTACAAATAGAGGAACGCACTGGTCGACGAACCCGATCATACACAAATTACAATTTAAAGACGAATACCAGGGCTTATAAGCCTGGGTCTTACATTACATGAAGCCATTTGTTATCGTTCTGCAATTTTGATGCATCAAAAACTTGCTCCTAGATAAGAAGGTGAATTGTCATCCCAGGTCAAAATGTTTGAGCGTTGCGTTTCTACACCACGGCCGAACATGTGATAGTTTGCCCTTATCCCGGTTAAGATCTCGACAATGGAATTGGAACGCAGCGCGGTTCAAATGAAAACCCCTACCCATATACCCGGTCTTTGATACCAGAAGAATACAAGTGGATTTTGCATACCTTAGACCCTGGCCCGATTGTGGAATTACCAACACAGTTTGGGAATTCACAAAAGTAAATTTGTCACTACGATGAATAAATGATACAAAAAATAAGCTATACTTAGGAAGAGAAAGGAGAAATTGATATTAATGATTAAATTGTTCCAAGTCAACAATTACAAGCAAAAATAAAAACCGATAATACACCTAAGATCGAACAAATGCCAGAGAAACCTCGACACTCGCCTAGGATGGGCAGCGTCTTGTCGAACTCCTCCCCGCTTCGAGCAAAGCGCCTTAGATGAAGCCTCATCACTGACCTGACCCCCCTGGACGGAAGTAGGATCCTCTTTGCCGCCTTGGTCTTCATCCACAAAGGATATTGAGTCATTCCCAGGCGACGAAGGTGGCGATACCAATACGCCATCCTTAATATAAGCCTGGTGATCGTATCCAGTGACGTTTATGTTGACCTAAAGGTTCGGGTGACGGATCTGCGAAAGTGCCATTCTGAAGCAATCCGCAATGCGGCCTCTTTCAATGTTTCCACGCACTCGACGTGGGCTTTATTCTCTTCCTCGGCGGCCTTTGTTGTTTCTAATTCGGCGACAAGCTCACCGCGTTGGACCCGTAGGGCCTTCAGCATCCAAGCTCTTGGAGTGAGCCGCTTTGCATACTAGTAAGGTCCAAGCTCGTATTCTCCAAAGTATCCTTTGTCATCAAAAGCTCCTCGCCTGCCTTCTCTCGTGGCGGCTTTGGATACGAGAGCTCTTCCTCACCCTCTTCTTCCCCTACACGGTTGCGTCCTTCTCTCTAGTTTCATACGCCGAATCTTAGCAACGCCCCGACATATTTCTTTCAATTGAAGCATCGCTGCGCTAGGCCGACGACTTCAATGCATGATCCCGCACGTCATGAACTAACCGCTCATCGATATCGGCGAGAAGGATGGCATCCGTAAAGCGACATAGAGGGAGAAACTTGGCCTTGCAGAAGTTCCTCTGTCACCCCTTATTCCATGCAAGCCGCACGGGGGATCTTGGAAGCAAGAAGTGGAGAGGAATCTTGGTAGGAGATGGAGGAGCGGAGGATCGAGAGGACACCTCCCCGTTACACCCCTATCGCCTCACTATTTCGGTGAGGTTAGAAGGATTCCTTTATTTAGTTACCTTTCCTTCATTATTAGGTCCATTTAATGTGTATCGGAGTAAGCACAACAGGCATTTAACCGGTTTGGACAAACTACTTTCTGCGGTAAAAGTAAAATAAACAGAAAATAAAAAGTCCCCGGGCGGTTAAAATTACAATTATCCAAAATAAAATACCAAATATATAGGTACAAATCCCCAAAATAAATACAAAGTATAATAGGGCATTCCCTATTCTTCATCAGTGATGACATACCCTACCTCTCCAAAAAGGTACGCAAACTTAAGCATGACCTCCCGTGTCACCAAAGCTTTTAGAGTCCGATAATGGCCCCGTGAGTAACCATCAATACCCATGCACTAAATGTGTGATGTGTATGCATACAACCATGTCATATATGTGAATACAAATAGTATGTCAAATACGCCACATATGCAAACAAAGCACACACAATAACACGTCTTCACACCGTCGGGCCACCTTACCAAGACAGGACCCCCGGAATTACCGGAATCAATGCCCGTATCCGTTGAGTCGCCACATAGGCAGACCCCGGCAGGCACCCTCAGCACTAGGGACACAATCACGAACATGTCTGTATGCATATTTGGCAACACATATACCAAAAACAAATATGGCAAGCAAAACATACAACAAAACACATAAGAGTGTCTAAGTAAAGTGGTTACTACCTGGTGAGAATTATACCATCTTATAATTTTAAGGGGCCCACTAGCTCTCCAAAATATTTTTTGACCCTAAATAACACAAAATAATTTATTTGAATATTTTCCAAAATACCCTCACAATTTCCTTCAAAACCGAGGCCAACACAAAGCTTCCAGAGAATCTAGAAAATTTTACCCAACTTCAAACATTTTTAATAAATTCTAGAAAAATTATATTTGCATGAAACCAGTCCCATATGAACCATTGAAATGTCTATTTTCTAGGAAAAATATTTTTAGAAACCAAAAGGACATATGTTGGCGTGTAGCCAATGTTTCACCCTCTGGTCTAGATTCGATCTGATGCTTCAAGTTAACTTCAGAAATTTTTATCTCTTAGTAGAAAAATCCAAATGATGCAAAATTATACATCAAGGTGAAGCTTAGGAAGTTTAATTTGTACCTGTAAAGTTTCAGATTATTTCAATTTCATTTTCTATTTTTAGAACCCATTTGAAAGTTCACTCCAGAATTTCCAGAATCAACAACAAGCTTGTTCTTAGGGTTTTTCGGTGTTTCGAGTTTGGAAAATCAAACCATGAGTTAACCCCATACAAAATCATGTTTAAAACACATTTAGACATCAAGAAAACCCAGAATCAGATTACAACACTATGCCCCTACCCCTTGAACGAAAACACAAGTTCAAGTTCAACGGTTCTGGGTTTTCGGTGCTTACTTGAATCGGAAGTTCGGTTAATGATTTATGAAGCTTGGACCTTGAGTAGCTATGGAGGTTGGCTGAAAATTTCTCTCCCTTCCTCTGGAAATTTCGTGCTCCCTTAGTTTAAGAGAGAGAAAACTGCATATTTAACAATAGGAAAAGTAACCGATCAGTCTCGAAAACCGTGGTAAAACCCCGTCCAAAGAATTAATGGAATTCATCCGGCTTTTTGACTTTTTCACCAAGAAATTCCAGTAGGCTTCCTTGTCCGGCCAAGTGGCGCATTCACCATGAAAATATCTAGATATTTTCTTTTCATTTGGGGGAAAATTACCTCTCCTCCGGAATTTATGAAAATTACTAATTTTGGCCTAAACTTCTTTATTCTATAATTTTATTTTATTTTTCCTAATTTATCGATTAATTCCCTTTCCAAAGTGGGTCCCGCACTTTGACTTTTGCACTAACTTTTCTCTTTCTTTTTCTTCAAGCACATTTTTAATGATTATAGGGGGCTGGGTGGCGCCACTTTGGGACCACCAAATCTGCCCTCCAACTTTACCCCTGACTTTTCACTTTATCCAATCCAATCTCCTTCTACCGCCCACGTGGGTCCCGCTGGGTCATCGTGGTGTTTCCCTTTGTACTTTTCTTCAACTTTTTCAGATAATCTCCCCTAAATGGACATTCATGTGTGGCACCTTCTTAACTTCCCAAAGTGGCTGCACATTTGTCCCATTCAATCCAAAAGAAGCCTCTAACGGTCCCTGTCGTCCTTTTTATCTTAATCACTTGTGGGACCCGTATTTTGTGTTTGGGCTTGAATATGACTAAAATCATTTGGTTTTCTCTTCTCTCTCATGAGGACGAATTCAACATTAAAAGGACAAGGAATTGAGTATTTTGCCCTTGCTTTTCCTCTTTTACCCCTGTGAGGACACATGTCCCAATGTAATAATCATTAGATTGACTCTTGTTTTTTGATATATGACTCTCTAGTGTCTCCTTCTCTTCCTATTTTCCTAAAAACGCATAGGATCTTTATCTCGCAGGAAATGTCACACTTCCCCGAACCGAGCTTAGTAGTTTGCCTAACTTAGGCTTATTCTCAAATCTCCATGCCCGAAATTCAGATATTACACCTCCTTCCCTTTCGAACCCAGTCGCAGGGGGGAAATATGGCCAATGGGAGGAGAGGCCGAAACTCCTTGTGGGGCCGAGGCCTTTGTTTTCTTGTCTCGTTGCCGCTTTAGAGGCCGCCTCCGGCCTTTCCACTTCCGACTCGGGGCGGCACGTTTCTTAGTTTCCTTGGCTCGTAGCGCCGACCGGTTCACATGATAGGTAACGCGACAAGTCCTCCATAATTTGAGCTACAAAACAAACAAGAGAAGTCAGAATTCACACTGGATATAGCATAGACAAAAGCATAAATACAAGTCTGTGATAAGTAACAAAAGGGATCATACTAGCCACCCGGTTAACATAAAAAGCCGCGCTTTTAACGCCGTGCGCATCTACATAAGACGTCAACCGATCTACGGAGGAAACCTCTTCGGCCGGGAGATTGTTGGACTCGATTTGATAGGAGGTGGAGGTCAATTTGTGGTGATCAATGGTCCAATACAAGGGGAACACCCATTCCATGTCCTCGGGAGCTCCACCATTTAAGAAACCAGGGTTGTTCACCAAGCTTGGCTACCACCTTGAAGAAGTTGTTCTTGAAATGTTTGAAAGACTTGGAATAGGAGGTAAAAAGTTTCCTATCGGAATCACCCCGAAGGGAAGTCAACCCTTTCAACTTGGCCGATTCTTTACTAAAGCGAGGAGTAAAAGGACAAAAGAAGTGAAAAAAATAGGGTAGCGGTAGAGGTATGGGTTCTTAAAAGGAGCCGCATAAGTGCTCAAAGGCTACTAGATAAGCCCACCCGTTAGAATGAAGTTGAGAGGGGCCAAATTGAGGTAATTCAAAACAAATTTGGAACTCTAAGGTGAATGGGAATCGAATACCAAGTCAAGACATGCATTCCTATAGAAGAAGAAGAAGTTCGTGTGTCCTTCGCCCGGTAGAGCAAATCGGCTCATTATCGTCAGAGGACTCACGAAGCATCCGTCTAATCCTTTCAAACCCAATTTGCCTATGTCGGCAAAGCAGCTATCGCAAATGGGTTTTCAATACCTCATGCGTCACCTGTGGGTATTGGTCACCAAATATTGCGGAGGACTAGAAGAGTCCGACTCCCCAACGTCGAACGGCACTAAGGGGCAAGGTGGATGATTCCATTTATACTATAAAAACACAAAAAAAAGGCTAAAATCAAAGCAAGTGAGAGGTATACTTGACATATACAAGTGTTGACATCCGTACACACAACGAATTAAAAACTTACGAATCCCAAAGAAGAGGATCTATCAACGACGTTTAAATCAAGTTCGTTTAACCGTACCTATATGAATTAATAAGTGTCTCTTGCAATTTGATCTCGTGGGCTACCTACTCGATCAATGAGTTGACTCTACGAATCTCCTCCCTCTATCGGTATCCACACGAATAGCCTCCAACACCGATGGCAGCATGCTAGCGCCTTCAGTATTCTCACGTCTCTTCTTTTTCTCTCTAGGGTTTCTCACGACTTTTCTAATACGTCTGACAAAATGTTCCGCGGGTTTTTCTAAACCTGATAGGCGTATTATATTCAAAATTAATCCTTATTAATTTTGAAATTTGAATTTGGATTAAAATAATATATTAATTAAATCTATCTAATAGATCTAATTTAATCTATTTATTTAATCCGAATTAAAAGCCTTCGATTTAATTTATCTCCATAAATTAAATTTGAGAAATGATATCTATCCAATTAATTAAATATGAGATACTATATCTTAATTTAAATTAAATCGTATATATGATATCTTTATTCAAAACTTAATTTCGAGATACAATATCTCTATTTGTTTTAGATATTTAATTTATCAAATAAATTAAATACAAAACAAATATTATATAATAATATTATATTCTCTATTAATAATATCATTATTATTTAATTTCAAATTTATATTATATAATAATATAATATATACATACATACATATATATATATATATAGATATATATATCCTAGATTAAAGTTGTATTGATTAAATCTTAGACAAATCTAAAATCTTAGACATATTTAAGATTCAATGAATCTGGACACTATTGCTCGTATTGGGCTATTCTTATGTGCGACCCGAGCCCACGCGTGAGATTGGCAAATGTGGGCCAATACTATACCAGCCCACAAATCGCAAGCGGCCTCTAGCAAGACATTGCGACTACCCAATTCACATGGGGATCGATGATAGGATACAACCTATCGTACAACCATGTCACGTCCCTTTTTGTCACGCGATAATTTGGTCAAGGATGAGGCATGGATAATGTTAACTTCCCCGTTCTGACCATTACTTTCGATTCTTGAGTAGTCTAATAGAAATGGAAACTCCTTTCCATCGTAGTATGGTCATACGTTTCTCGACTCACTCATCGAGGAGCCCGATTATCTCTCTACAAATGTGAGGGACAAATTTAATCTTGACCATTCACATTCCTCTCGCATGAAACCATTGATCCCGATCCAAGCCTTTATCATCACCCTGGCCAAAGATCGACTCATCATGTAGGAATCCATGATGATCTCAGTCAAAGGGCGTTGACGCGATTATACATGAGATAAACTTATGACTAAATCCATGTAGCTTACTCATAGTGGGCCGGCCTAGCACCTTGTCCTCTTACAAGTGCCTATGACTTTGATTCGTATCTCCATACCTCATCAAAGTCATAATGGTCTTATTTATCTTATCTTCTCGCATATATGACCGAAAGGGACATTTAGGATAATCTATAAGATATATCCAAGGATATAGTTATCACTATAAACATGCAAATGAAATGATAATGAAATGGAGAATACTTTAAATGACATTAACGTTTAAAGTACAATGACTCGCCCCTAGGGCATAATTTCCAACAACAAGCTACTACGTGAAGAAGAAAAAATGTTTAGACCAGTGGTGTCGTTGATTCCTAAAGGCAAAGGGGTGGGATGTCGGAAGATCTATGACGATAGGATCCTAGAGTGATGTTGCTGTGGAGTCTTTGCCACTCGCGATATAGCGGGAGCTAGAGGCGATACGGTCAAGGGCCGAGGAATCCATCCTAAGGGATTCCGACCCTACGTGAGGGGGAGCCTCATAAAAATTGATGGGCAAGACCGAGATGGCATCGAGACCACCTCGATTCCCAAAGCGAGACAAAGGATGGATCGAGCTATCATCCCGAGGCCTAGCCGTGGTAGGCCGAGGTTCCCAACACTCCTCCCACCGCACCCTCCGCGAAGCAAGGTGGTAGGCCGAGGTTCCCTAACACTCCTCCCAACGAACCCTCTGCGAAGCAAGGTGGCTAGCCTTTGCTCTTCAAAAAGAGGAGAGCCAAACAACCAAAAACTGGTTCTGGGATAAAGTACGCGTAGTGACTTCTCCTCTTCTAGGGTCATGTTCTGACTCAAAGCGGGAAAATGGTTAATCCTACCCATCGCCACCGTAAAAACTAAAACCTAGAGAGGCACAAAAGGCTCGATAAGGAGGGGGAACCGGTGAACCTACACGACGATACTCCCATGCGCGAGGATATACAATAATATGAATGAAGCTTGAACTCAAAGGTTACCCAGAGATTCTTAACGAAACCTACCCAAAACCCCCGGAAAGCAAGCGTTTGTGGCGATATAGGGATTAAAAAAAAATTGAGAATAAAAAATCATATAATCGGCTAACTTTAAAAGTGAAGGCAAAGAAATGCTAAGTAGTGGATGATATACCCGATTTGATGAGAGTTGGAGGAGTATGATAAGGCAAAATCCAAGAGTCGCAGAGAGTGTCGTAGCAAGAAAACTAGAGTTTTTCGAAGCAGGAAAGAAAATGCAGAGAACGAGTAAAGTGTGAAGATGGAGGGAAATACGAATAATGAACGCGTGACACCGAAACGTTAGGGGCAAGAGAGTCTATTCACCCAAAAAGTAGGGGTGACGTACGCAAAGCGATGGGGCATTAAATATGCGCAAAATCGTGAGCGGCTAGGCATGGCGGTTGAAATCCTCCGCGAATCCGGAGAAGCCATTTGTCAATTGGCAATGATGGCGAATATAAAAGATCCCAACCTCTAAGTCAAGCAAAACTCCTTGGCGTTACCCCGGATCTTTGAGACAAGACCTCGGATCTGGGGGGCAGATGGCATCGACAGTCGGGATCAACACAACCAAGCTTGGCAATGAGTGGTAAACAAACAAAAAGGTAAGGTTCACAACAACCTTGCTTGACTAGCTCATCTCGGGGCAAAATACATCCCGACAGCTCAAAAGCTTGAACTATTGAGCTAGGGGGCAACTATTACGGACCTACGTTAGGCCCAATAACCTAAGGCCCAACAATGGATATAATGTGTATCATGATCTATCTATTATAAAGGAGGATCCTAAATCACCCATAATCAAGGAGTATCTTTGGATACGATATACGATATAGTAGTTAGGATGCTAGGGCCAAAGATCACGCAAGGCCCATGATATCTAACCTAAGGTACACTCTATAAATGCAGAGGTCAAGCCTTAAGGTATAACATTCTAACTTTACGCTATTTATATACGATCATCACCGTGCACACACCCCATCCCTTGGGCAAAAGCCACGTTTGTGTACAAAGTGATCCCACATTCTCCCGGATGTTTATCTCATAGGCATTCAGTGCGAACCCATTGATCCAATATCAATGTACTAGCCTACTCGGCTAGACATCTGTGTTCTATAACAGAACAAATATTATATATTCTTGTGCAAGCTCCATCTCAACACATATAATATTTATTCAATGTAATCGTTATTAATTAAGTATTATATATGTGTGAATCTATAGTGATGGGTGGGAAGAAATCTGAGTTGGTAAAGTTTTGGGATGAACATAAATAAAGAGAGGGTTACATTATCATTAAATGGATCCAATGGTTGGGGAGGAATCTGAAGTGGTAGAGTTTTGGGGTGAAAATACGTATAGGGTTACATTTTTTTTAATTACGTGGATAGTTGGTAACACCACCGTTAGTGTAGCCATGGAAATTCTATAAACATTCACAAACAATTAACATCAAAATAGATGAATCATATAAACAGTGTTAACCATTAGATTTTTCCGTCACTACTCACTTTTTAATGAAAAAAATGCTTTTTTTTATAATTAATTTATGTGTTTAGATTATTTTTTAAAAAAAAAAGTAAAAAAAAAGCCAAAATACTTCTTTTTTTTTTTTTAAAGAACTTCAATTTTGAACCTTAAAAAAAACACTACAAAAAAAACATTTTTTAAAAAGTTCATCCAAACAAGCCTTATGTCACTGCTGTAGCTAGGCTCACTTGTACATTTAATTTGCATAAAAAACTAAAAGTCTTATTTTTGGTCCATCAAAATATCACATTCATGTAGTCTATAAATCGACTTTACAACCTGATTATGTTCTAAAATGCCCAATTTTATGATGAAATTTCTCACTAATTTTAATTTTAAAAACACTCAAATATATAAAGTTAATAAGTACTTAAGCTTTTTTTTCCCCTCTCTGACAAATCATATATCCACTAACTAATTTATAATCTAGTTGAATCAAGCTCAAGTTGTACGAAAGCTTTTCTACGTTATTTCCATCCATTCAAATTTAAGATTTTGCTTAAAGATTGTAACGTCCTAATTGCATACATATTAGGAGATACTTCTTTATTGATTTTTTTCAGAAATGACATCTATAATGCTCGATGTGGTGAATGTTTTCCAAATCTGTCCAACGCAAAAAGCATGAATCATGAAAATTTGACACCCTAACTAACATAAATACTGGCTAAATTTTCTTACTATTTATCATTTACCTAGGGCCTATGAAATTTATAATAAATTAAAATTGATTTTTTATATATTTATATAAATGTTATGGGAAAAATTATCACTATTTTATTCACTCATCATTTTTCTGAGTTTATTATTTTAAAAAATAATAATTCTTAAATTTATCTAATTTAGTGAATCAATAATAATTCATATATGTCAAATATAAAATTAATAATTTTTACGATAGATGTAAGTAAAAGGACTCAGTTAATTTAGTATAAAGGACTCATTGTATGTCAAATATATAAGTATTCCGATACATGTAAGTAAAAGGACTCGGTTAATTTAGGGCTTTTGGTATAGGAAACATTTAAGGACGGAAAGGAACTTATAAGGGTCCGTTTGGTATAGGGAATATTTGAGGAGGGAAAAGAACTTAAAGGAGGAAAAGGAATGGAAGGGAAGATTAAGAGGAAAATTAAAAAGTAGAGCATTTTGGTAGATATGGGAAGGGAACTTAAGTTGAGGGAAAATGAATTTCTTGATATGAAGAATTGAGTGCTAGTTAAGTAGGAATGTGAGGTGACTTACTAAAATGCCCCTAAATTATATTTTAAAAAAATCCTGTTTGCGGATGCGGCGCTAGCTTCTTCATCTCCTCCAAAGATCCCGGTTGTGGATGTGAACTTAGCTTCTTCATCTCCGATTTCCAATGAAGCTTCCACCATCCGCACGGCGGCATTTAAGACTCCGTGACAAAGGCTTGTCTTTGGGTTTTAAGGTGAGTTTTGGTTAGAATTTTTGGGTAGCCTCGAGTTTCGATTACATTCGCATAACCGTATGCACTTGTTCATGGGGTATCATTGTCTAGTTTTGCTCATTTTGGTTTCCCCCACCCTCCTTATTAGACATTTTATGCCTCTCTAGGTTTCAACTTCTGGTTTCGATGGGTAAGGTTAACCACTCGCCCTCTTCGAGTCAGCATTTAACTCCAAAAGAGGAAGAAGCACTGTGTGCACGTTATCCTCGAACTAGTTTTTGGCTACATTTGGATCTCCTCTTTCTAAGGAGCAAAGGCTAGCCACCTTGCTCGTGATGGGTCTCGCTAGGAGGAATGTCGAGGGTCTCAACCCGCCGTCGCTAGGTTCCATAATCCCGTTCCGTCAACATTAGGCCTCACCCCGGAGTCGGGAAAACGAGGTCATCTCGCATACCTATCAATTTTTATGAGGCTCCCCTTGCGCAAGGCCTAGGCCTAATCCCTTCCCGATGGATACCTTGGCCCCCGCTAGGACCGTATTGCCTCAAGTTCCTATTACATCACGAGTGGCGAACATTCCCTAGCCAATTTATGGTAAATATGTTTAACCGCAATCAATCTAAGCAAAAAGGAATTAATTCATGAATATAGGGAACTCGAAGGATAAAAACCATTCACATCCTAAACATGTGCTAAAAGAAGAATAAGTTACAAGGTTTTATAAGAAGAATGTATAGCAAAGCTGATACTATGCTATAGCATTCTGATAGCATATCGAAGTGCAATACAAAGCATCTCTGAAGCTATAGCAAAGTAAAGGATGTAATGCTATTGTTTCAGGAAATATTGCGAAGGTTGAGAAAAGATAGGTAGATTGCTGACGTAACGGAATAGAAGATTGATGAGCACAAATCGTACCATATTTTCCTATACTTTATGATTGAATTGAATGTTAAACGCAGATAATCTAAGTAAAAAGTCATACATTCATGATATAGGGACCGAAGAATAGAAATCGTTTGTATATGCTAAGAATGGAACAATTTACATGGTTTTTAAAGAAGAACGTATAGTAGAAATGATACGATGCTATAGCATTATGACAAGTCGAAGTGCAATACAAGGCATCACGAATGCTATAGCAAAGTAAAGGACGCAATGCTTTATGAGGTATGTTTTCGACTTTTTTACCCGGATGATATCGGGAATAAAAGAAAAGGGCACTACGAGAATTAGGTTGCCGATATAACGGAATAGAAGATGCGGAGGATCGAACTAACAGATTTGGAGAATCCCGCGGAATCAACAAAAGCAATCTACTCGGATCTAAAGATATAATAAATCCCGATGGATTAGGAAAGACCCACTCAACTTAACTTACGACGCAAGAAAAGCGATTATAAAAGGAAACAAAGAGCCAACCCTAAGGGAGTCGAAGAGCCCTAGAACAAGATTCTATCTTTCGGCAGACTCAAGAGAAGAGTGAGAGATTTCACAAGAACACGAGATTTCCAGGACAACCCAGCATCCTTACCTACAGTACGACAGAATGAAGAAGATGTAGAGTGGTGACGTGACAGGACCTCGACCACGCCGTTGGAAATTCCGTCAAAGCTTTCTGTTTTCCTTCTTTTAATTTAGTTTTCTGATCATGGGTTATTCTGTTAGTGTCTATTTTGTGTGTCCCTCGTCAGTCATGAACTGATTTTCATATGGCTGGACGAGGATGAGTCCTTAAGTTGTTGAATGAACCCGATTGCAGTTCTTAATTAAATAAATTTGGTTTGCTTATCAATGTTTTAATTACTAGTCGATTAACGGAAGTTAAGGGCTAGACTTGTGGCCCCAGCTTACTGACAATTTATACTGGTTCGGTCCAATACTTTGACCTACGTCCAGTCGCTAGAACACCTGGGATTTCACTATTTCTCAAACACAATTACACTCTCGTAAACAAAGGATGGTCCTCTCGCTCTCGACTTCACTCCCCTTACAAGTTGTAATTAATATACCTCTCTTAAGATTCCACAACCTTAAGATATAACGATAATGAGATAAATGTTTAAGTAATCCTCATGAGTTGATAAAATAATGAACACTGAAGAACAGTTAATGAAACAGTTAAAAAAGCGAATGATGTTAAACTCGAATTGATTGCGCGGCATTTTTGGTAGTTGGCGAATTCAATGCTTCGGCTATTTATAGATGTTGCAATTAATGACCGTTGTTAAAGCTTATAAAAAGCCGTTGAGTCTTGAAAATGTCCGTTAGATAGATGAAGCGTTCGTCAAGAGTTTCGCCGTTTGAATGTTCCAGCTGGATTTTGCAGAGATGACATTCTCTCTCATTCCTTTTGTTCTTCCCGTTGTGAAATGATATTTAATGCACAGACGGAATTTTCAGAGTGGCTTTACTTCGATCAGAGTTGGTTTCTGTGTTTATTACCAGTTTAGGTAGCAGCATTTAATGCTTTTGACAGACGAGGTCGCTTTATTCAAATCCGCTGGTAATCCATGTCTAAATAATCTGAAACTCATGAACAGATTGGTTAAAAGCATTTGCTAATCACAATAAGTAATAATCAGAAGAAATAATAATCCATTCGATGAATCATGATTCTCGGAACGGTGATTTGAAAATGTAGATGATATTGCTCGAGCAAAGTCCAAGCTTGCTCGAGCAAGCTCTTTTAGATTGCTCAGAAAAATACTCTTGGTCACTGATGCTCGAGCAAGAAAATTCCTTTGCTCGAGCATGTTGCTCGAGCACGAATTCATCATGCTCGGGCAAGGCTTCACTTAACTTAGGTAAAGTGTATTTGTATCGTTGATGCTCAAGCATGGATTCTTGCTTGCTCGAGCATGGTGCTCGAGCATGAATTATATCATGCTCGGGCAAGCTCTTATACACAGATGAAAGAGCACGTTGCTTGACTCTACTCGAGCAACACTTTATGCTTGCTCGAGCATACTACTCAAGCAACTTTTGTTCCTTGCTCGAGCAAGGACTTTGCGAGGAGAGAACACAGGTTGCTCGACTTTGCTCGAGCAACCTTTTAAGCCTGCTCGAGCATCATGCTTTTACCTTATGCTCGAGTACGCCCATACTGTGCCTTGCTATGGCTTTGCTTTGCTCGATGTTGCTCGAGCAAGCTGAGAGTTCTGCTCGAGCAGAACTCCAAACTCTTCACAATATTTTTACTTGATCATGCTCGAGCAACTTTGTGTGATATACTTGAGTAGGGCGCCAGAGCAAGTTGACAACTCAATGTTGCTTGAGCAAGGCTTTTGTAAAAACACTTGCTTTTCCTTTGCATCCGTCAATGCTCGAGCATGCAGAAACCTTTGCTCGAGTAAGCTTCTGTGAAATTCTTCTATTAGTTTATCTTGTCATCTTTGATTTCTTTCAATCAATAGCTTAGAAATTGTGACCATCAAAATACAAGAGTCAACAGGGGAGGATGTCATGTCCGGAACCTCATTCCCTCATTCGTAGTGTTATCTTCGGGGATGTCCTCGAGCCGAGGTAGGTCTTGAGTTTGCTTTGTTGTTGACTCGCCTCGGCCTATGGTGGATTTCCGTGCTAGGGTTCCGACTATTGCTTCTAGTGTTAGCCATTGTTGGTCACGGGATCGAAATTTAACGTCCCCACCTCCAGCTCCAATGTTTTGTTGTAGAACACGATGTCTAGCCAGGTAGGCTAGTGCTTCGATGTTGGATTGATAGGCCCTGCCTGAATACTATGGGACAGAAATCTAGGAGAGTGAGGGATCACTGCACACAGACGAGGCTTGCACCCAAGGAATGGAGTGTGTGCACAGTGATGACTGTATGTAAAGAGTCTAAAGTTAGAACATGTGTACCTTAAGGCTTGACCTCTCGTATTTATAGAGTGTACCTTAGGTTGGATATCTTGGGCCTCGCATGATCTCCGCCCGAGCATCTTGACTGTTATATCACATCTAAAGATACTTCTTTATTATGGGTGAGTTAGGATCCTTCGTTGTAGATAGATCCCGATATATACCATATCTATTGTTGGGTCGTGCGCTATTAGGCCTAATGTAGGTCCATAACAAAAATAATGAATAACGTTCTGTATTTGTATTCACAATTTGTGAATAGTGCAATTTTATTATTTTTATGCAATTTAATATATTTATATTGGTGATTTTCAACATATTACCTTGATTCTAAATTGACCCAACCCGACTTTTGTGATGCTCTCTTTTTCTCTACGGATTAGGCGATGTTCGTTTCCTTTTTATTTAATCTTCTTATTAAATAATTTTGTAAAGGGAAACAAACAAAGGTAAATATTTGAATTGGGTCTTAAGAAGAGGATTCTCTTGTCCTCTCTTTTCTCATTCTCCTCATCTATCCATCTCGGGCCGTTGATTGGGAAGATGAGAGAAATGTTAAAGTAGTATTATTAGGGATGTCCAAAAAACTCGAGGTCCAATCTGACCCGTCCTGACCCGCTCCAGTCTAGTCCAACCCGATAAATGAAAAAGCAACCCGAAGAGGCATCTGGACCAACCAAACCGGACAGGCTCATCGGGTCAGACTAGGTTTCAGGCTGAGTATTAAAACCTATCAGACTAGTCCATCCAGCCCGATATCTTTATTCTTATTTTTATTTTTTGCTTCATCCCTAACGTTTTAATATATCTCCTGCCTCCTGGAGGTCGCAACTTATCCGACGATTTTAGAATCATATGCGGCTTTTCTCACTTGGCCTCCGCCCTCAAATCTCATCTCAATCTCTATCAAAGACTCAAAGTCATCATCTTTTTCTTTCTTTTATCCATGAATCATCATTAGTCTCCTCTTCCATTGTCAAGCTTTGTTGCTGCCATCTTTTTTTCTTATCGCTGAAGTCCACCAAATCAAATCTGTATGATTGTGTTATCATTCTCGCTTTCTTGTTATCTCTAGAGTAAATACCCTTTCTAGTCTCTAAAAAAAAACATGGACCCCATTTTGGTCCCTTACAAAAAAATCGACCCTTATTCGTCCTTTTTAAGGGACTAAAAAGGACCTTTTGGAAATTTATGAGGGATCAAAATGTCAACCAATCTCTATCAGCATCTCACTATCTTCAACATCTAGATCTCGTCGGTGCCTTTGTTTCCCTCCTCCTTCACTGCAAGTTGCAGGATCATCGACTCCATAATTATTTTGGCCGCTGTATGCGGAGTAGAGGTTGAACACGGTGGTGATGGTGGAGGAGATGAAGATTTTCTTGTAGATGCGTGAGCCGACATGGTCACTGGATGGTGGATTGGTTGAGACGACAGAGTTGGAAGAGCAAGTCACTGAGTTGATGGGATCGATAATGGTGAACATCACCGACGTAAAAAAAAAGCCCCGTCAAAGTATCCACTAGACCGATCTGGTCCAACCCAAGCTCGGGTTGGTGCTAGACCAGACCAGACCTCAAGCCAGCCCGAGGCCCTATCAGGACCAGACCTCGGATTGAGGTCAAACCTGGTCTGGTCTGGTCTATGGAGATCCCTAAGTATTATGATTGATTGGATAGATATAAATTAGAAATGATGAGGGATAATGACAAAACGATTATGAGAGAAACCCAACCCCTTTTACATCTCATTTCTCGTATTACTCTCTCTATATTGAGGATTCAATCTTCTTGTAGGGATTCTTTCAAGTATTATCACTTTCATGTACAATTAGGTTATCTTTGTTTTTTTTTTATACATAAATTTTAGGAAGAGTATATACCCTTTCTGGTCCCTAACAAAAAACACGATCCCCATTTTGGTCCCTTAAAAAAAGTCCTTTTTTAGTCCATAAAAAGGACGAATAAGGGTCGATTTGTTGACATTTTGATCCCTCACAAGTTTCCAAAAAGCCATTTTTAGTCCCTTGAAAGGACGAATAAGGGTCGATTTTTTTGTAAGGGACCAAAATAGGGTCCGTGTTTTTTGTCAGGGATCAGAAAGGGTATTTACTCTTTTAAGAAAGGGGTTGGGTTCACCCATGATCCAAGGGCGCAGCGAAATCTCCTTTCCTCCTAGGTGATCGATATTTGGCGGGCGAGCCGTCTATTACTCTCGGCGTTAACCTAGGCACTTGGGAGCTAGGATGCCTCTCCCAACACCTTGACTAACTCCGGGATCGAACCCCTCCCTTTTTGCGAGAGTGTCCACCCCGACGTGGGATTTATTTTGGGATTTAATTTAACTTTGAAGGAAACATTATCTCGGGCTTCATTTTCTTGTCTCCCCCGTAAGTATCCATCGAGTGACTAAGAATTAATGCTTAAAGCATACACTATTAATTAGTCTAATCATTCTCATCATTACTAATTGATGTCTTTGGAAATATATATAGACACGCACATGCACACACGAATCAACCGCAATATTAAGATTCGGACATAATCACACTTCTAAAATTAGCTTAGCTCGGTACGCCTTTATCTTTTTCTTTCACTATTTATTATTATTATTATTATTTATTTAGAAAGTGAAGGAAATCACCAAGAGGGGGTGAATTGGGGATTTAAAAAATTCTTTTTCGATCACCCACACAACAGATGCAAACCAGAGTAAAGTGGAGATAGAGAAGAAGAGCTTTGACACAAAGGATTTATACTGGTTCGGTCCAACTCCTTGACCTACGTCCAGTACCCAGACTCTATGGGATTTTCCACTATCACTAAAATCAGATACACACTCTGTACTCAAGAGTTATCATCTCCCTAGGATATACTCCCCCTTACAAGTTGTACTCTGATTATCCCAATCTCCAAGTCCCACGACTTGAGATTATAACAATGAATGATATACGAGATATGAACTCTCTCACGAGTAGATAAATGATAAACACTCGAAACTCGATGTATCAAAGATACAAATGAAAATAAAGCGATAAAAGACTAAGCTTTCTTTGTGTGCGTTTTGTATCTCGTCTTCTCTCTTTGTCCAATTACAAATCTTAATGTATTTATAGTGATTTGAAGTAGATGAACGTTATAGATCCGTTGAGGCTTGAACCCATTCAAAAATATAGTCAAGTTATGGGTCTTTCTCCTTGAATCTATCTCGATGTGACCACTTGCTGTTTGAATATAGCTGTTGGGAACTTTTGCAGATTTGAATATTTGAATTTTGGTTCTTCCCATGTGGTCTTATTTGAAGAATGATGATGTTCAGCTTTAGTTGGTAGTGGCCATGTTGTCTGCTTTGAGAAACGGTTGTCTATCTGCTAGGTTGTCTTCCATTTGCTTTGTTTTAAAAGATATATTAAAATATTGAAACTTGCACATTGAGAAGCTTTATTTGATTTTAAATCAAATCCATATCTTCTGAAATCTCGCAAGCAAACTAGTTAAGACTGGTTAGAAATATAGATAAGAATCATTTAAATCATATACAACCAATTCGCAGATTCAGGCTAATGTATAAATCAAACTGAACATTTCAAACCAAACTGCGTTCATCAGTTCCATCGTCACAAACTCGAGTTTGCAATGCTAGGCTCGAGTTTGCTTATCATTTAAAAATGAAGTTTTGTCTCTGTATGGACCAAACCTGAGGTTTGCAGAAATAAGCTGGAGTTTGTAAATTTTCTTCAGGACCAAACCTGAGGTTTGCATGTCTAGACTCGAGTTTAGACTTCTGTCGAGGAAACATCGTGAAATGAGTTTTGACGACATTTTGAGTAAAACACAAACTCGAGTCTATAAGTGAGCGAACTTGAGTTTGAGACTATTCATGTCGAAAATCGGTTTTAGTTCTCAAAACACAAACCGGAGGTTTCAGGTGCAAACTCTAGAGTTTTCTCAAGCTAAAATCATTTTGCTCTCGTAAGGCACAAACTCGAGTTTAACATCTTAAACTCGAGTTTTCTCAACTTAGAAAACTTTTGTAAAACTCTCGGCTGAGGCAAACTTGAGGTTTGAAGAAGTAGCCTTGAGTTTGCTTAATTATAAAACATTGAAAGCTCTCGAGGGCAAACCCGAGGTTTAAAGAAGTAGCCTCGAGTTTATGAAATTTTTCATTTGAAAAATTCTTCCCGCGAGAGGCAAACTCAAGTTTGTCTCCACAAACTCAAGTTTACATATTTGTAAACTCTTTGAAACTTTTCTCTGGAGGTGCAAACCCGAGGTTTAAGAAACCGTAGTCTCAAGTTTAAAATGCAACGGTGAGTTTTGCCTCTGTCGCAGCAAACTTGAGTTTGCCAAATCTAGGCTCGAGTTTGGCGACGATGTAATGTTTTTGGTTGAAAAACAACAAGTTTAAATAATCATTTACCTTATCCAAAAACATCCATATCTTGTTTACAATTGTCGGTTATCATCAAAACACATATAGAACTAACAATTTCATGCGTTTTCCAATTATTTACCGTACATATGTACCCAATAACTTAAATGATAAATATTAGCTAATTAGTTATTCATAACATTTGTGGATTGATTTTGGCAAATACCATATTTCATTTAATAATGATGCAAGTTGGAACTATGCTCCTTGGAAACTCCTTCTATATATACAATTAATAAGAATATTTTAAAAAATTACAAAATTAATGAGACATAAAAGATTTAATTTTATATTTAGAACTAAAATGAGTCCTTTATCTAATTTTATATTTAGGACCCAATGAAATAATCATTTAAATAAGTTTATTTTAAGTTATCTTACATTACATGAAATAAGTTAAATTTATGGGGAAAATTAAATCAAATTCCTTAGATCTATTATTTAAAATTATTTATATTTATTTTATAAAATTTTCTAATCATACATGGCATGACTAAGTATATTTTTAGTCCTTTCGCCCCCATTTGGTTCACAAGATCGGAGGTAATGCAATGGAATGGAATAGAATGTAATGGAACATAATGTAATGATAATTATTTGAACTTGTTTGGTTCGTTATTAAGGGAAGATGATGCATATGTATACAAATGTTTGGTTGGATTACATTGAAAATGAGAATATATGAGAATAATATAGTAAGAGACAAAATTACCCCTATCTATACACATATGTATAAAGTACATATTGGATTCAATGTTATTTTTTCAATTTTTGTAGTGTAGATGTTGTGTTCATAATAATTTTTAGGGTTAAGGTGCGATTTGGCCAATAAACTATTAGCTCAAGAGTGTCAACACAATTAACTATTAAGTGGACTAAAAATACCAATAAAATTTTAAAAAGAAGCGCCCGATAACATACTTGTAGTTAGCAAAAAGTTAACGTCATTATCTAAGGTGCAGTTGGCCTACGAACTTTTACTCTATGAGCGCCCGTACAAAATTACTGAATTTTACTAAATTAAATAATTTTTTCTCAATTGTCATTATTAAAAACTACTTGTATAGATATCTATGGACAAAAATTACTCATTCTTCAATTTTGTTAAAATTATAATTTGCTAAAATAAACAAAATTTTAATTAAAAATATAATTATATGATTTAAATAAAACTCAAGGTGTTTTATAGTTTATTAGATATGTTAAAAAAAATTATATGATTTATCTTTATTTTAGAAGAAATTTATGTGAGTTAAAAAATTCATTTAATGTTAATAAAATTTAAAAAATCTAAAAAATCTATTATATTCTGAAAGAAATGAAATGAGTTTAATTTTTATTTTTATAAAAAGAACTTAATGGATATCAACGTTGATACTTAATAATATAAATCCAGCAACTTGATGATATATTTGTTAATTAAATGATCTATTGATTATATGAATATGAGACTTGTTGGAAAAAAAAAGATAACTTAAGAAGCTTGAGGAAGGACAATTTAATAATAGCTTAAAGAGAAATTATAATGGGTTAAGGAGCAATTTGGCCTATGAAAGTCCCATATCCATATAAGCAATAGATCATTTAATTAACAAATATATCATCAAGTTGCGATTTATATTATTAAGTATCAACGTTGATATCCATTAAACTCTTTTTATAAAAATACAAATTAAACTTATTTCATTTCTTTTAGGATACAATAGATTTTTAAAATTTTATTAACATTAAATGAATTTTTTAACTCACATAAATTTCTTCTAAAATAAAAATAAATCATATAATTTTTTGTTTGTTTAACATATATAATAAACTATAAAACACCTTGATTTTTATTTAAATCATATAATTATTTTTTTAATTATTTTTTTATTTTAGCAAATTATAATTTTGACAAAATTGAAGAATGGGTAATTTTGTCCATAGATATCTATATAAGTAGTTTTGGATAATGACAATTGAGAAAAAATTATTTCATTTAGTAACATTTAGAATTTTGTCTTGAAATAGCGCTCCTGGTGTAAAAGTTCGTTGGCCAACTCTACTTTTTAGATAACGAAAGTTAACTTTTTGCTAATGACATTGTGTTGGGCACTCCTTTTTAAAAGTTTGTTGTGTTGGGCACTCCTTTTTAAAAGTTTGTTGGTATTTTTGGTCCACTTAATAGTTAATTGTGTCTGACACTCCTGAGCCAATAGTTTATTGGCCAAATCGCATATCATTGACCCTAATTTTTAATACTTAATGGTAAAAATATTATGCAATGTACATGTTTGGTTCATGATAATTTTTTAATATTTAATGGTGGGAATATTATGTAATGGGATATTTTAATGGTAGAATATTTTTTTTTTTTATTTTTTTGTGGGGGAAACTTTATATATATATATATATATATATTTTTTAATATAATGAATTAATATTCTTAATATTTAATGGTGGTAGTTATTTAATATTTAATCGCATTTATGAGTGTGCACTTTAGTCAAATTAAAAGCTTATAATGACAATTGTGTCTCTTTCACTTAATTAGAGGATGTTTGCATCCACATTTATCAATCCTAGTAGTGTAATCCTGATTACATCAAATGATGTAACCATGATTAAAAAATGTAATCCTTTTACATTACATAAGCCCAATTGTTACATTAGGATTATAAGTAATCTTTTCCCATGGGATTGAACAATACGACGAATACCTCACCCAAAGGAGGTCACAAGATTTCGACCAAATACCTTGTTGGTTATGATTAGTTTTGATGATGTCTTATATAGATGTTATTCTTAAGAGTAAAAAGGTTGCATACTACATTTACATTCTACTTGCACTAATTCTTATGTTTAATGTTGATGTGAAGTATAGAATGATTAGGAGAAGAAAAGAAGAGGAGATATTGAAGAAGGTAGAAGGCTGAAGAAAATGATGAGCCCAAGCTAAATGATGAACAATGATCAAGATAGGAGATAAAAAATGGAAGAACTTGCTGAATGGAATGAAGATATCATTATCCAAGTTCTAAAATTGATCCTAGAAGTCTCCATGATCAAATGGAAGTTGGAATGGCTCAAATCAGAGTTAAAAACAAGGAAATATAAGGTTCGAATGATCCAACTTGAGTTATAGGGTCCAACTCGAGTTATGTATGATAACTCGAGTTACAAAACGTTTTCAGAGACAAGAGTAACTCGAGTTACCACTTAATAACTCGAGTTAACGCAAATTTTCAGCACCTCTTCTTCTACTCGTTTCACGTTTCACCGGCGGCGAGTGCGTAATTCAATGATATCTCCCAAACTAGGAATCGGATTGAGACGAAACTAGTGGCATATGAAACTAGACTCCCAATGTGTTATTTTGATATGAAATTGAAGCCTAAAGGAGTTTAGATGAGAGATCTATGAATTGTAGAAGTTGACACTACAATTCACGCCACAATTCAGACATAGCTTTGGTATTTTGAGTGTGACTCACAAACGACACATCCAAATGAGCTCAAACCAGTGGCATTTGAATGAAGACATAAAGACCTTTTTGGGGATAGGTCATTTGCTATATTTTAAGTTATATTAAAGGAGATATGGCCTTCAAAAGTTACAGTAAGTTCAAGATGGTTCAAAAACGCTCAACATACAATGAGATTTTGAATGAGTTGTTAACTGAGTTTGGATAAATCAAGTTAGGACTGGAAACTCGAATCAACATCAATCAGAAAGGTAGAATAGAAGAGAGAATATTGAGAAGAGATTCCAACTCGAGTCGGGTCCACCAACTCGAGTCGATTGACACGAGTAATCGACAATTGTGGGAATTTAATGCAACTCGAGTTATGACCACCAACTCGAGTTACTCAAGAAGGCAGAGAGCAATTAGTCACTTTGGCAACTCGAGTTACTAAGGATAACTCGAGTTACAATGCAGATAGAAAGTATCAAGAAGTTTGAAACAAAGGGACAACTCGAGTTACAGACGCCAACTCGAGTTAGAATTAAAACAGAGATGATCTGGCGCTCAAAACAACTCAAGTCAATTAATGATAACTCGAGTCAATATCTCTGCTTCAGAAAATCACCGTGTTCAAAAATCCAAAATCATCATTTGTGATTTTATCAATCCTTATTATCACTCATTACTATTCCTAACTATGTTTAATCAGTTTGTTAATGAGTTTTAGATGATTATATGAAGGATTAACATTAGATTACAAAAAGAAGATGATTACGTCAGAGTTTACAATGATAACATTCTCCAACGATCGAATAGTTCCAACGGTCATATACGCTCAGTCATATTCAAACCTGGAAGAATTGCCCAATGTTCTTCATTAGCTATAAAAGAAGAAGCATTCAAAATGGAGACGACGAGGATGAGAGTCAAAATGATGATATTCAATCCTACGTTCACTCACACGCACTCTGTTTCTCAATATTATATAGTTTTCGAGAGAGTGTGATGATCGATTATGTACTTTAGTGATTATTATTTATCTACTCAGTGAGAGAGTCTAAACACTTTGATTATCTGTTTAGTGATCAAAACTCAAGGTTGTGGAACCTTTGAGTGTGAGTGTACAATTACAACTTGTAAGGGGAGTGAGTTTGAGAGTAAAAGGATCATCCTTCGTTTACGAGTGTGTGATTGTATCCTTACGATGTGTAAGGGAAGTATCTCGGTAAGAGATTGTAAAGGCTACACAAGTGCCCGACTAAACTTGTGAGGTTGTAAAGGCTTTTCTCTTGTGCCTGGTTAAACAAGGAGATAGTGGAGAAAATCTCAAGTGGAGCTTGGGGACTGAACGTAGGTCAAGGATTGGGCCGAACCAGTATAAATCTTAGTTTGCATATTCTCTTTCCTAAACTCTTATATTTCCAGCATATATGTTTGAATAACTGAATATTGCTTTATAAATTATTTCTGTCATTCGAACTACTTTCAGTAAGTTGTGAAATGATTTTCAAAGTTCCTAAAGTTTCATCAAACACCCAATTCACCCCCCTCTTGGGTGATAGCCAGGTCTTTCATACCTCACCCAGATGACTGTTCCTTGTTAATTAATTATAAGTACAGTGGTAATTATCCAAAGATTTTTACTAACCCCTTTGCATCAGAGTGCCAGCAAAGCGTGGTGCGTAATACAGTAGAACCCTTTGATTCTTTTTCTTCAACCTTTGCAATGTTTAATGTGAATACTTTGTTAAAAGATTATGAGTATGATTTACCATACCCACAACAGTCTTTACCTAGATGGGATGAAGAAACCCCCATACTCATGAATGAGAGTACAACTTCATCTAACTTCACTCAGATTCTTGAACATCATGCTTCAAACATACCTAGGCCAAATTTTGGGAATCAACAGCAAGTCCCTCTACCAACAGCAAGACAACAACAAGGGAGACAGCGTGGCAGAAACTACCCATACGAGTATGTTAGTAGCCTCCCTCGTGCAAATTTTAACGATGGATCAGTATTAATTCTTGCAGGTACTCCCCCACAGCTTTGGGAAGAAGTAATAGGACGATGGGAGTCATCAACCATTCTACACTTTGTTCAAATATTGCTTTCGCAAACAACCAAGAGAAGGTCAATTACATTGAGAACCTTCTAGGGGAAACAACTAAGTATTACTACTTAAATTGGACTCACACCTTCCCCACAGAATATACTAGGTTAATAGCTTCAGCCGATAATACACAGAATGTGACATGTCAGATTAGGCAGTTAATCATAAGCCAAGACCCTTTTAGGGGATCAACAGAAATGCAGGCTAAGGCCTTATAGGACATAGAAAGGCTTGTCATAGAAAATATGAAGGATATAGATAACTATTCTGATGCTTTTCTTAACCTAGCATCAAAATCTGGACAAGCTTTTACCCAGAATATGAGTGATAAGTATTTTAGTGAATTACCACCACCCTTTAACAGTATCATAAAGGATGAATGGTATAAAAATTATCCCACGAAACACGGGGGATAGCCCCTAGATTAGTTTTTACAAAGGAATACCTCAAAAGAAAATGTATAGAAAATGAGGTAGCCAAACAGGGTAAAAGATTACAATTTACGTAAACAAGTGTATATACCAGGATATTTCCCCAAGGAAAAGAAAATAATTAGGAGAGCCACTAATTACAGAAATGGGATACCCCGGAAAAATCACATTAGAAAATTCAAGCGACATAAGCCTCCCACCAAGAAATGTAGGTGTTATGTATGTGGAGAAGGCCATTTCGCCAGGGAATGTCATAACAAAAGAGGTAATACAGAAAGATTTGTCATTTATCATTCACTTGATTTACCTCAGGATTTTGATGTTGTTAGCATTGATCAGGATGACCCTGATAATGACAGTGATATTTGTTCAGTAATAGATGATGAGGCAGATAGCAACATCATCACAGATATGTTGTTAATCCCTAATTTTCCTATTCTTGTTTTATCTGAAGATTGGAACACGTCTAGGGTTTTAAAAACTCTGCCACCTACACAGAACATTTGTCATCATGATTTTGAAAATTATTTTGAAACACCAGGACCCCCTAAGTGCTATTTTTGTGATTTATTCTTAAATCAGAGGATATGAACAAGGTGTAGATTCTGTAATCTAATCCTTTGTTATCTATGTGCTAAAAGCAAATTAGGATTCAAGTTTGAAGCGTTGCCTGAACCAGTTAGCTCTACCACAGACTGTCCCACTTTGGTAAGAGAACTTATCAACAGAAATAGGGGTTTAGATACTCAAGTAGAACAATTACAACAGCAACTGCAACAAATTAAAGGTAAAAATGAGGATCCTAAAGGAGAACAAGGCATACAAAATGTTCTCAGACAGAGAAGCTTAACAATAAGAGAAAGTATACCCTGCACTTCAGAACCAATAATTGAGGATTGTAAAGAATGTGACACTGTCCTTCATTATCAAGGTTCACCTCCCGAAAGAGGAACGGTAAAGAATAATTTACTAAATTGTTTTGCTACAATCTATGTGGACAACCAATCTATTGTGGTTAGTTGTATCATAGATACAGTGCAAGCGGGCCGCATCTCCCCAAATGCAATTCCCGGACATTTCTATGAAGAGATGTATGGACAAGTTCATGTTCTTGCTCTTAAGTCAGAAATTTATGTAAAGTACAAATTGAAAAGTGCTCACATTAAGTTCAACAAGGAGAGATATCCCCTTCCCATGACTTATGTGATGAATTTTGCTCTTGAGGATAGAACTCAACTTATTGTAGGGAAGAATTTTTTAGATAGTGCAGAAGGAGGATATTTGTGCTTAGGAAATGAATTCATAATCCTAAAACACATAGATAGGATAATTACTTCTCCAATCAGCAGAAGTACAGATTCTTTCACTCCCCCCTAGCAAGAGCACATGTTTTCAGGTTTTAGAAGAAGAAATAGAAGAATTAGAGGATAGTGAACTTGTATAGGATTGGTTATGTTTTAATATAGGAAAACTAACAGATTTTGAAGATCAAATGAATCCACTTCTGAACAAACTTCAACAGCTTCAGGTAATAGGAGATAATCCCACAGCCTTATGGGAAAAGAACAAGATCACTTGTAAGTTAGGGATCATTAACCCAGACCTAACTATACAGGATAAGCCCATAATCCCTTTACTTGCAGAACAGGAAGCATATCAAAAACATGTAGATTCACTACTGCAAATAGGAGTAATAAGGCCCAGTCAAAGTAGACATAGGACAGCAGCCTTCATTGTACACTCAGGAACAACAGTTAACCTTGATGGTTCCACAGTTAGAGGTAAAAGTAGGTTAGTTTTCAATTATAAAAGATTGAACGATAACACATATAAGGATCAATACAGCCTCCCAGGAATGGATTCCTTACTTCAGAAGATTAAATCCAAAAGGATTTACAGTAAGTTTGATTTAAAATATGGATTTCACCAAGTAGCAATGCATCTAGAGTCAATCACTTGGACAACTTTTTGTGTTCCCCAAGGACTTTTTGAATGGCTTGTGATGCCATTTGGTTTGAAGAATGCACCAGCTGTCTTTCAACGAAAAATGGATAACATCTTCAAGAAGTACAGTTTTATTGTTTGTTATATTGATGATATTCTGATATATTCTGATGATATATCACAGCATGTGCAGCATCTTAAAATATTTTTTGACGAATGTGTTACTCATGGACTTGTATTGTCAAAAACCAAATATAAACTAGGAGTAACCAAAGTAGAATTTCTAGGATTGGAAATAGGAGAAGGTAAAGTTAGACTACAACCTCACATAGTTAAAAGTATAATTGAATATCCAGAAGAATCCTTAACAGACCTAAAAAGATTACAGAGGTTTTTAGGAATACGTAATTATGCTAGGAATTATATCCCTAATCTCACAAAGTACACAGGACCTTTGTACTCAAAGTTGACTCCTCGAGGTGAGAGGAAGTTTAACAAACAGGATCTGAAGAAGATCACAGAATTAAAGAATATAATTAAAAATCTCCCAGACTTAGAACTTCCCCCAGAGGACAGTTATATCATTATAGAGTTTGATGGATCTCTCAATGGATGGGGAGGAGTCCTTAAATGGAAACCTCACAAAGGTGACCTAGCCTCTGAGGAAAGAGTTGCAAGGTACGCCTAAGGTAAGTATAAAACAACAATCTCAAATATAGATGCAGAAATTATGGCTTGCATCAACAGTTTGGAAAATTTTAAGATTTTCATTATTGATAGAAAGGAGTTTACCCTCCGGACAGATTGTGAAGCTATAATTAGCTTCTACAATAAACTTGCTACATCTCGAAAATTAAGCAGGAACAATGGGTAAGATTTTGTGATTATTTAACTTGTACAGGAGTAACTGTTAATATGGAACACACCAAAGGTAAAGATAATATAGGGGCAGATAAGTTGTCCAGAATAATATCTAACGGTGTTTCTTTTGCCTATGTAGAGATTCGAGATGAACGGGAAGGCACCAGCAAAATCATCCGAACAAGTTAAGGAAATAATGACATTTGGAGGATCGTCGACTTAGGGCCCGTTTGGGAGTTGCTTTTGGAAAATGATTTTCACCATTTACGAGGCAAAACCTAAGTTTTGGAGAATGATTTTGGAGAATGATTTTGAAAAAAACTGATAGTGTTTGGATGTTTTTATCAGAATAGCTTTTGAGGGATCAAATTTACTAAAAAGGACATTAGCTTTTTGTATAATTGCATTTAAAGGATAAAGTGGTATTTTAAATATCATAAACATTATATTCAATAATAAATACTAAAAATTACATAAAATTGTTAGAAAAATAAATTTCTATCATTAGTGAATTATGTAACATGATAAAAATTAGATCAAACATATATGTATTAATAAATTGTATAGAAAAAATATTTGTAAAAAAATTCAACATGCTTTTTTGCTTAGAAAAAAAAAATCAAAATACAAGAGTGAAAAAGTAAAATGGTGAGAATGTCTTCGACCAAAAAAAAAAAAAGTGAGAACGTGAATTGTTGCAAGAGAGAGGAGAGATGAGGTAGGTTTAAAGGATTAAAATTGAGGGTATTTTGGGGTTTGGTGGGACCCACAATTTGCAAAATGAGTTTTGAAAAGCTAAAAGTGGAAAAAATTTGGATTTGGCAAAACCTAGGTTTTGAGCCCAAAACCTAGGTTTTGGGGAAAAAATGAGGTGTTTGTCAAAACTTTAACAAAACCTAGGTTTTGTTTCCAAAACCTAGGTTTTGAAGGTTGCCAAACAGCTCTAAATATCCACCAGGACACAACAAATCCTTTAAACCTCTACCGCACCTACCCCCTCCGATGATTCACAACAACACTTATTAGATGCTTTACGGAATGCTTCTACAAGACTGCACAAGCACACGCCTTTTGAATGCACTTAATTATTATTTTTCAAAGATACTTTGGAAAAACCCCTAGGCAAGAATTTCTCATTCTATGTCTTGTTTCATGGGGATAGACCAGGAATTTATATAAATTACCCAGAAATGGTCAAAGCACTTGGGAACAATCCTAGACCTTTCTGGCAAGGCTACTATGATTTTCAAAAGGCTTGGGAACAGGCCACAACTACTTTGCCACCACCTATTTTTGTGGAAGGAAAGTCTCCAGGAGAACTACCCCACATTTTATAGGTACAGATTTCCTTATGGAAAACAGATTAAAACAATATGAATTTATTAATGTTTCTCTGTTTCAGTGTAATTTAAATTTACAACAGGAGCTGAATAATGAGCGCAAGGAGAATCAGAGTATGAGAGAACATTTTAAGAAGCTTAACCTTAAGAGCCAAGATTTGAAGATACAGAATAATCATCTACACAATTTACTTTTAGGCACTCAATCTTATAACAGACTACAGATATCTTGTCTTAATCCTAATAAACGAAGGGTCATACAGGAACATTTGGCCAATCTTGTCCCTTTCTTTGAAGTTCAATCACTCATCGAGAAGAGACATGAACAGAAGTTGATGAGCCTCCAACAATAGTTATTGGATCTCCATCTCAGAGCACCTTCAGATGGGAGATATAGAGTTGATCAGGAAGTCACTACTTGGTTCAACACAGAAGGAGAGTATGTTTATGATGGATTCCTTAAATTAGTAATTGATTTGGATAAACCAACCCACAAACTTAATGGGAAGGAATGTCCAATTGATTACTTAGAGTTTCTTGCTTATGGGATGGTAGCCGCATTTATCATTTCTGAAGATTTTAAAGAACTGCCATTCGGAGAAGCTCTAAATGAAGAAATAAGGAAGCTACAAAGATTTGGCACAGGTTTTGTCAAAGCACAATCCCATATTCCTTATTACAGAAGAGGAAAATATCGCCAAAGTTTCCATCATTTCTTAGTTACACCAGTCATTGAACATACTAAAGATGGACTCACTGAGCCACAGTGTAATCAATTTTTAGAAGATCCTCGATTGTACAAAATCCTTGGCGATAAAAGTGCAGATGACTACAGTTCTGAGTCTTTTGAAACAATTGTTCGAAGATCTTGTTATCAAGTATGGATCCCAAAAGATTGTGAACGTCTCTGTGCAATCCAAGCAGGAGTCCTAGATCCAAATCCAGAGAACTATGGTGATGATGGGATGTTCGACGATCAATACATGGCCGACACAGATTAAAGTTCGATATGACAGAAAGTTGCCTACCATAGCTCAATAATACTCTGCTTTTACTAAAGTAGATTCTCTTTACTTTAATAAAGTTGATGCCAGTCTGTGTACTGGAGTTTTATCTTTTATGCCGACTATGTACTATCAATGCTTTTTCGGATTTGTAACGTCTTGAAATCCGCGGATTTGAGTTAGAATTAAGTCCGCACGGTAGTATCATCTTGTATATAAGTGTGGATTCACAGTCTATGGACACCACACGAAGAACCCTCAGAAATCAAGAAGAAATGATTTCACAGAAACTCTGATCTTCCCTCTCTTTCAAATTTTCTTTAGCTTCCAATTGATCCTGTTTGTTAAACTTCCTCTCACCTCGAGGAGACTTTCCTTCCACAAAAATAGGTGGTGGCAAAGTAGCTATGGCCTGTTCCCAAGCCTTATTATGAGTTCACCTATAGAGTAATTAATGGCATTGTTATAATTATGCCCTATTAAATGTAATTAAAAAATGAGTTAATTCATTTTTTAAGAAAGAAAGATGAGAGAAAAGGGTCGAGGATATTATCCATGAATGAAGATAAAATTGAAAAAATTATTCAATTATAATATATTTAATGAGTTAACTAACTTTACTTGTGATGTGAAAATTAGATAAACTTGAGTCACAAGGATGGGTCAAATGCGTTTCATGAGATTAGCCATGACAAAGCAATGCCAATAAGTAAGTATCATTACCAAGGAACCAAATATTAAATAATGAAACATGTTAGGCTTACGAGTAACGACAACACTTTAAAAAAAAAAAAACAAACAAAACTCTCCTAACAATTTCCTCTCGCCTTTTGGTAGAATCCTTTCTACTTTAACATATTTTGTGAAAAGCAACCCTCGAATAATAATTTAATTTGAAAACAATTTGTAAATTAGTATATCGGTGTTGGCCAAAAAGATTAGTAAAACGGAGTAGTAATAATAAAATAAATGAGCATGATTGTTATATATATATATATATATATATATATAAAATTAGCATGAGCAATCAATTACTTACATGGGTAATTTAAAAATGGTTAAAGTATATGTTTAATTCTTTATATTTGTATCAAGTTTCAATTTAATCTTTTAAGTTTATAAAGTATACTTTTAGTCTTATAATGATGACTCAACAAATTTAAGTAATCACCGGGCAATTAAACATTGACGAAGCATATTCACCTTTTAATTTTAATATTTTAAATCCTGTATAAATTTAAAAATATTAATTAAAATAAAAATAACCCCGTGCGCATGGTTATTACACCCAGATCGGACCAGACGGTTCTGACCGGAAACCGGCGAACTGGCCATGACATCGGTCTGATCTACCATAGAAACCGGGGTCAACTTCTTCTTCCTTTTTTTAAACTCACCTTGACAGTTCCAACATGAAAGAGAGAGAGAGACCAGAGACCGCCGGTGAGATCGATGAGGAGAGAGACCAGAGCGACCGCTACTTCTTTCCTCTTAGAAATCGCCGAGATCGACGAGGAGGGAGGCCACCGGATATTGAGTGAGACCAACAAAGGCTGTGGGTGGATGGCTAAGCAGTTTTTGAAGCTGTGGGTGGAAAATGAAGAGGCTCCAACTAGACATGTGCAAAGCTTTGATGTATAAGGAAATGGAAAATGCACTGCTACCAGGGCCAGCTACTTTTCTTTGTAAAGGAAAATGAAAAAGTGAATAGATGCGCCTAGCTATCCGTGAGCTATAACTCTGCAAGACGTGACATATGCTACTCATATCACTCTTTCACTCTTTCCAAACATTATTTGAAAATAAAATGGATTTTATTTTATTTTTTAATTTCACATCAATAACTCGAAATATTTACTTTCTTACCGGTTTGGTCCTGGTTTAGTTCTGGTTTAACTTTGGTCTGATCCATTAACCTTTAACCCAGTATCCCGACCGGTTCACTGACCGATCCGGTTTTAATAACCTTGTTTGTTTGTGCATATTGTCCTAGATTTCATGTCAACAACACTTCCCAAATTCATCCTGTAGCAGTGAACAATTGAAGAGCATTTCAAAACCCCGTAGGATGTTCATACAATTGAAGAGCAGGGCCACTTCACTGGCTCCGTCCAACTAGAAGAGCCGGAAAATCGATGGGCCGACCCTTTTAAGCCCTGGCCCTTCAAGGGCCGAGCTTGAAAATTAGAAGAATTAAATGAAATTGGCCTTGCAAGACTGCCCTGGAGGGTCTTGGGCTTAAAAGGCCAACCCTTTTAATTTTTTATTATTATTTTTTAGATCCATGGATTCACATATGATGGTAATTTACTAATTTATATGTATTTTGTATTTTTTATAGAGTTATTTATCTATTTAAGTACTATATATATAATAACTATACTCTGATTTTATGATTTAGTTTATTACTTGTTGTAGATAGAGATTATGAATGTATTCATGATAGGGTAGAAGAAATTCATGATATTCTTACTCATGAAGTAGAGCCAACTACTCAAAGTGAAGCACAATCAAATTCTTTAAAATTGATAATAGTGGCGAAGAAGATAACAATGATAGTTATCGTACTAATGTTGCTTAGTGGTATGCTTCTTATGTTTTATAGAGTTATTTATGGACAATAGTTTGCATTTGATTATGAATTAGTTAATGTGTTTATCTTTTGGATGATTCATGTTATTTGGATATTAATGTTAATAACATTTATTTGATAAATTAAAACTTTAATTGTTGTAATTTATTAATTATATTTCTTTAAAAAAACGGAAAGTTAAAATTTAGAATCATTGGCAGACACTAAAATTTTGAGAATTTTGATAATATATATATATTTTGAAGGAATTTGTATCAAATTATCTAGGTGGTGTGGTTGGTTATAAGTCTACACACTTGATTAGAGGTCCCCCGCTGGAACCTTACTATCCTCCTCTCTTCCTTTTTTTTTTTTTCATTTTCATTGTTCTCTTCCTTTTTTTCTTCCTTTTCATTGATCTCTCAAGTCTCAAACCTCGCTCATTGCTCTCCAAATCTTGTCTTCTTCCCTGTTTGTTGCCGCCACCGTCGCTCTATCAATCTCATCTTCTTCCCCGTTTGCTGCTGCAGCCGTCACTCTTTGTTCTAGGTCTGCCATTGCTTTATCCACTGTCTCAACTGTCGCACAGCAAGCTGTCTTAGCTTCCCCTGCTCTGTCATTTAGCTCTGTCTTCCATCGTTGAGTTCGACAGCTAAGGCTCATTCCTGAGGTGTTTGGCAAGATTCAAGGGCTGGTCATGCTTAATTTGTTGAGCAATCAGCTGATGATGAGTAGATCCTCTCTTACTCTTGAAATCAATTAAAGCTTGTTTTCTGATTTCTACTATTAGATTATCGAGAGTGAGTGTTCTTGTAGGGCCACTAAATTTTCTTCTAGTAGAGAGGTTGAGAAAAATTCTAATTCCTTGTGTGGATACGTAATAGAAATTATATTCTTTTCCTTAGAGGTTCAATAATCAATGATGCCTCCATTTCACAAAAGTATAATCTCTATTCTCTTATCTAATCTAGAAATTTTTCACAAGGATTTGGGAACAAAATCAGATTGTGTGTTATTCTATGGCTATGTTTTTTGCTCTAAATCCCAACAAGATCACGCTATTAACCTATGTTGTACAGATTTTGACACGATTTTCAATACGTTCCTAATACATAATGTCGATACGTTCTTTAAAAATACTAATATTTAGATATGTTTTAGTATTATATAATAATTTTAATATAAAAAGTGTATTTTATATTAATAAAATATAATAAAAGAAAATCATAAGCACAAATTAACTACATCTCCACTATTAACATATCCATGCCAAAATAGACAAAACTGCCATTTGACCATTTGACCGTGCTCAAATATCATATTGTCTCCACGTCATCACAGTCTGAGCATATTTGTCTACATTCAGCCATTCACTCCAGCGCCCAGCCCACCAGCGGAAACCCTCATCCATATATGTTAAAGAATCAAACTTTGTTCTAAGATCCGGTGGCTCCGAATCTGAATCTGCCTCTTCCTCTTTCGCTGATCTCCATTACGCGCTTTCGTCTGGTAAATCTCTCCCTTTCCCCAACCCTGCTTCATTTCCAAAAATTCTTAGATCTGTTTTTAATTCAGATTCCGATTCTTGTGCCCCTTTCCGATCTCGCTTCGTGTTGATGTCCATGCTGAGAGACGGAGGCGACATCGGATTTCTGATCTCGCTTCGTGCTTGTTGACCACGATACGCGAATTCCCGTATCAGACGCGTGTCCGATACGTTAAAAAACAAAATTCTGCCGTATCGGTGCTACATTATTAACTGTCCAATTTGCTTGCACTAAAGTTTCAGTAAGATTGTACCATTTGAGAATTACTTTGGGTTCTCTGAACTTCCAGATTCTGCCAATCTCAGGCTCTTAGCTGTGACTGAAAATTTGCATGTTTTCTGGGCTACGAATTTGCATTTGTTGTGGTGCCTTTTTGTTCAACTCTAATTCTGAGCTTAACTGATTTGTAACTTGTGCTGCTTTTAGATTCATTTTAGCAAATTGTCAAGTATTCACTGCTATTTGCTGTCACTTGATTGAGTTGTAGAACTGTCTGTGCTTATTGTTCTGCACCAAACTGATTTATCTGAATTGGCCGGAACTTTGAAAACTTGCACCAAGAACTTGTTTGATACTTTGATCCAGATTGTTGCTGCTGTAACTGATTTTACTTGTGGCACTGTAATTGGCTTGCTGTGCATTTTGAGGAACTTTTTTGGACTCTTCTGCTACTTACAAGTGTTTTTGCATCAATTTTTAGCCTTTGAATTGTAATGCAGTCACATGGAATTTTAGGATTATGTCTCATTTATTTTGAATTGGTGTTGCGGGAATTTAAGATTGAAAATTTCCAGATTTGCACAATAGTAAGTTTTTTGAAGGTTTATACCAAATTTGAGCAAGGTTGATTACTTGGATACTAAATCCAGTGACAAGAGACCAATTTCCCTTCGTTTGTACCATTGTTTAGAGTGTTTCCTTTGCTGAAATTACAAAAAAATAAAATAAAAAATAAAAAAAAGACTTGAATTCCTCATTTGTTTTTAGCTTGTTTCTCTGCTTTTGAGTCAAATGGGCTTGAACGGGTGTGCTCTTAGTCTGCATTTCTTCTTTCTTCTTTTGAACTCTGATACTCTCACTAGAACTTTTATTCAAATCAGTCTGTCCAGTGACTGAAGTCTTCTTGAGCTTATAAAAAAAAAGCGTGCTAGTTCTGGAATTTTGTTTTTAGATTCAGACAGCTTTGGTTGCTCAATTGTTTTGCTATTTGTGCTGGTTTTCTTTTGTTTTGAGCTGAAGTGACATTACTTGTCATGTTGCCCTGTTTATGTGTCAGTTTTAGGATGCAATTGTGTTAAATCTGGTTGATTCATGATTTTCATCCCTTGATTTGTGTGATAGCTTGGTTTAAAACAATTTCTGCATCAATCTTTCAGTGGATGACTTGAGAGCAAATACAGAGTATTCTGGATACACTGTTGCATCACCTATTATCCAATGGTTTTGGGAGGTCGTTCATAGTTTCAACAAAGAAGACAAGGCACGATTGTTGCAATTTGTGACAGGCACATCTAAGGTAAACTGCTTCAATATAATTTTAATATCCCAATGTTAATTTATCTTGTTTTGGATTACTTGCTGATTACTTACTAAATTGACATAGAGTGCGAATTGTTTTGGAAGCATGATCTGATTTTTGTCCATTTATTATAATTCTTCATTCTTTTATATCCCAATGTTAATTTATCTTGTTTTGGATTATCTTGTTTTCAATTGCTCTGTCCCCACTTTCCATTTATTATAATTCTTCATTCTTTGATTTCTTGTGGTCGAGTTGCTTTGGAATTGGAAATCAGAGCTTTAATTGCTTAGTGTCCTTGTATGAAAAAAGATATAATGTTATAGGTTTCGATAGAGGAAGCATTGAGATGAGCTACCTGAGTGTCCCTAATCTTGTCAAACTTTTTTCCTTCTAGAATGCATTATTTTGTCCCTAATCATAGCTTCAGTTGCATTATTTTGTTTTTTAATGCATTTAAAACTTCCCTTAAAAAAAAAAAAAAAAAAAAAAAATTCAAAGAATCCTCAAATCCCCCTCACTAATTGTGCACACACAAACATAAAATCTTTGTTCCGCCACTATTTAGAATAGTAACTTTCGGGTCTTGTAGGGCCAGCCCTAGCCCAGGCCCTAACCCTTGTGCTCTCAAGTTGGGCGTTGAAAAACAAATGTTTTTCTTACCCTAGGCCCTATAGGACCAGGTCGGCCTTGATTCCCAACTCTACATCCAAGTAACGTGTACGCGCTCTCTCCTCCCATCTCTTCTAACCTTTTTATTTTAGGGTCAACACTTCTGACTTTTTGGCGCCCTTGTTAAATTGTATACTTTGACAAAAAATATCACACATAAATTATTATAATATTTTAAAAAATAGGGTGCATGACCTAACTAGACACCTTAATATAATAAATATAAAAAATTTCACCGAGCTCCTAAAAGTATACAAGATGAGTTAAAGAAAACCTTATAAGACCAGGATGAATACCTGACTCGATGCAAAAAAATTTATTTATATGCTTTAAAAGTTGTTTATTAAATTCATCTTATATAAAAGGTATACAAGTTTGTTTTATAAAAAGTTGCTATGATTTAAAATTATTTTCCTTTCGGAGAATGATCATTCCCCTTAGCCGGCCTACTCCCTTCGGCGTCCTCTCCCCTACCTTTGTCGGTCTCTGTCTTCAGTGCGCAGCGTTCGCATCTCATTGGTATGCAATTCAGATTATGATTTTAGTTTGTTCTAAAGGTCCTTTTGTACTTGTGGTGCTGTATGTGCTTTAAATTTAAAAGTGAGAGAAGGGGTTTCCAAAGTTGGGGTTTCTACTGGATGCAAGCATCGTCGCTTCTGTACCTTTGGTTTTGTATGTGCTTTAAATGTCAACGATTCAATTGAAAGCATGACAATGGAAATCATTGACATAAAAACCTTGATGCTTTTTTTGGCAACTTTCATTTTCATTCTTAAGTTGATTGTCAAAGATTAAGAGAGGGATTTTGGCATATCCAACTTTCAAGAATAACTCTCCTATTTATCTAGTACTAGTATAATTTGGTTTTTATCGAGTTATTGAATCTATGCTAGCTAATAAGAATTTATTTTCTTTTGTTTCTTCATGTATTCCTCAACCATCATTTTCCTATTTGAATGTTATCCGTAAGTTTGATAGATTGTGACACAGCACGTTAGTTATGATATATATGCTGTACAATATTCATGAAAATTTTTTGACCCTGTGCTATGTTTTACCTAAACATTACTCTGGAGTTTTAGCTAAGAATTTGATGGATGAAGTAACCTAATTATGTGCTCTTTGTATATTATGCAATTCCAGAGATTTGCTTTTCAAGATGGCTAAGGACCAACCAGCATCTGTGAAAGATGCAGTTTTTAAATTGCAACTATTCCTTCTTGAAGGCATTGAAAATGAAGACCAGTTGTTTGCAGCTGGATCTTTGATGTCAAGGAGCGATTACGAAGATGTGGTAACTGAACGATACATCACAAACATTTGTGGTTATCCAATCTGCTCTAATCCTTTGCCATTTGAATCTGATCGCCCTCGGAAGGGTAGATATCGGATTTCTTTAAAGGAGCATAAGGTTTACGATCTACATGAGACATACAAGTATTGTTCTTCCAAGTGTGTCATTAATAGTAAATCTTTTGCTGGGAGCATGCAAGACAAGAGATGCTCAGTTTTAGACCCAAAGAAACTTAATGAAATTCTAAGGTTGTTTGGGAATATGGATGTGTGTCTAGACAAAAAAGTTGGAAAGCTCCGAAGAATTAGGTTTGTCCGGCTTGACAATTCAGGAGAAAACAGAAACTAGCATTGGGGATGTGTCTTTGGAGCAAAGGATTGGTCTATCAAATGCTATTGAGGGCTATGTCCCAAAACAAAGAGATAGCAATTCTAAGGGTTCTTCTCGGATGAATATTAAAAAGGGTGAGAATTTCATGGCATTTTTTGTTCTTTCTAGGTGCATAATTAGTCATATGCATATGCTTTTTCTTGCTAGTGGTGAATCCACAAATTTGGAGCTGGGATCTAATTGTTGCTATGTTTATGAAGTGAATGAATAGAATCTCTAGTTTTTATTTTGGTTTATGAGAAAGTGAGCTTTGATTGTGCATTGCAGGGTCTAAAACCTGCCATGGCAAGTTAAGCAGTGGTAAAAATTTGATAATCAATGAGATGGACTTCACCAGCACGATAATTACTCAAGATGAGTATAATGTATCTAAGTTGCCATTTGATCAAAAAGAGACAGATTCAGATTTTAAAATTAAGACATTAGAAATGAATTGCCAAAATCTAGAAAATCTGAAATCTTCATCTAATACTTTGAATGTTAATTCTGAGGAGCAGTCGATAGGAGTTAGTGATAAACTTGTCAGGGACGGTGATTACAAAATTCAAGAGGTGTCCTCATCATTTAAAAGTGATATCAATATAAGTATGTCAAGTGTAGAGAAGGAACGAAATGCCAAGGAAATCAACAAATCATCTGAAATAATGCCCATATCTTCTGTTGAACAATTAGGCAAAAGTGGTGTTAAGAACTATGATCCCGTATCAGAAGGACAATGTGAAGTGGAACAGAATGAATCTCGAGAGAAATTATTGCGAGAAAATGAGGGAAATAGTCAAGTTGCAACTCATGGCAATACTTCTGCTTTCAATTTAAATGCTGCAAATGCTGAAGAGAAACTTGTAGAGAAAGAAACTAGGTTGAGCAAGAGTAAACTCAAGTCCTCTCTCAAAACATCTCGGTGAAAACAAGCTAAGTCGTTCATTACCGGGCCGATAAGAAAACAGATGGGCTTACGGGAGTAAGAGTCTTTGTGATTTTGAGGGATTGAGAGATATGAAAGAATCTTCTGTAGGTAGTACACATGTTGATGATGATGAAACTATTTTACGTGATGCCTCTACGTAAGCCCGTGCAATTGCTTTGAGCCAGGCATCGGCGCGCTTGCATCCGGAGGATCCGATGCCACCGAGGCCGGTAATTTCTGTTTTCTTTTTATAGTTTTCCACTTAGACCATATTGCTCATTTTTGACGGGTTCTTGTCTTTTCCTAAATCTTGTTTAGTTTCGATCTTTGGTATAATCATATTGCCGAGCCCTCAAAATCCTGGTGAAGAACAGACTGTAGAGGAAGTTGATGCAATAGAAAAGGATTTAGTTTCCCTAAAATGGCCTAGAAAACCCGGAATTTTAGATAATGATTTGTTTGACTTGGAAGATTCATGGTATGACCCTCCACCGGAGGGTTTCTGTTTGACTGTAAGTCTTGTTAGAATTTGTACAAGTTGTATGCATTTTCAAGACATGCTTTTATTTTTGAAGTGATTAATGCTTTCTTAACTTCTTTCAGTTGTCACCTTTTGCAATGATGTGGAATGCTCTATTTTCATGGACAACATCATCTTCTCTGGCATTTATATATGGAAGGGATGAAAGCTTTCATGAAGAATATCAAATAGTTAATGGGCGAGAATGTCCCTGTGAAGTTGTCTTAGCTGACGGTCTGTCATCAGAAATAAAAGAGGCTCTTTCCGGTTGTCTTGCTCGAGCTTTACCTGGACTTGTTGCCGATCTCAGATTGCCAACACCAATATCTACCTTGGAGAAAGGGATGGTATGACTTTGGAGTTATGTGATTTTGTTCTAGATTATGATTTGGCGTGGTTGAGTTAAAAAAATGAAACTTGGAATAGAGGATAGTTGTTGCTAAGTCATTCCTTATGGCTTAATTTGTGGAGATATACAATGCATTGCCTTTTGTAATTGCCTGAATGTACTATTATTGAATGCTGATTAGGTGATAAAGTATGCCCTCCATTTTTGGTATGACTTGAATATCATTTTTGTTTACGGAAAATGATGAATTGGCTCTCTGATGTGGGTCATAGAAAAGAGCATGCTTTATTGGATATGTGAAGGACTCCAAGGTTCCCAAATTACTTCATTTTATAAAATGGACAAAATATCTTTGTTTGGAATTAGAATAGGTGATTTGATGTGGGTTTAAGGCCATGGATGACTGTTTCTGCTACCTGGTTATTGGAATCCCACAGCAATAACGCATTATTTGGTTTTTATAAGGATTGGCTTGAATACTTACTATGTAAATTTGAGGAAAATCTTGTGATTGTAGTTTATAGGATTTTAAAGGTAATTGAAAGTCAGGGGCCATGCCTGGGGTGGCAGTGCAGAATAAAGATGAGAGAAAGTAAACAGAAAAAGATATACATATCAGTGAATTCATAACCCAAAATCTCCTTGATTTGACATTGTTTCATTTTTGAACGATAGTAAAGGAACTTGAATTTCTTTATAGTGCTAGGACTTTGATTCCTTGAGTGATGTTTATGTTGGTGTAATTTGGGATTAGGTTTTAATTATGGGAATATGGCAATAAAAGAGTTGGCTTGGTTTTGGGATATTTTTTACAAGTTTGATTAGGAATTTATTTCCTATTTGCAATGGGGTTGCTTGATTTCAAGTTTTGGATTTCATGTCCTAGTGGAATTAAGAGTTACTTGCAATGTCTATGCAATGCTAATGTCTCACGAGATCTTAGTGGGTGTTTGAATTAGCTTATTTTAAGTGATTTTTCTCTGTATGAGGTACACTTGTGAAAGGGGTTTTGTATCATTAAGCGTAAAAGAGCTTCTTTTAAGTGATTATAGCATTTCCCAAACATACACTCTTTTTACATAATTGATTAATTGATCAATAAATTCATGGCATTCCCTTTTCCTTTATTTTGCTTCTTTATAATGAGAAATTGTTCATAATTTATTAGAGTTTGTTTAGAGATAAATATACTCTGTTTTGGGGAAGCAATATTGTGTGAGAGCTCAGAATTTATGCATGAATCACTAATTGTGAACTTCAACAAGCTCAGTTATTAATGGATTGTAGTCTTTTTGGTCCAAAGTATGGATGGTATGAAGAGTTTATAATGTTTCTAGTCATGCTTGTTAACTTTGTATTCATTGAATTAGGGCTAGCTATATTGATGCATTAGAGATGAAGTGTTGTATCTTGCTGGGTGAGTGAATGACTTCAAATATTTTCTTTATATTGTTAACTTCATAGGAACGGTTGCTGGATACAATGTCATTTAAGGATGCACTTCCAGCATTTAGAATGAGACAATGGCAAGTGATTGGTCTTCTGTTCATTGAAGCGTTGTCTGTTTGTAAAATACCTGCTATTATCTCGTACATCACAGATAGGAGGATCTTTCTTCCCAAGGTGAGACCCCCTTATATGACATTTTTGGTCCTTCCTTTCTCTACTTCATTAAATGTTATCGACTCAATTGCTGGAAGTTTCCCTTTTTTAAAAATAAAATAGTAATAATAATAATCTAGCTCATTTTTCACATTGAAAAAGTTATAAAGGCGATGTATTTGGGGGAAAAAACTATTGCGATGTATTCTTAGCTCTATGGGCATTGCCACAAACGTAGATTATGGTTTGTGCCTGTGACTTTATAAGTACCCGCTTACCAAGTTAGATGATGATAACAGAAAAGGAAAGGGATGATAATTTAGTCTAGAGTATTCTTTTTTATTTGAACCTTTTTTCCTCCCAAGTATGTTTGGAGTTAGAAGAATTGAAGAGAGAGGAAACAATATGTTCTTATGAATATCGATAAAAAATGTGAAAATAAAATATTCTCTTCCATTGCTTTTCTCCATTCTAGCATATGATGAAGGTTAAATGGTGTGCTTTTGTTGAGTATTAGCATCTCATAATGTAAGGCACGCCTAATTTGTGAAATTTTGTTAACCATTTTCTCGTTGACTTGAGGAAACAGGTGTTAGACGGATCCCAAATAGGTATGGAAGAATATGAGCATCTGAAGGATCTGATAATACCGCTTGGTCAAGCCCCTCATTTTTCTGCTCAAAGTGGAGCATAACATGGATAATTGATCGCCTACATAATGTTGATGAGTTGAGCCTCTTTATGGGGGGAAAATATTGTTGCGACATGCAATTAGGGTTGGGACAATTCGATGCCCATGGTTCAGGCAAAGAGAAGCTGGCCTTGTTATTATGAGATTTTGTATTCTGTGGAGCAGAGAAAAATGGAAGCTTTTGATGTGTTATAGAATGCTCTGTGGATGTGCTTTAAACCTTGATGTAACGTCCTGTCGAAAGAATAGAACGATCAAATGGTAGGCCCCAATGAAAACTCACAAGAATTGTTACCTAGCTTATCAAAGAAACACTCATTTTATAAGTAAATTATATGTTTGAATTACCTGAGATGGTTTTGGATTCTCTATTGTAGATTGAAAAATATTGAATTAAGGGGTAGGAAAGGCCTAAAATAGTGAAGTTGGGCAAAATACACCATGGTGAAGCGAGCCCATTAGTGGTGGCACCTTAGGGCCCAGTCACATTATCATAACTCCAACGCTTCATTTCCAAATAGCGTTTTAAGTCTGAATCCTCAAAGGGGCTTTTTTTGGGGGCGAAAATAAGTTCGCCTACTTCTCATTCAACTTGTGTGTGTGTTTGCATGACTATAAAGGAGCGCCCTTGTAGCGCAGTGGCATGAGAGCTTGGCTCTCCTCCCTCATGTCCAGGGTTCGAACCCTGCCCCCTCCCCTACTTTGTGTATTTAAAAAAAAAAAAGGAGCGGTACTTTAGAGAGACCGATGTATATTATTTTGGATATAACTAACTAACATTGTTTTCTTAATTTATGTAAATTAATTGATTAGTTCATATGTTTAGGACCGAATGGATTATTACCATCTCAATACCTTGTAAGAAGAAAAATTCCATCCCTGGCCCAAGTGTTAAAATGTTTAGATCAAAATGATTTAAACATATTTATTCTAACATTAACAGTAATTTTTATTAAAAAAGATATATTAGCAATAAGAGGTCAGTTAATCTACTCCCTCCGGTCCTAAGTCTATAACAAAAGTTTGTAGTGTAAATTACACTACAAACTTTATCTTATATTTAAGAGCGGAGCTAATATATATTATATAACCATTAGGAAGGTGTTCACATGTTTGAGTAAAATGTGGGTTACTCTTTTGGCAATGTGCAACATAGCCTGGGATCTATCCTTTTTTTTTTTTTTTTTTTTTTTTTTTTTTTACTCGAAAAAAACTTCCATTAAAAGATGGTCAAATATAGCAGGAGGCCTTAGAGAAGGCACAGAAACAATTGAAACAAGTTACAAAAGCAAATGTAATCTAGAAAAACTAAGTTGAGGATCTATCTTTTTTAATTACAAAAGTTCAAAGCTTGAAAACTGCGTTATAGAACCACAAGGGTTAAGAAGATTTAGAATAATGCACTCTCGAATGAGATAGTCATTCTTTCCTTCAGATAATTTGCTTCCTTGGCAAGAAGATCTACACATTGAATGAGGCCATGTGGTGCATACCTCACCTCAACATCCCATCAAAGAAAAGTAAATTTCTCACCTCCTTAATATCTGATCTTAGTGGTTAGGTAGACCCTCCATTGACCAATCACTAACAGATGGATAGATTGTAAAGAATCATTAAAAGCCATAACTTTGCTAAAACCATATTGCTTACACAATTGGAGACCTATTAGTGAGGCAATTAATTGCATTGAGGTTGCAGGAATAAACCCTAGCTCCCCCTCACCCTTAAAAAAAAGGCTAGGAGTCATTCCACCATTAATTTGAGTTTCTAGCCAATGATCATTAGATCAGCTGGCATCTAGCCTCCTTGGTGAGGCTCACGAAGTGGGTTCGATCGCTTTTTGAGTGAGTGTGTTGTATTTTCCTTCCCTATGTAAAAAACTAATTTGACTACTAGACACTTAGATCAACTGGCAGGAATTGTTCTAGCTTAACTAAGGGTCTCGAGTTCAAGACTTAGGAATACAACACTGTTAGGTGATAAGAGCGCCACATGAAAAAATGGTCATGTCATGTCTTGAATCTGGATTAGTTGGAGTCTAGGGAGATTTTTGTGACAAGGGGCTGACCTGGGATACATGGTGTATAAGAGCGCCACATGAAAAAATGGTCATGGCATGTCTTGAATCGGGATTAGTCGAGTCTCGTGGAGATTTTCGTGACAAGGGGCTGACTGGGATACAGGGTGTATACGGAAGAAAAATTAATTTGAGTTTCTAATCGGACCTACTTATATAGCATGGCACTAGAGACTGCCCAACCCATCCGTATCTAGGCAAACATAAATCTAAATAGGTGGTGTAGGTAGGCATAAATGATCTGGTTTGCATAGAGTTTAGTTATTTTAATTCTTGAAAGAACTACAACTTTTTTAGCTAAAAAATCAGTAGATTTAGAAGCCATGTGAAAAATTATTTTTTCTTCTAATTATCTTTTAAGATTTTAAATTTTTAGGATACATGGATTTATAATTAAATATGTAATATTCTTAAAATAATTTAAAATAAAAGTTTTTTTAAAAAAATTAATTAATTAAAATGCAAAAAAAAAAAAAAAAAATAAATTATTATATATATGTATAATTGTGTGGCAGGTACGCTGCCACCATTTAGGTCAGTGGCAGCGTCCTGCCACCGGTGGCAGAGGGAGTATAACTATTAAAAAAAAAAATGCAATTCACCGCCTCTGTCATTTATAAATATGTGTTGAGTGTATTAATTAGATAATATATGTTGCAAAGAAGAAGAGAGAGTTTGTTGGAGTTTTAAGGTATGTTATTTATTTTATAAGATTATTTAGGTAGTTAAATTAATTTCTTTTCAATAATTTTTCTTCATGAAAGTTGTTCTACGTATTTTTCTCTTTCTAATGAGGGTAAAATAGTATTGATTATTGAAAATTTTGTGATTAGAATATTGGTAAAGTTTTGAGTTTTGATAATAGAAGCCCGTATTTATGAAGAGCACGATAAATAAATAACTTTAATCGGTTTAGATTTTGTTAGTTACTTCTTGTGATATTTAAAAGAATTTAGAATTTGTGTCATATAGGATATTTTTACCGATTAAATGAGAATCTAAGCATTTATTTGGATTACTAGAAGTATTACTTAAGGTTTAATCAGTTAGTTTTGGTAAAACTTGAACTATATGAAATTATAAATTGGGATTTGAGATTTTAAATTAGAGATTGATATGATTTTGAGTATGTGGAGGTTTGAAGATTGTTTAATAAATTGGGTTATACTTATAAAAGTTATTATTAGGTTAAGAATTAAGGAATAGATAAATTGTCATTTTTCTAGGAAAACAAAGGTGAAATAATAGTTTAATTAATTATTTATTATGGCATTAGTGATTATTTTTGTTAATCTATTAACATATAATTATATATTTATTTTTAAGAGGATTGATTTCTCTCACGCTTAGTGTTATGTCAAGAACTTGAGGTAACCACTTTCCAATTTATCTTGTATACATGTTGAGGTGATTATAAGCGTGTGATTATATATTTAAATGATATGAATATATTATAGTTTGTTACCTATGAAAATATATATATGTGAGATATTTGTTTGAAGGTAAATTTTTTGTTAAGTGGGCATAAATTGTTTATATTGTTATGATTAAATTGTTTATTTTGTAATTATGCAAGTTTATGCATGGTGTTGAATATTGAACATAACTATGAATTGTTAATGTTGAAAATTGTGATATTGCACTGCATATTGAGGTGTTCTGGATTGAGATGAGATGTGATGGTAGGAGATTGATTTTATACCACGTGGTATTGCCGCCACTGAACGCACAGTGGATGGCCGGATATTTTCAGGGCCCTTGGTATCATCCTTATCCTTTGGCCGGGATAAGGGTTAGCCCTTGGGATAGTGACACCTTTCTATATTCGAAAGAAAGGAAACCCATGATTCGATATGAATTCTGTATCCTTTGGCTTGGTATAATCTCGTCAAAGAGATTAAACCTATTATATTGTAGCCCATGGGTTCTGTCAGCCGTTATAAGGAGGTTATAAGGATGGTTGAGGGAGTTACATGCATATTGACTAATTTTGAATTATTAATTGGTTTGATAAATTATTTAGAGTTATTGATATATAAATGGATAATTGGCCCGCTTAACTATCTTGTAATCATTCCTTATATACTTGCTAAATTGGATATGTGGTTACTCGAGTGATCGTGACTCACCTCGCCTTTATTTATTTTTCGTGTGAGAATTCAGTGCTAATACTAAGGGGAAGAAGGCATCGAGACTTGATCTAAGTCATCAATTTTGTATGTCTCTTTTTGTTACATGAGCATAATCTGATGTATATTGCCAAACTTTAGGGCCTTTTTGGTACGATGCATAATTTGAGTATTTCGCTGCAAATTAGAACTTATAATTAAGAACAGAGCCTGTTGATATCATGTCTAATGTGGAAAAATTTCTTTTGACCAAACTTAAATATATTTAGGTATTAAACAATTATTTTAAATGATAATTTTGGAAGGATGTTACAAAATACTTATAATCTAAACAAAATTAGTTGACGAAAAAAAGCAAGAATTAATCATCCTTATTATTATTTGTTGTTAGCCCAAATTGAAGGAAAATTTGGTTGGAACAACATTTAGAAGTTTCATTGAAGTTTGAAAGCAATACAAGAACCACTCATTAATTGAACTCCAACAACCGTTATCTATTCATCATGACTTCAATTATTATTACTATTATTGTAATTAATATATATTATTATCGTATTTGTGGTTCCAAAGAATATATTGAGTTGTTCCTACAATATCAGCACACATCATTATTTGCAACGCACCAAGCAATTTATTGTATGCACTCCATGTGATTTAGTTTGGTTATACCCAATTGTGTTAGTTATAGTACTACTTTATAGTAGTGGCATTTCGGGCAAAAAGATACTTAACACCCAATTTAGAAGAGTTGCTCTTTGGAGAGCATAGTACAATGAAAGTTGTAAGCTGTGTTCCGGGGGGGGTATATATATTCACCCCAAGCCATCAAGGAGTGTAATTTATTGGCGTTAGACAACTACAACTAATCAATTCCTTAAAATACTTAACAGACCCCTTTCTAAAACTTGGACCAGCCACTAAACTGGTTGGGGTACTAGGTCAAGGATCAGTGTGTCAAACCGGTAAGAAATTGAAAATTTCAGGGTAATTAATATAAAATTCTAAAGAAAGTTTTAAAAAATTGATTTTTTTTTCTTTGAAAAATACCAAACCGGGTTGATGCTTGAACCGGACTAGTTTATCGACCAATTCACCGGTTTCCGGTCCGTGTTTCAAAACAGTGCCTTCACCAAAAGAACAATCAACTTAATGGTTTCTTAGTTTTTTCCTTTGACAATAAATTTTTTATCTTTTTTTTTTTTTTTCATCCTTCACCTGGGGGATGGAACTCACGTATCCATAGCCAAACAAAACTTTGACTACTTCATATTCATATATTATTAAATTTAAATTAGAATTTTTTTCACAGAGTAAAATTTTTTAACTATAAGATTGAAATCATAAATTTTGTTTAATAAATATTAAATTCCTTTTTCTTGGTCCTAGTATCAAATAGAATTTTTTTTTTTAGAATTATAAAATTAATGTAGTATTAATAAGTTTTCTATGCCACTTCAGTGATTGCTGTAGTAATTTCCGAAGAAAATGTTTCCATTATTTGATAAGCTAAACACTTGAACAGTCCATAACTAACACAATTTTAATTTCAATTCTCCGCCAAGTTCAAATTTAACAAGTATTTCCATTATATTTTCATCCATCTCTTTCATTAATGAAAATGCACATTAATTAATTCATTATTATTTTCTCAATCCCTCACGTTGTCGTCCAATTGTTTTTAAGGGGGAAAAACTCCATCAACGTAAAAAATGTAGATAATATATATTTTCATAGCCTTCCATGATTATTACGCACTTTGCATGCCCTGAAAGTTTGTCAATACTCAATACTTTTAAAAGACGATAATTATTTATTTTTTTCCTTAAAAAGATGTCGACCCAGATGTTGCTAACAACGCAACACAAGAAAATTAAATAATATTGTTCTTCTAATTATAATAATATAATTATTGAATAAAAAAAGTTGTCGTTCATGCGGATGCTTTATGATTGGGTTTATTATTGAAACTTGTTATCACAATCTGTAATTGGAAAATAAGAATATTAGTTGGACTTAATTATTAATTGAAGTTTTAGATTATAATTTTGGTGCTGTAGCTGTTTCTTCTTTATACGCCAGGTTGCAAAACTTCTATCTGTATTATGACTCATCATGCTTTACTATATATGTTATTTCTTAACTAAACCGTGATGTTCATATTATTCATGTCTTGTGAAACTTTTAACATTTTATATAGTTAATACAGTACACTAGTGTACTGATCATTTATAATGAGTTACACCGTATATAAAATATTAATTTTTTAAAAAGTTTGGTACAATACATGTTATATTTTTATATAATTATTTGATATACAGTATTATTCAGTAAAATTTATGTTGGGATTTTAATGGGTTAGATTTTAGAGAAAAAAAACCAATAGTTGAACCAAACGGGCCCTTAATATAATGTTTACGAAGTTGTGGGCTAAAGCTACTACATAAGGATTAAAAAGAGGAGTCTTGATCATATCAAAAAAAAAAAAAAAAAAAAAAAAAAAGAGGAGTCTTGAACTCACAGTTGAAATTTGAAAATGACACTTAGACCATTTATGTGTTTTAATTACCTGGTTTTATTATTTCATTAAACCAATAGCCATAAACCACAATAATTACCAAAGGTTGAAAAATGCTATGATAATCATCATTAAGCCACCTATAATTACAATTATAATTCATAATGGTCATATGTTCTAAGCCTATATAAAAGATAATAGGCGGTGTGTGGTCGATGCACTGTGGTTGGGTGACGCCAAACTCTATCTCTTAACTTCTCTCATTTATCGTCTCTTGAGTTTTTTGTCACCCTATTTTATGCATGAAGGACTCATTTAATTCTAGAGAATAACATATCTTAATTAGAGGAGTTCTGAAAAACTTTTAAGGACAATGTTTTCAGACACAATATAAACTATATATTTTTATTATTGTTTTGTATCCATTCTCAGCAATTTAAACATCGTGCTCAATAAGAATTTATATATAAATAAAATTTACTCGAAATATTCATTTTACAATATCAATAAATAACTTCTCTATTATGTCAAAGTCATTTGGCTCAACTGACACCAAATTAATTCCCTTCTCTTAAGAGGAGAAGATAACTGATCCTATTTGAGTGCCATACTTTATAGGTAGTGTAAACCTAGATGTGTCATTGTCTGTAACAAAGTATGACTCTATATGAATCTTAGATTATATAAGATAAAATAATATTTAATGTGAACCCATGCGTAATGTAAGAAAATTAAAATATGGAGATATAATATCAAATTTGTAAAAGAAACTATAGCATTTACTTCTTCTAGTCCTTATTATAAAGCACCAACTAGTAAGTATATTTGGTCTTTTTATAAGGCACTTGCATGTTTTCAAGGAGCATTAATTATTTTTTTCATATGTGTCCTTAATTAATAATGGTTGTAGGTAAAAGTAATAATTAATATAATATTAGAGTTTAGTACAATTACTAGAGGTAATATTAGAAATTACTTAAATTGTAGGAAAACTTTATTGATTTTAATTGTTTTTATTAGTTTGTTAGAGTTATTAGTTGGTACCATATAATAAGGAGCAAAGAGACTAATTAAATTTTGTATGAACTATAAAGAATTATTCTGAGGAGAAAAAGTGTAACATCCCAAATTTTTGGGGTTTGAAATTTAGAAAATCAGGAATATTATATGGAAATTAAATTATGAAATTTGGCCAAAAATAATTATGAAGTTAGTTATTAGAAATTAAGGCCTATTTTCCCTTAAATTTATTTCAGGAAAAGAGTAAGTTCAAGGAATATTTGTAAGAGATCATTTATGGCCTAGAGAAATTAATTGAGAATTAATTATGATCCCCTAACTATGTTTGCAATTAAATTAGTAAGGGACTAGATTGTAAACAAAAACCATGTAGGAAATTAAGTGAAATAATTTTGGAGTGGACCCCACATACCTCTCAATTTGCACTTTTCATTTGGCCTAATATTTACACGCCACTTATTTCCTCATTTTCAATTATTCCTATATTGTGCAAGTCACGTGCTTCTATGCACCAATTCACTATTTCCAACAGATGCATAAGGACAACAAGGCAAACACATTCCTTCATAATTCAATTTACACAATCAGCCCAATGAAGTATTTTGAACAGCAAGCATATATACTCCACTAAATTCATTTAATATCTCGGCCCATATAATTGACATAATACACAAGCCCAATCACATACACAAGCTCACACATTTACTTCCATTATACGTAGCCCAATGTTTCTCTCCAAACACAACACACATATGCACACACACACTTGACATACACACTCAACCCAATTAGCTCTCATCTGACCCAACACATAAATAAACCCACAGTCACCCCCCCCCCCCCCCCCCACCAAAAAAAAAACCCGATGCACACACACATTCCTACACCCCCACTCATTTCCTTCCAGCAACCCATATCAGCGTCACTTATGTATACACAGAAAGAAAAGGTTGCAGCAGCGTCTTCCACGGTCACGCAACAGGAACGCGTTACACTCCTTCTCATTAACCATCGGTCTTTCTTCCTCCTCATTCTCGGACAGGACCCTTATTTGCTTATTTAAACCTTGCTCATTGGCTCTCATTCATTCTCATCACCTCAATGAGAACCAAAGCTAAAACTGAGAGAGAACAAGAGAGAGGGAGTTGACGAAGAAGGAAAGGAAGAAAGGTCCAGGCCGTAGCTTATCGTTCCTCTGCAAAACGTTGCTGAAACAGGGGAGTTGTGGTGATATTGGTGACCTCGTCGTGCAAGCTAAATCTGTGGGTAAGCGTAGAGTCTCTTTTCCTCTTAGTTCTATGATTTTCCCAACGCAAATGGCTGAGTAATAAACCATAGGAGTGAGCCTTGAGTCTGTTACTAGATGAGCAAAGAAACAGAGGCTCACGGTTAGTGTAGTATTATATCTATTTGTGCATAGCCGTTGCTGCATGAGAAGAGAATAATAATGTTTTGTTGTCAAGTTCTTTACATATATATAAATAAAATAGAAGAAAAACTAGTTGACCCATATGCTTATATATACGTATGTGTAAGTTGCTCATATATATATATAAGTGAAAACTTGCTGATATAAGTTATTGAGTATATACTGCTAGTTTCTGAAACAAAAAAATATAAGGTTGCTTCACAAGTATAAAAAAGACCAAGCCGTCATGTTTGCCTTGTCGTTGAACTTGGAAAGAAAAAGAGTTTTTGCTTTCATAAAAATAAAGGTAACTGTCATATATGTATGTACATGAAAACATGGGAAAGGTAGGTTTACTTGTTTCCGTAGAAAAGCACTACACTATAAACGTAGGTGGATAATTTTATGTGGTTCTGTTTGAAGCATAAACTGAACCTAAAGCCCTTATTTAGAAGAGCTGGAGTCAGGTTTAATAATGAAAAATGTTTAGTGAAGCTTAAACGAAATGCAAAACGTGGAAGAGAATAAGCTGCTATTTTCTGGAAACTGAGTTCTGCAGCTGGAGCCTGGAGCATTAATCTTTGGGTAAGTAAAACCTAGGGTAAATGACCTCATTTGAATCTGAAATTTTGTGGGTAGTTATTACACATCATGATCTTTAAAAGGAGCTTTGGATCACCCAAAAATGACGTCTATAACTCTAGTTATGATTTTTGGAAGTTGAGCAAAAAATCTGGGAAGTTTCGGTATGATTCTGGAGCAACAAAATGACGTTGCATTTCGGACCAAGTAAACATTTTAGTTTTTCCTTGAAATTTTTACAGTAAATAGTAGACATCTCAAACTTTCCAACGAGCCAAAGAACACCTAAATCGGACATTTAGGATGAGAGATATGATTTTTCCAAGTTTGTTCAGGAAATCAGGAAAATCCTGTTGCAGATTTCTGTAACGTCTACTCTTTGAATTCCTGGGAATTTTACAGTCATAAATTGGTTTGATGACTAATTTTACCTTAAATTAGACTTATACAAATTTGAATAGAAATTTGAATCACCCTAATCAGAGATCTAGGGAATTAATTATGAATTTTGAAACTTTAATAAAAATTCTGAGAAATTAAAGTTAAGTCTAAAAGTAATCAAATTATGGGGATATTGCTATATATATGTGAAGTTGCAGAATGTGTAGGAGGGAGAGTGTTTCAAATTGAACGTATGAGTTAGGAGTATTGGAATCACTGTAAGTGTCAAATCACACACACCAATTAATTAAGTGATATATAAGTTAAGACAAGTGGGATCAGCAAATATACACCCATGCATGCCAAGGTTTTGCTGTTGAGAGTATATATTTAGGTGTACATAGGAACCACAAAGCTTATAGAGAGTGATATATATATATATATATATATAGACACACATAAAACGTTGCAGTACAGTATGTAGATATATCAATCTGTCAAGAACCCAAAAGCTTGGTTACTTTGCTGTACATTAACGCTGCATAAGTCAAAGTATATGTATATATACATAACGTGAAATTTGAGAATGAGAGAAAAATTGAGTGTCATATTGCTACTGTTATAAAATAAAGTAAAATAATAATAATAATAAATGAATGTTATTATTATTAGGAAAAAGGGAACAAATAATAAAGGAATTAATAATTAAGTAATAAAATAGATAAATAAATAATAATATTATTTATTAAAAAGGGGATTATTATTAAGGGAATTTTAGGGGATAATTCATCCTCAAAAATTAATTTGCATAGGTAGTTACTTTACGACGCAAGAAGTGACTAATGACAATGATCAACGTTTATAGGCATACCTTGACACCTCTACTGATCCCAACACCTTCAGACGAATTGAGGATTCAAGCTTGAGGTGGGTAACTGTTATCTTATTAGCTTGTATGTATGTATTTCATGTATGACTGATCATGGTTGCTAGATAATTTGCATGTGTGTATCCTAGCTATGAATTGGGGCTGCGTGTCCTAAGAATGGAGCTGCGTGTTCCATAAAAGGTCATGGGTCCTTGGCCGTTAACTCATGATTACTTACGGTGCGACTTGTTTACTCGTGAATTATTATATGCTTATACATGTGTTATACTGTGATTTATATTTCATACTTGCATATGAGATTAACTGTTACCCCTTGGGTTCATTCACTTGAACTCCAGACCGTATGAAAGAAACAGGTAGTGGATCGGGATCAAGAAGAAAGAAGCAGCTGTAAGGGTTACAGCAGAATGGACTTTTTGGAAAAATAGGATTAGGTAGACTGTATTACATTGTTTATCATTTGTCTATTTTTTGGATTATTGTAGTACGATATCCCTAAGGGATTGATCCAAATTGCGAAAAATTTATCCTCATATTTTCGAACGAAGTTATTTTATGAAAGATTTATTCCGCAATTAAGTCATCCAAATTATTTTGATGTCTGTGCGCTATAACTCTGATAAATAAAGACGTATAAAGGACGGGCGTTACAAAAAGTACAAAACTTGGGAGGATATATAGAAGTAGGTACTAAACTCATAGTCTAGTTATGATAATAAAACAAATAAAAAAATTATTAATGTGTTAAAACTGAGGAGGATTAGCTTGTCAGAGTATTTAATTAAAGGATAAAGAAAAGGAAGCCAGTGGGAGATTTATGGCAGAAAAGTATGCAGTTGTCAGCAGGTTTGCAACAATTAAAAAGTGTTCTCACTACAACTGATCTGCGCGACGGAGAAATGAAAAACGGGAATAACACAATTTTTTAAAAAATACAAACCTTTTTTAGTATTAATTTTTGTTGGAAGATAATTATATTTTTTTAAGTATGAGAATCACTATGTAAAACATAGTCAAGGACTAAGTGTTGGTTTGGATATAACTTTTGAAGAATAGTTTTTGGGATTTACCAAATAAGTTGTGAGAGGAGTTTTATGTCGACTTATGGAAAATTAACTTTTAAAAAGGGGTTTCCAAACAGATACTGCGTTAAAAATTTCAAACATACCTAAAATTCGTTTAACTCGCTGAGTATCCATTAAAAACCGGAGTATCAATACGGCTCCAATTTTTTTTTCTTACAACAAATTCACTATTAGAAAGGAGAAAAGATCTAGTGAGAGAAGTTTTAATTTTACTGCATTTTTTTATTGGTATCTCAAAATTAACTCCCACAAACCAATACATTCTCATAAATCACATATGGATAGTTATTTTGATTGGAACTTTAAATCACACAAAGATAAAACCTCTCATGTGTACACATATTCTTTCTTAAACACATAAAGATAGAAACAAACAGATTAACACACCATTCATTAAATATGTCATAAAAGTGGCTTCTGAATGCATTATCTACGTCTGTGTCCGCAGCTAGAAGGAAGAGGTCATCGGGGGAAAAAAATTGCACAGAACATGCTCAAAGACCACAACATACACACCATTGCCATTTACCTCGATTCAAGTTCAATTTCCCTTGCCTTCAACTCGTCCTTTGACTATCGTCACTCTCGCCTTCATCTCATCCTTTAGCTCAACAGTCTTGTCTTTTAAAAGTCAATTGTTTACAAGGGGCTTTTTTGTCCGATAATTTGTCTATCCTAAGAAGCTTTCGGACTTGCCCCCACTTTTGGTGGGAAATCACTTTCCCATGTTTAAAGGAACTGAGTGTTAATTCTCAGTGTATAAGTTTTAAAGATAACAAACACTAGTAATACAATGTAGACTTGATAATTCAAGTCACTTGAGTGTGTATTAAATAATAGTCGAGTGTTACTCAAACACTCGAGTGTTGGCTTCAAAATCACAGGGAAGAATGCTTGACACTCGATTCTATCATGGTGAAATTGTTGAACACTCGAGTGTTGCTCCAACACCAACAATATCAATGCCTGACATTTGTGTCCATTTTGGAATCAACAAGACAAACACTCGAGTGTGCTCACCAACAATCGAGCGTCAAGGTAACGTCTAAGGTCAAGTGCATAATACTCAATGATGGATCGAGGCTTTATGATACACTTGAAGTGTCATTATTGACACTCGAGTGTGACTTTGTAGTATTCAAGTTCCCGGTAGAGATCAATGCATTTTCTCTAAACTCTATCTTTTGAACAAGTATCCTACCAAACAAACAAAGCATCAACACTCAAGTATGGATAAGAGACACTCAAGTGTGGATATCCAATACTCGAGTGTCTCGTAGAAAACACTTATTTTCAACTAAGCTTTGTTTTGATCAGTCTTCTTCCAGACAACAAGTTTGTCAACACTCGAGTGTTGAGGGATAACACTTCGGTGTGGAAATACAAGCCTCAAGTGTGATCCGCCTTTGAACTGTAAGGCCGGCCCTAGCCCTGGCCCTGACCCTGGTGCTCTCGGGCCAGGCTTTGAAGAACATATGTTTTTCTTACCCCAGGTCCTATAGGACCAGGTTGACCCTGATTGCCAACTCTACATCCAAGTAACATGTGCGCGCTCTCTCCTCCCATCTCTTCTGACCCTTTTATTTTAGGGTCAACACTTCTAACTTTTTGGCACCCTTATTAAACTGTATACTTTGACAAAAAAATATTACACATAAATTATTATAATATTTTAAAAAATAGGGTGCATGACCTAACTAGACACCTTAACATAATAAATATAAAAAATTTCACCAAGCTCCTAAAGGTTTACAAGATGAGTTAAAGAAAACCTTACAAGACCAAGATGAGTACCGACTCGATGCAATATTTATATGCTTTAAAAGTTGTTTATTAAATTCATCTGATATAAAAGGTATACAAGTTTGTTTTATAAAAAGTTGCCATGATTTAAAATTATTTTCCCCTCAGAGGCCCCTCCGCGATCATTCCCCTTAGCCGGCCTACTCCCTCGTCATTCTCTCCCCTACCTTTGTCGGCCTTTTTCTTCAGTGTCCAGCGTTCGCATCTCATTGGTATGCAACTCCGATTATGATTTTAATTTGTTCTAACGGTCCTTTTGTACTTGTGGTGCTTTATGTGTTTTAAATTTAACAATAAGAGAAGGGGTTTCCAAAGTTGGGGTTTCGTTGGATGCTAGCATCGTAAACTTCGTACCTTTGGTTTTGCATGTGCTTTAAATTTCAACGATTCAATTGAAAGCATGATAATAGAAATCATTGACATAAAAGCCTTGATTCTTTTTTTGGCAACTTTCATTTTCCTTCTTAAGTTGATTGTCAAAGATTAAGAGAGGGATTTTGGCATATCCAACTTTCAGTAACAATCTCCCTATTTATCTAGTACTAGTATAATTTTGGTTTTTACTGAGTTATCGAAACTATGCAAGCTAATAAGAATTTATTTTCTTTTGTTTCTTCATGTATTCCTCAACCATCATTTTCCTATTTGAATGTTATCTGTAAGTTTGATAGATTGTGACGCAACATGTTACTTATGATATATATGCTATACAATATTCATGAATTTTTTTGACCCCGTGCTATGTTTTACCTAAACATTACTCTGGAGTTTTAGCTAAGAATTTGATGGACGAAGTAACCTAATTATGTGCTCTTTGTATATTATACAATTCTAGAGATTTGCTTTTCAAGATGGCTAAGGACTAACCAGCATCTGTGAAAGATGCATTTTTTAAATTGCAACTTTTCCTTCTTGAAGGCATTCAATATGAAGACCAGTTGTTTGCAGCTGGATCTTTGATGTCAAGGAGCGATTACGAAGATGTGGTAACTGAACGATAGATCACAAACATTTGTGGTTATCCAATCTGCTCTAATCCTTTGCCATTTGAATCTGGCTGCCCTTGGAAGGGTAGATATCGGGTTTCAAAGGAGCATGAGGTTTACGATCTACATGAGACATACAAGTATTGTTCTTCCAAGTGTGTCATTAATAGTAAATCTTTTGTCGGGAGCTTGCAAGACAAGAGATGCTCAGTTTTAGACCCAAAGAAACTTAATGAAATTCTAAGGTTGTTTCGGAATATGGATGCTTGTCCAGAAAAAAAAAAGTTGGAAAGCCCGAAGAATTAGGTTTGTCTTGCTTGACAATTCGAGAAAACAAACAACACCGGGATGTGTCTGCGGAGCAAGTGGATTGGTCCATCAAATGCTATTAAGGGCTATGTCCCAAAACAAAGAGATAGTGATTCTAAAGGTTCCTCTCGAATGAATATTAAAAAGGGTGAGAATTTCATGGCATTTTTTGTTCTTTCTAGGTGCATAATTAGTCATATGCATATGCTTTTTCTTGCTAGTATCTTACATGTACTCTGTCCAATTTAGGCATATGGGGAAATCTACAAATTTGGAGCTGGGATCTAATTGTTGCTATGTGTATGAAGTGAATGAATAGAATCTCTAGTTTCTATTTTGGTTTATGAGAAAGTGAGGTTTGATTGTGCATTGTAGGGTCTGAAGCTAGCCATGGCAAGTTAAGCAGTGGTAAAAATTTGATAATCAATGAGATGGACTTCACCAGCACGATAATTACTCAAGATGAGTATAATGTATCTAAGTTGCCATCTGATCAAAAAGAGCCAAATTCAGATTTTAAAATTAAGACATTAGAAATGAATTGCCAAAATCTAGAAAATCTGAAATCTTCATATGATACTTTGAATGTTCATTCTGAGGAGCAGTCGATAGGAGTCAGTGATAAACTTGTCAGGGATGATGGTCACAAAATTCAGGAGCTGTCCTCATCATTTAAAAGTGATCTCAATATAAGTATGTCAGATGTAGAGAAGGAACCAAATGCCAAGAAAATCAACATATCATTTGAAATAATGCCCATATCTTCTTTTGGACAATTAGGCAAAAGTGTTGTTAAGATCTATGATCCCGTATCAGAAGGACAGTGTGAAGTGGAACAGAATGAATATCGAGAGAAATTATTGCGAGAAAATGAGGGAAATAGTCAAGTTGCAACTCATGGCAATACTTCTGCTTCCAATTCAAATGCTGCAAAAGCTTAAGAGAAACTTGTAGAGAAAGAAACTAGGTTGAGCAAGAGTAAACTCAAGTCCTCTCTCAAAACATCTGGTGAAAACAAGCTAAGTCATTCTGTTACCTGGGCTGATAAGAAAACGGACAGTTCTGGGAGTAAGAGTCTTTGTGAGTTTGAGGGATTGAGAGATATGAAAGAATCTTCTGTAGGTAGTACACATGTTGATGATGATGAAACTATTTTACGTGATGCCTCTACAGAAGCCTGTGCAATTGCTTTGAGCCAGGCGTCAGAAGCAGTTGCATCTAGAGGATCTGATGCCACTTAGGCTGGTAATTTCTGTTTTCTTTTTATAGTTTTCCACTTAGACCTTATTGCTCATTTTTTATAGGGTTCTTGTCTTTTCCTAAATCTTTTTAGTTTCTGATGCTGGTATAATCATATTGCCGAGCCCTCAAAATCCTGGTGAAGAACATACTGTAGAGGAAGTTGATGCAATAGAAAAGGATTTAGTTTCCCTAAAATGGCCTAGAAAGCCCGGAATTTCAAATAATGATTTGTTTTGACTTGGAAGATTCATGGTATGACCCTCCACCCGAGGGTTTCAGTTTGACTGTAAGTCTTGTTAGAATATGCACAAGTTGTATGCATTTTCAAGACATGCTTTTATTTTTGAAGTGATTAATGCTTTCTTAACTTCTTTGAGTTGTCACCTTTTGCAATGATGTGGAATGCTCTATTTTCATGGACAACATCATCTTCTCCGGCATTTATATATGGAAGGGATGAAAGCTTTCATGGAGAATATCAAACAGTTAATGGTCGAGAATGTCCCCAGAAGTTGTCTTAGCTTACGGTCGGTCATCGAAATAAAACAGGCTCTTTCCGGTTGTCTTGCTCGAGCTTTACCTGGACTTGTTGCCGATCTCGGGTTGCCAACACCTATATCTACCTTGGAGAAAGGGATGGTATGACTTTGGAGTTATGTGATTTTGTTCTAGATTATGATTTGGCGTGGTTGAGTTAAAAGAAAAATGAAACTTGGAGTAGAGGATAGTTGTTGCTAAGTCATTCCTTATGGCTTAATTTGTGGATATATACAATGCATTACCTTTTGTAAATGCCTGAATGTACTATTATTGAATGCTGATTAGGTGATAAAGTATCCCCTCCATTTTTAGTATGACATGAATATCATTTTTGTTTATGGAAAATGATGAATTGGCTCTCTGATGTGGGTCATAGAAAAGAGCATGCTTTATTGGATATGTGAAGGACTCCAAGGTTCCCAAATTACTTTCATTTTATAAAATGGACAAAATGTCTTTGTTTGGAATTAAGGTAGGTGATTTGATCTGGGTTTAAGGCCATGGATGACAATGCTTACGCTACTACCGGTTACTTGAATCCCACAAAGAAGAATTTACATTATTTGGTGTTTATAAGGATGGCTTGAGTACTTTACTATGTAAATTTGAGGAAAATCTTGTGATTGGATTTTAAAGGTAATTAAAAGTTTGGAGGCCATGTCTAGGGTGGCGGTCTTGAGAATAAAGATGAGAAAAAGTAAACATAAAAAGATATACATTTCGGTAAATTCATAACCCAAAATCTCCTTAATTTAACATTGTTTCATTTTTGAACGATAGTAAAGGAACTTGAATTTCTTTATAGTGGTAGGACTTTGATTCCTTGAGTGATGTTTATGTTGGTGTAATTTGGGATTAGGTTTTATTTATGGGAATATGGCAATAAAAGAGTTGGCTTGGTCTTGATTTACAAGTTTGATTAGGAATTTATTTCGCATTTGCAATAGGGTTGCTTGCTTTCAAGTTTTGGATTTCATGTCCTAGTGCAATTAAGAGTTACTTGCAATTTCTATGCAATGCTAATGTGTCACGGGATCTCAGTGGGTGTTTGAATTAGCGTAATTTAGGGTTTAGGGTCTAGGAATTTTGGGATATTTTTTACAAGTTTGATTAGGAATTTATTTCCTCTTTGCGTAGGGTTGCTTGATTTCAAGTTTTGGATTTCATGTCCTAGTGGAATTAAGAGTTACTTGCAATTTCTATGCAATGCTAATGTCTCACAGATCTTAGTGGGTGTTTGAATTAGTTTATTTTAAGTGATTTTTCTCTCGTATGAGATACACTTGTGAAAGGGGTTTTGTGTCATAAAGCGGAAAAGAGCTTCTTTTAAGTGAGTATAGCATTTCCCAAACAGCACTCTTTTTACATGATTAATTGATAAATAAATTCATGGCATTCCCTTTTCCTTTATTTTGCTTCTTTGTAATGAGAAATTGTTCATAATTTATTAGAGTTTGTTTAGAGATAAATATACTCTATTTTGGGAAGCAATATTGTGTGAGAGCTCAGAATTTATGCATGAATCACTAATTATGAACTTCAACAAGCTCGATCCGTCCGGATTGCGCTTGTTTTTTGTCCAAGATGGATGGTATGTTGAAGATAAGGGTTTATAATGTTTCTAGTCATGCTTGTTAACTTTGTATTCATTGAATTAGGGCTAGCTATATTGATGCATTAGAGATGAAGTCTTGTATCTTTCTGGGTGAGTGAATAACTTCAAATATTTTCTTTATATTGTTAACTTCATAGGAACGGTTGCTGGATACAATGTCATTTAAGGATGCACTTCCAAAGATTCGAATGAGACAATGGCAAGTGATTGGTCTTCTATTCATTGAAGCGTTGTCCGCTTTGTAAAATACCTGCTATTATCCCATACACCACACACAGGTGGATCTTTCTTCTTAAAGTGAGACCCCTTATATGTCATTTTTGGTGCTTCCTTTCTCTACTTCATTCAATGTTCTCGACTCAATTGTTGGAAGTTTCCCTTTTTAAAAAATAAAATAGTAATAATAATAATAATCTAGCTCTTTTTTCACACCGAAAAAGTTATAAAAGCAAGTGGCTATTTGGGGGAAAAACTATTGCGATATATTCTTAGCTCTATGGGCATTGCCACAAACATAGATTATGGCTTGTGCCTGTAACTTCATAAGTACCCGCCTACCAAGTTAGATGATGATAACAGAAAAGGAAAGGGAAGATAATTTAGTCTAGAGTATTCTTTTTTATTTGAACATTTTTTCCTCCCAAGTATGTTTGGAGTTAAAAGAATTGAAGAGAGAGGAAACAATATGTTCTTATGAATATCGATAAAAAATGTAAAAATAAAATATTATGTTCCATTATTTTTCTCCATTCTAGCATATGCTCAAGGTTAAATGGTGTGCTTTTGTTGAGTATTAGCTTATCATAATGGAAGGCACGCCTCATTTGTGAAATTTTGTTAACCATTTTCTCATTGACTTGAGGAAACATGTGTTAGACGGATCCCAAATAGGTATGGAAGAGTATGAGTATCTGAAGGATCTGATAATACCGCTTGGTCGAGCCCCTCATTTTTCTGCTCAAAGTGGAGCATAACATGGATAATTGATTGCCTATGTAATGTTGATGAGTTGAGCCACTTTATGGGGGGAAAATATTGTTGTGACATGCAATTAGTGTTGGGACAATTTGATGTCCATGGATTAGGCAATGAGAAGCTGGCCTTGTTATTCTGAGATTTTGTATTCTGTGGAGCAGAGAAAAATGGAAGCTTTTGATGTGTTATAGAATGCTCTATGGATGTGCTTTAAACCTTGATGTAACATCATGTTGAAAGAATAGAACGATCAAATGTTAGGCCGCAATGAAAACTCACGAGATTTGTTACCTAGCTTGTCAAAGAAACACTCATTTTCTAAGTAAATTATATGTTTGAATTACCTGAGATGGTTTTGGATTCTCTAGTCTAGACTGAAAAATATTGAATTAAGGGGCAGGAAATGCCTAAAACAGTGAAGTTGGACGGGATACACCATGGTGAAGCCAGTCCATTAGTGGTGGCACCTTAGGGCCCAGCCATATGATTAACATAATTCCAACGCTTCATTTCCAAATAGTTTTTTTTTTTGGGGTGAAAATATGTTCGCCTACTTCTCATTCAACTGGTTCAGGCCTCATGCACTCTTTGGTCTTAAATGGAAAAGGCAGTTGAGATTCTTGTGTGTGTGTTTGCATGACTATAAAGGAGCGATACTTTAGAGAGAGCGATGTATATTATTTTGGACATAACTAACTTGCATTGTTTTCTTAATTTATGTAAATTAATTGATTAGTTCCTATGTTTAGGACTGAATGGAGTATTACCATCCCAATACCTTGTAAGAAGAAAAATTCCATCCCCTGGCCCAAGTGTTAAAATGTTTAGATCAAAATGCCATAAACATATTTATTCTAACATTAACAAGAATTTTTATTAAAAAAAGATATATTAGCAATAAGAGGTCGGTTAATCTACTCCTTCGGTCCAAGTACATAACAAAAGTTTGTAGTGCAAATTACACTACAAACTTTATCTTATATTTAAGAGCGGAGCTAATATATATTATATAACCATTAGGAAGTTGTTCACATGTCTGAGTAAAATATGGGTTACTCTTTTGGCATTGTGCAACACAGCCTGGGATCTATCTTTTTTAATTACAAAGTTCAAAGCTTGAAAACTGCGTTATAGAACCACTAGGGTGAAGAAGATTTAGAATAATGCGCTCTCGAATGAGACAATCATTCTTTCCTTCAGATAATTTGCTTCCTTGGGAAAAAGATCTACACATTGAACGAAGCCATGTGGTGCATACCTCACCTCAACATCTCAGTCAAAGAAAAGTAAATTTCTCACCTCCTTAATATCTAATCTTAGTGGGTAGTTAGACCCTCCATCGATCAATCACCAACAGTTGGATAGATTCTAAAGAATCAGTAAAAGCCATAACTTTGGCAAAACCATTTGCTTACACAATTGGAGACCTATCAGTAAGGCAATCAATTGCATTGAGGTTTCGAATAAACCTTAGCTCCCCCCCCCCCCAGAAGGATAGGAGTCATTCCACCATTAATTTGAGTTTCTAGCCAATGATCATTAGATCGGTTCGCATCTAGCCTCCTTGGTGAGGCTTGCGAAGCGGTTTGATCACTCTTTGAGTGAGTATGTTGCATTTTCCTTCCCTTTGTAAAAAACTAATTTGACTACTAGACACTTAGATCAACTCAAGGAAAATTATTTTTTCTTCTAATTATCTTTTAAGATTTTAAATTTTTAGGATACATGGATTTATAATTAAATACTTATACTCTAAACAAAATTAGTTGACGAAAAAAGCAAGAATTAATGATCCTTATTATTATTTGTGTTTAGCCCAAATTGAAGGAAAATTTGGTTGGAACAACATTTAGAAGTTTCATTAAAGTTTGAAAGCAATACAAGAACCACTCACCATTAATTGAACTCCAACAACCGTTATCTACTCATCATCACTTCAATTATTATTACTATTATTGTAATTAGAGGTTAAATATCAAATTTACCACGAAAGTTTTGTTAATGGAGCGTCCAAAGACCCTAAAGTTTTCGGGTACCAAATTTGCCCCTAAGTATGAAAAAGGTACCAAATTTGCTCCGAAAGTATGAAAAACACTCAAAGACAATATGTTCTTATGAATATCGATAAAAAATGTAAAAATAAAATATTATGTTCCATTATTTTTCTCCATTCTAGCATAAGCTCAAGGTTAAATGGTGTGCTTTTGTTGAGTATTAGCTTATCATAATGGAAGGCACGCCTCATTTGTGAAATTTTGTTAACCATTTTCTCATTGACTTGAGGAAACATGTGTTAGACGGATCCCAAATAGGTATGGAAGAGTATGAGTATCCGAAGGATCCGATACTACCGCCTGGTCGAGCCCCCTCATTTTTCTCGCTCAAAGTGGAGCATAACATGGATAATTGATTGCCTACGTAATGTTGATGAGTTGAGCCACTTTATGGGGGGAAAATATTGTTGTGACATGCAATTATTGTTGGGACAATTTGATGTTCATGGATTAGGCAATGAGAAGCTGGCCTTGTTATTCTGAGATTTTGTATTCTGTGGAGCAGAGAAAAATGGAAGCTTTTGATGTGTTATAGAATGCTCTGTGGATGTGCTTTAAACCTTGATGTAACGTCCTGTTGAAAGAATAGAACGATCAAATGTTAGGCCGTAGCGAAAACTCACGAGAATTGTTACCTAGCTTGTCAAAGAAACACTCATTTTCTAAGTAAATTATATGTTTGAATTACCTGAGATGGTTTAGGATTCTCTAGTCTAGACTGAAAAATATTGAGTTAAGGGGCAAGAAATGCCTAAAACAGTGAAGTTGGGCAGGATACACCATGGTGAAGCTAGTCCATTAGTGGTGGCACCTTAGGGCCCAGCCAAATGATTAACATAATTCCAACGCTTCATTTCCAAATAGCGTTTATTTGGGACGAAAATAAGTTTGCCTACTTCTCATTCAACTCGTTTAGGCCTCATGCACTCTTTGGTCTTAAATAAGTTCGCGTACTTCTCATTCAACTTGTGTGTGCGTTTGCATGACTATAAAGGAGCGGTACTTTAGAGAGACCGATGTATATTATTTTGGACATAACTAAGTTACATTATTTTCTTAATTTATGTAAATTAATTGATTAGTTCCTATGTTTAGGACTGAATGGAGTATTACCATCCTAATACCTTGTAAGAAGAAAAATTCCATCCCTGGCCCAAGTGTTAAAATGTTTAGATCAAAATTCCGTAAACATATTTATTCTAACATTAACAGTAATTTTTATTAAAAAAAGATATATTAGCAATAAGAGGTCAGTTAATCTACTCCCTCCGGTCCTAAGTATATAAGAAAAGTTTGTAGTGCAAATTACACTACAAACTTTATCTTATATTTAAGAGCGGAGCTAATATATATGATATAACCATTAGGAAGTTGTTCACACATGTCTGAGTAAAATGTGGGTTACTCTTTGGCATTGTGCAACACAGCCCGGGATCTATCTTTTTTAATTACAAAAGTTCAAAGCTTGAAAACTGCGTTGTAGAACCACTAGGGTTAAGAAGATTTAGAATAATGCGCTCTCGAATGAGACAGTCATTCTTTCCTTCAGATAATTTGCTTTCTTTGCAAAAAGATCTACACATTGAATGAAGCCATGTGGTGCATACCTCATCTCAACATCTCAGTCAAAGAAAAGTAAATTTCTCACCTCCTTAATATCTGATCTTAGTGGGTAGTTAGACCCGCCATCGATCAATCACCAACAGTTGGATAGATTCTAAAGAATCAGTAAAAGCAATAACTTTGCCAAAACCATTTGCTTACACAATTGGAGACCTATTAGTAAGGCAATCAATTGCATTGAGGTTGCAAGAATAAACCTTAGCCCCCCCCCCCAAAAAGAAGGGTAGGAGTCATTCCACCATTAATTTGAGTTTCTAGCCAATGATCATTAGATCAGTTGGCATCTAGCCTCCTTGGTGAGGCTCGCGAAGCGGGTTTGGTCGCTCTTTGAGTGAGTGTGTTGCATTTTCCATCCCTTTGTAAAGAACTAATTTGGCTACTAGACACTTAGATCAACTGGCAGGAATTGTTCTAGCTTAACTAAGGGTCTCGAGTTCAAGACTTGGGAATACAACACTGTTAGGTGATAAGAGCGCCACATGAAAAAATGGTCATGTCTTCTCTTGAATCCGGATTAATCGGAGTCTGTGGAGATTTTTGTGACAAGGGGCTGACTTGGGATACAGGGTGTATACGGAAAAATTAATTTGAGTTTCTAATCGGACCTCCTTATATATCATGACACTAGAGACTGCCCAACCGATCCGTATCTAGGCGAACATAAATCTCAATAGGTGGTGTAGGCAGACATGAATGATCTGGTTTGCATAGAGTTTAGTTATTTTAATTCTTGAAAGAGCTACAACTTTTTTAGCTTAAAAATAAGTACATTTAGAAGCCATGTGAAAAATGATTTTTTTCTTCTAATTATCTTGTAAGATTTTAAATTTTTAGGATACATGGATTTATAATTAAATACTTATACTCTAAACAAAATTAGTTGACGAAAAAAAGCAAGAATTAATGATCCTTATTATTATTATTTGTGTTTAGCCTAAATTGAAGGAAAATTTGGTTGGAAAAACATTTGGAAGTTTCATTAAAGTTTGAAAGCAATACAAGAACCACTCACCATTAATTGAACTCCAACAACCATTATCTACTCATCATCACTTCAATTATTATTACTATTATTGTAATCAATATATATTATTATCGTATTTGTGGGTTCCAAAGAATATATTGAGTTGTTCCTACAATATCAGCACACATCATTATTTGCAACGCACACCAAGATATTTATTGTATGCACTCCATGTGATTTAGTTCGGTTATACCCAATTGTGTTAGTTATAGTACTACTTTATAGTAGTGGCATTACGGGGCAAAAAGATACTTAACACCCAATTTAGAATATATATATATATATATATATATATATATATATATTTCACCCCAAGCCATCAAGGAGTATAATTTATTGGCGTTAGACAACTACAATTAATCCATTCTTTAAAATACTTAACAGATCCCTTCAGCTAAGGTTCTAAAATCCGGACCCGACCACTAAATTGGTTCTAGTACTAGGTCAAGGATCAATGTCAAACCTAAGAAGAAATTGAAAATTTCGGGGTAATTAATATAAAATTCTAAAGAAAGTTTTAAAAAATTGGTTTTTTTTCCTTTGAAAAATACCAAACCAGGTTGATGCTTGAACCGGACTAGTTTACGACCCGTTCACGGGTTTCCGGTCCGTGTTTCAAAACGGTGCCTTCAGCCAAAAGAACAATCAACTTAATGGTTTCTTAGTTTTTTCCTTTGACAATAAATTTTTTATCTTTTTTTTTCATCCTTCACCTGGGGGATGGAACTCACGTATCCATAGCCAAACTAAACTTTGACTATTTCATATTCATATATTATTGAATTTAAATTAGAATTTTTTTCACAGAGTAAAATTTTTTAACTATAAGATTGAAATCATAAATTTTGTTTAATAAATATTAAATTCCTTTTTCTTGGTCCTAGTATCAAATAGAATTTTTTAAAAAAAATTATAAAATTAATGTAGTATTAATAAGTTTTCTATGCCACTTCAGTGATTGCTGTAGTAATTTCCGAAGAAAATGTTTCCATTATTTGATAAGCTAAACACTTGAACAGTCCATAACTAACACAATTTTAATTTCAATTCTCCGCCAAGTCCAAATTTAACAAGTATTTCCATTATATTTTCATCCATCTCTTTCATTAATGAAAATGCACATTAATTAATTCATTATTATTTTCTCAATCCCTCACGTTGTCGTCCAATTGTTTTTAAGGGGAAAAAATCTCCATCAACGTAAAAAATGTAGATATATATATATATATATATATATATTCATAGCCTTCCATGATTATTCCGCACTGTGCATGCCCTGAAAGTTTGTCAATACTCAATACTTTTAAAAGATGATAATTATTTTTTTTTCTTAAAAAGATGTTAACCCAGATGTTGCTAACAACGCAACACAAGAATTTGTTACATAATATTACCAAATATTGTGTCCAGTTAAACCAAACATGCTCAAAACTGGACTCCGTATCAAAATTCATTTGGGTATACATGTAGAATTTGTTACATACTGGTACCAAACGGTGCCAAAAAAAGTAGATAGAGTTTTTTTTAAAAAAATAAAATTTTAGGAAAAGGATTGGACTCAAGCACAATCTAAGAACATGGCGAAATCTCCTTTCTTTCTAGGTCATACTAATATTGGGCGGGCTCCTATGTCATACCAATGTTGAGTAAGAAGAAACCGCTTTATTACCCTGCAGGCGTTTACCCAAGACATGTGAGCTGTGGATGCTTCTCTCAAGTCTTTAACTAACTCCAGAATGGAATCCTTTCCTTTGATAAGAGTGTCTAACCCATTTATCAGTTGAACTCAAAGAGAAGGGATAATAGACGGAGATGACGATGAGTAAGAATAGTGATTGACCAAATAGGGGAAAGGCGTTGATAGCGGAGATAAATGGAAGGGAGTATTAGGACCATCGTGATTGGGCTTCGGGGTGAGAGATAGATCTAGGAGGAGGTTAAAAGACATAGTATAGTAGCGGCAAAAAACAAAAAAACAAAAAAAGACATAGGAATTAGAGCTAAAGCTTCAAAGAGAGAGAAAGATGTAGGTGGGCCCCTTCATTTTTTCTCTCCATACTTTTTGGCCTTAATCTTGGATAAATAGAATATAATCAGAAATAATAAAATATAATTATATTATACTTAGGGGTAAAAAAGGGAGCAGAATGAGTCGGTGGGTGGAGCACCGTTGGGAGGGATTTTGATGCCAAATTTGGCTTCCTCTTTCTCTGTATCAGCCCATCGTCCTCATCTCATTATCATTTCTTCTTCTTTCCGCCGTCACGCCCACTGGGCATTCCCTAGAGGTTAGATTCATCTTTTTCCAAAACCAAATTATTGTAAACTTTATCATATACATATTAATATATTAATGCTGGATAATACCCCCTCCAATCCAAATATACAACATTTTATAATTTTTTTTGCCAGCATTATCTTTTTTATAAATTACACTTAAGAAATCCTAAAATTTTAATGCACTTTCGGTACATTGACAAAAAATAATTTATCGAAAATGCTTATAAATTAATAATGTCAATATACAAAGAGAAAATGACTCATAAAGTAGCGGAATATTGCTAAATGACATTTTATAATTTTTTTTGCCAGCATTATCTTTTTTGTTGTATTTTTCTTTATGTTCGATGTTCCACTTCATTGGGGTTATATAAATTCAGGTACCATTTCTATCATTTAGCAATTTTCAGGTTTTGTTGGGGGAAAAAACAAAAGAAATTTTCAGGTTTTTTATATTATTATTCCCAAATGTAAATTACCTCATTTTTCTCATTGGCAAAAAAAGAAAAAAAAAAAAAAAAAAAGTCTCATTATTAGGTGTCGTCGAGGCGGTTAAGGTGTCCCCCATTCGCATAACAAGGTAGCCTGGAGTCTTGTCCCGTCAAAGGCCCAAAATATCCTGTGGACGGGACCATGAAACTCAATCATGTGTGCTCCCACTCTTCTCAATTTGCCACGTGCCATGTTTTCTTCTTTATTACCCCCTCTTTCTGACTTTTTCTCCTTTTTTCACAAAGTCCGTCATGCAACAAGGCAAACACCCGAGTGTGCTCACCAACAATCGAGCATCAACGTAATGTCTAAGGTCAGTGCATAATACTCAATGATGGACTAAGGCTTTATGATACACTTGAAGTGTCATCATTGACACTCGAGTGTGACTTAGTAGTACTCGAGTGTCTCATAGAGAACAATGCATTTTCTCCAAACTCTATCTTTTGAACAGTATCCTATCAAACAAACAAAGCATCAACACTCAAGTATGGATAAGAGACACTTGAGTGTGGATATCCAATACTCGAGTGTCTGGAAAAAAACACTTTTTTTCAACTAAGCTTTGCTTTGATCAGTCTTCTTCTAGACAACTAAATATTACACATAAATTATTGTAATATTTTAAAAAATAGGGTCCATGACCTAACTAGACACCTTAACATAATAAATATAAAAAATTTCACTGAGCTCCTAGAGGCACACAAGATGAGTTAAAGAAAACCTTAAAAGACCAGGATGAATACCCGACTCGATGCAAAAATTTTATTTATATGCTTTAAAAGTTGTTTATTAAATTCATCTAATATCAAAGGTATACAAGTTTGTTTTATAAAAAGTTGCTACGATTTAAAATTATTTTCCCTTCAAGGCCCTCGGCATCATTCCCCTTAACCGGCCTACTTCCTTCCTCGTCCTCTCCCCTACCTTTGTCAGTCTCTGTCTTCAATGTGCAGCGTTCGCATCTCATTGGTATGCAACTCAGATTATGATTTTAATTTGGTCTAAACGTCCTTTTGTACGTGTGGTGCTGTATGTGTTTTAAATTTAACAAGAAGAGAAGGGGTTTCCAAAGTTGGGGTTTTTACGCCGGATGCAAGCATTGTCGCTTCGTACCTTTGGTTTTATATATGCTTTAAATTTCAAATGATTCAATTGAAAGCATGACAATGGAAATCATTGGCATAAAAACCTTGATGCTTTTTTTGGCAACTTTCATTGTCATTCTTAAGTTGATTGTCAAAGATTAAGAGAGGGATTTTGGCATATCCAACTTTCGATATCTCCTTATTTATCTAGTACTAGTATAATTTTAGTTTTTACCGAGTTATTGAAACTATGCAAGCTAATAAGAATTTATTTTCTTTTGTTTCTCCATGTATTCCTCAACCATCATTTTCCTATTTGAATGTTACCCGTAAGTTTGATAGATTGGGACGCAGCACGTTAGTTATGATATATATGCTGTACAATATTCATGAATTTTTTTTGACCCAGTGCTATGTTTTACCTAAACATTACTCTGGAGTTTTAGCTAAGAATTTGATGGACGAAGTAACCTAATTATGTGCTCTTTGTATATTATGCAATTCAAGAGATTTGCTTTTCAAGATGGCGAAGGACCAACCAGAATCTGTGAAAGATACAGTTTTTAAATTGCAATTATTCCTTCTTGAAGGCATTCAAAATGAAGACCAGTTGTTTGCAGCTGGATCCTTCAACTGTCGTCACTCTCGCCTTCATCTCATCCTTTAGCTCGACAGCATTGTCTTTTAAAAGTCGATTGTCCACAAGGGGCTTTTTTGTCGCCTAATTTGTCTGTCCTAAGAAGCTTTCGGACTTGCCCCCACTTTTGGTGGGAAATCACTTTCCCATGTTTACAGGAACTGAGTGTTAATTCTCAGTGTATAAGTTTTAAAGAAAACAAACACTAGTAATACAATGTAGACTTGAAAAATCAAGTCAATTGAGTGTGTATTAAATAATAGTCATGTGTTACTCTGAAACACTCGATTGTTGGCTTCAAAATAATAGGAAGAATGCTTGACACTCGATTCTATCATTGTGAAATTGTTGAACACTCGAGTGTTGCTCCAACATCAACAATATCAATGCCTGACATTCGTGTTCATTTGGGAATCAACAAGGCAAACACTCGAGTGTGATCACCAACAATCGAGCGTCAAGGTAATGTTTAAGGTCGGTGCATAATACTCAATGATGGACTCGAGGCTTTATGATACACTTGAAGTGTCATCATTGACACTCAAGTGTGACTTAGTAGTACTCGAGTATTTGGTAGAGATCAATGTATTTTCTCAAAACTCTATCTTTTGAGCAGTATCCTACCAAACAAAAAAAGCATCAACACTCAAGTATGGATAAGGACACTCGAGTGTGGATATCCAATACTCGAGTGTCTGGAAGAAAACACTTATTTTCAACTAAACTTTGTTTTGATCAGTCTTCTTCCGGACAACAAGTTGTCAACACTCGAGTGTTGAGGGATAACACTCCAGGGTGGAAATAAAATACTAGAGTGTGATCTGCCTCTTCATTGTAGGGCCAGCCCTAGCCCTGGTGCTCTCAGGCCGGGTTTTGAAGAAGATATGTTTTTCTTACCCCAGGCCCTATAGGACCGGGTCGGCCCTGATTACCAACTCTCCATCCAATAATGTGTGCACGTCTCTCCTCCCATCTCTTCGACCCTTTTATTTTGGGGTCAACACTTCTTAGTTTTTGGCACCCTTATTAAATTGTATACTTTGACACACACAAAATTATTACACATAGATTATTAAAATATTTGAAAAAATAGGGTGCATGACCTAACTAGACACCTTAACATAATAAATATAAAAAATTTCTCGAGCTCCTAAAGGTATACAAGATGTGTTAAAGAAAACCTTATAAGACCAGGATGAATACCGACTCGATGCAAAAATTTTATTCATATGCTTTAAAAGTTTTTTATTAAATTCATCTCGATATAAAAGGTATACAAGTTTGTTTTATAAAAAGTTGCTACGATTTAAAATTATTATCCCTTCGGAGGCCCCTCCGCGATCATTCCCCTTAGTCTGCCTACTCCCTTCGCCATCCTCTCCCCTACCTTTTGTTGGTCTCTGTCTTCGTGTGCAGTGTTCGCATCTCATTGGTATGCAACTCGGATTATGATTTTAATTTGTTCTAAAGGTCCTTTTGTATGTGTGGTAATGTATGTGTTTTAAATTTAACATTAAGAGAAGGGATTTCCAAAGTTGGGGTTTCTGCTAGATGCAAGCATCATTGCTTCTGTACCTTTGGTTTTGGATGTGCTTTAAATTTTAGCGATTCAATTGAAAGCATGACAATGGAAATCATTGGCATAAAAACCTTGATGCTTTGTTTGGAAACTTTCATTTTCATTCTTAAGTTGATTGTCAAAGATTAAGAGAGGGATTTTGGCATATCCAACTTTCAATAACAGTCTCCTTATTTATCTAGTACTAGTATAATTTTGGTTTTGACTGAGTTATTGAAACTATTCAAGCTAATAAGAATTTATTTTCTTTTGTTTCTTCATGTATTCCTCAACCATCATTTTCCTATTTGAATGTTATCCATAAGTTTGATAGATTGTGACACAACATGTTAGTTATGATATATATGCTGTACAATATTCATGAATTTTTTTTGACCCTGTGCTATGTTTTACCTAAACATTACTCTAGAGTTTTAGCTAAGAATTTTATGGACGAAGTAACCTAATTACATGAGACATACAAGTATTGTTCTTCCAAGTGTGTCATAAATAGTAAATCTTTTACCAGGAGCTTGCAAGACAAGAGATGCTCAGTTTTAGACCTAAAGAAACTTAATGAAATTCTAAGGTTGTTTGGGAATTTGGATGCATGTCCAGACAAAAAAGTTGGAAAGCCTGAAGAATTAGGTTTGTCTGGCTTGGCAATTCAGGAGAAAACATAAACTAGCCCTGGGGATGTGTCTTTGGAGCAGTGGATTGGTCCATCAAATGCTATTGAGGGCTATGTCCCAAAACAAAGAGATAATGATTCTAAGGGTTCCTCTCGGATGAATATTAAAAAGGGTGAGAATTTCATGGCATTTTTTGTTCTTTCTAGGTGCATAGTTAGTCATATGCATATGCTTTTTCTTGCTAGTGTCTTACATGTACTCTGTCCAATTTAGGCGTATGGGTGAATCTATAAAGTTGGAGCTGGGATCTAATTGTTGCTATGTTTATGAAGTGAATGAATAGAATCTCTAGTTTCTATTTTGGTTTATGAGAAAGTGAGCCGTGATTGTGCATTGCAGGGTCTAAAGCCAGCCATGGCAAGTTAAGCAGTGTTAAAAATTTGATAATTAATGAGATTGACTTCGCCAGCACGATAATTACTCAAGATGAGTATAATGTATCTAAGTTGCCATGTGATCAAAAAAAGACAAATTCAGATTTTAAAATTAAGACATTAGAAATGAATTGCCAAAATCTAGAAAATCTGATATCTTCATCTGATACTTTGAATGTTAATTCTGAGGAGCAGTTGATAGGAGTCAGTGATAAACTTGTCAGGGACGGTGATCACAAAATTCAGGAGCTGTCCTCATCATTTAAAAGTGATATCAATATAAGTATGTCGGTGTAGAGAAGGAACCAAATGCCAAGGAAATCAACAGATCATCTCAAATAATGCCCATATCTTCGTTGAACAATTAGGCAAAAGTGGTGTTAAGAACTATGATCCCGTATCGGAAGGACAATGTGAAGTGGAACAATGAATCTTGAGAGAAATTATTGCGAGAAAATGAGGGAAATAGTAAAGTTGCAACTCATGGCAATACTTCGCTTCCAATTTAAATGCTGCAAATGTTGAAGAGAAACTTGTAGAGAAAGAAACTAGGTTGAGCAAGAGTAAACTCAAGTCCTCTCTCAAAACATCTCGGTGAAAACAAGCCAAGTCGTTCATTACCCGGGATGATAAGAAAACTACGGTTCTGGGAGTAAGAGTCTTTGTGAGTTTGAGGGATTGAGAGATATGAAAGAATCTTTTGTAGGTAGTACACTTGTTGATGATGAAGAAACTATTTTACGTCATGCCTCTGCAAAAGCCTGTGCAATTGCTTTAAACCAGGCATCAGAAGCAGTTGCATCTAGAGGATCTAATGCCACTAAGGCTGGTAATTTCGGTTTTCTTTTTATAGTTTTCCACTTAGACCTTATTGCTCATTTTTGACGGGTTCTTGTCTTTTCCTAATTCTTGTTTAGTTTCGATCTTTGGTATAATCATATTGTCGAGCCCACAAAATCCTGGTGAAGAACAAACTGTAGAGGAAGTTGATGCAATAGAAAAGGATTTAGTTTCTCAAAATGGCCTAGAAAGCCCAGAATTTCATATAATGATTTGTTTGACTAAGAAGATTCATGGTATGACCCTCCACCCGAGGGTTTCAGTTTGACTGTAAGTCTTGTGAGAATTTGTACAAGTTGTATGAATTTTCAAGACATGCTTTTATTTTTGAAGTGATTAATGCTTTCTTAAATTCTTTCAGTTGTCACCTTGTAGTATGACATGATCATTTTTTTTTAATGGAAAATGATGAATTGGCTCTCGATGTGGGTCATAGAAAAGAGCATGCTTTATTGGATATGTGAAGGACTCCAAGGTTCCCAAATTACTTTCATTTTATAAAATGTAAAAAATGTCTTTGTTTGGAATTAGGGTAGGTGATTTGATCTAGGTTTAAGGCCATGGATGACTGTTTCTCGCTACGTGTTTACTTGGAATCCCACAAATAATGCATTATTTGGTTTTTATAAGGATTGGCTTGAGTACTTTACTATGTAAATTTGAGGAAAATCTTGTGATTGTAGTTTATAGGATTTTAAAGGTAACTCGAAAGTCGGGGCCATGTCTAGGGTGGCGGTCAGAATAAAGATGAGAGAAAGTAAACAGAAAAAGATATACATTTCAAGAATTCATAACCCAAAATCTCCTTGATTTGACATTGTTTCATTTTTGAACGATAGTAAAGGAACTTGAATTTCTTTATAGTGCTAGGACTTTGATTCCTTGAGTGATGTTTACGTTGGTGTAATTTGGGATTAGGTTTTAATTATGGGAATATGGCAATAAAAGAGTTGGCTTGGTTTCGGGATATTTTTTACAAATTTGATTAGAAATTTATTTCCTATTTGCAATAGGGTTGCTTGCTTTCAAGTTTTGGATTTCATGTCCTAGTGGAATTAAGAGTTACTTGCAATGTCTATGCAATGCTAATGTCTCATGGGTTCTTAGTGGATGTTTGAATTAGCTTATTTTAAGTGATTTTTCTCTCGTATGAGATACACTTGTGAAAGGGGTTTTGTATCATAAAACGTAAAAGAGCTTCTTTTAAGTGATTATAGCCTTTCCCAAACAGGCACTCTTTTTACATAATTGATCAATAAATTCATGGCATTCCCTTTTCCTTTATTTTGCTTCTTTGTAATGAGAAATTGTTCATAATTTATTGGAGTTTGTTTAGAGATAAATATACTGTTTTGGGAAGCATTATTGTGTGAGAGCTCAGAATTTATGCATGAATCACTAATTATGAACTTCAACAAGCTCATCTATCCGGATTGCAGTTTTTTTTGGTCCAGTATGGATGGTATGTTGAAGATAAGGGTTTATAATGTTTCTAGTCATGCTTGTTAACTTTGTATTCATTGAATTAGGGCTAGCTATATTGATGCATTAGAGATGAAGTGTTGTATCTTGTCAAGTGAGTGAATGACTTCAAATATTTTCTTTATATTGTTAACTTCATAGGAACGGTTCTTGGATACAATGTCATTTAAGGATGCACTTCCAAAGATTTAGAATGAGATAATGGCAAGTGATTGGTCTTCTGTTCATTGAAGCGTTGTCTCGTTTGTAAAATACCCGCTATTATCCCGTACATCCCGAGATAGGAGGATCTTTCTTCCCAAGGTGAGACCCCTTATATGACATTTTTGGTGCTTCCTTTCTCTACTTCATTCAATGTTATCGACTCAATTCTTTGGAAGTTTCCCTTTTTAAAAAATAAAATAATAATAATAATAATCTAGCTCTTTTTTCACACCGAAAAAGTTATAAAGGCAAGGGGTATTTGGGGGAAAAACTATTGCGATATATTCTTAACTCTATGGGCATTGCCACAAACACATATTATGGCTTGTGCCTGTAACTTTATAAGTAACCGCCTACCAAGTTAGATGATGATAACAGAAAAGGAAAGGGATGATAATTTAGTTTAGAGTGTTCTTTTTTATTTGAATTTAAATTGAACCTTTTTTCCTCCCAAGTATGTTTGGAGTTAAAAGAATTGAAGAGAGAGGAAACAATATGTTCTTATGAATATCGATAAAAAAATGTAAAAATAAAATATTATCTTCCATTGTATTTCTCCATTCTAGCATATCCCGAAGGTTAAATGGTGTGCTTTTGTTGAGTATTAGCATCTCATTATGGAAGGCATGCCTCATTTGTGAAATTTTGTTAACCATTTTCTCATTGACTTCAGGAAATAGGTGTTAGACGGATCCCAAATAGGTATGGAATAGTATGAGTATCTGAAGGATCTGATAATACTGCTTGGTTGAGCCCCTCATTTTTCTGCCCAAAGTGGAGCATAACATGGATAATCGATTGCCTACATAATGTTGATGAGTTGAGCCTCTTTATGAGGGGAAAATATTGTTGCGACATACAATTAGTGTTGGGACAGTTTGATGCCCATGGATCAAGCAATGAGAAGTTGGCCTTGTTATTTTGAGATTTTGTTTTCTGTGGAGCATAGAAAAATGGAAGCTTTTGATGTGTTATAGAATGCTTTTTGGATGTGCTTTAAACCTTGATGTAACGTCCTGTTGAAAGAATAGAACGATCAAATGTTAGGCCGCATTGAGAACTTACGAGAATTGTTACCTAGCTTGTCAAAGAAACACTCATTTTCTAAGTGAATTATATGTTTGAATTACCGAAGATGGTTTTGGATTCTCTAGTCTAGACTGAAAAATATTGAATTAAGGGGCAAGAAATGCCTAAAACAGTTAAATTGGGCGGGATACACCATGGTGAAGCCAGTCCATTAGTGGTGGCACCTTAGGGCCGAGCCATAAGATCAACATAATTCCAATGCTTCATTTCCAAATAGCGTTTTTTTTTTGGGCGAAAATAAGTTCGCCTACTTCTCATTCAACTGGTTCAGGCCTCATGTACTCTTTGGTCTTTAATGGAAAAGGCGGTTGAGATTCTTGTGTGTGTGTTTGCATGACTATAAAGGAGCGGTACTTTAGAGAGACCAATGTAGATTATTTTGGACATAACTAACTTACATTGTTTTCTTAATTTATGTAAATTAATTGATTAGTTCATATGTTTAGGACCGAATGGAGTATTACCATCCCAATACCTTGTAAGAAGAAAAATTCCATCCCTGGCCCAAGTTTTAAATTTTTAGAACAAAATGCCGTAAACATATTTATTCTAACATTAACAAGGTAATTTTTATTAAAAAAGATATATTAGCAATAAGAGGTCAAATCTACTCCCTCCGGTCCTAAGTATATAACAAAAGTTTGTAGTGCAAATTACACTACAAACTTTATTTTATATTTAAGAGCGGAGCTAATGTATATGATATAACCATTAGGAAGTTGTTCACATGTCTGAGTAAAATGTGGGTTACTCTTTTGGCATTGTGCAACACAGCCTGAGATCTATCTTTTTTAGTTACAAAAGTTCAAAGCTTGAAAACTGCGTTATAGAACCACTAGGGTCAAGAAGATTTAGAATAATGCGCTCTTGAATGAGACAGTCATTCTTTCCTTCAGATAATTTGCTTCCTTGGCAAAAAGATCTACACATTGAACGAAGCCATGTGGTGCATACCTCGCCTCAACATCTCGATCAAAGAAAAGTAAATTTCTCACCTCCTTAATATCGATCTTAGTGGGTAGTTAGACCCTCCATCGATCAATCACCAACAGTTGGATAGATTCTAAAGAATCGGTAAAAGCCATAACTTTGCCAAAACCATGTTGCTTACACAATTGAAGACCCATCGTAAAGGCAATCAATTGCATTGAGGTTTCGTGAATAAACCTTAGCTCCCCCCCCCCCCCAAAAGAAGGGTAGGAGTCATTCCACCATTAATTTGAGTTTCTAGCCAATGATCATTAGATCGGTTGGCATCTAGCCTCCTTGGTGAGGCTCGCGAAGCGGTTTGATCGCTCTTTTGAGTGAGTATGTTGCATTTTCCTTCCCTTTGTAAAAAACTAATTTGACTACTAGACACTTAGATCAACTGAAGGAAAATTATTTTTTCTTCTAATTATCTTTTAAGATTTTAAATTTTTAGGATACATGGATTTATAATTAAATACTTATACTCTAAACAAAATTAGTTGACGAAAAAAGCAAGAATTAATGATCCTTATTATTATTTGTGTTTAGCCCAAATTGAAGGAAAATTTGGTTGGAACAACATTTAGAAGTTTCATTAAAGTTTGAAAGCAATACAAGAACCACTCACCATTAATTGAACTCCAACAACCGTTATCTACTCATCATCGCTTCAATTATTATTACTATTATTGTAATTAATACTTTTGAACCAGGTTGATGCTTGGACCAGATAGTTCTTGACCAGTTCGTTGATTTCCGGTCCTTGTTTCAAAACAATGCCTTCACCATAAGAACAATCAACTTTATGGTTTCTTAGTTTTTTCCTTTGACAATAAACTTGTTATCTTTTTTTTTTTCATCCTTCACCTGGGGGATGGAACTCACGTATCCATAGCCAAACAAAACTTTGACTATTTCATATTCATATATTATTGAATTTAAATTAGAATAAAATTTTTTAACTATAAGATTGAAATCATAAATTTTGTTTAATAAATATTAAATTCCTTTTTCTTGGTCCTAGTATCAAATAGAAAAAATGTTTTTAAAGTATAAAATTAATGTAGTATTAATAAGTTTTCTATGCCACTTCAGTGATTGCTGTAGTAATTTCCGAAGAAAATGTTTCCATTATTTGATAAGCTAAACACTTGAACAGTCCATAACTAACACAATTTTAATTTCAATTCTCCGCCAAGTCCAAATTTAACAAGTATTTCCATTATATTTTCATCCATCTCTTTCATTAATGAAAATGCACATTAATTAATTCATTATTATTTTCTCAATCCCTCACGTTGTCGTCCAATTGTTTTTAAGGGAAAAAAAAGTCTCCATCAACGTCAAAAATGTAGAGAGAGAGAGAGAGAGATATATATATATATATATATATATTTTCATAGCCTTCCATGATTATTCCGCACCGTGCATGCCCTGAAAGTTTGTCAATACTCAATACTTTTAAAAGACGATAATTATTATTATTTTCTTAAAAAGATGTTGACCCAGATGTTGCTAACAACGCAACACAAGAATTTGTTACATAATATTACCAAGTATTGTGTCCAGTTAAACCAAACATGCTTAAAACTGGACTCCGTATCAAAATTCATTTGGGTATACATGTAGAATTTGTTACATACTGGTAGCAAACGGTGCCAAAAAAAGTAGATAGAGTTTTTTTTTAAAAAAATAAAATTTTAGGAAAAGGATTGGACTCACGCACAATCTAAGGCCATAGCGAAATCTCCCTTCTTTCTAGGTCATACTAATGTTGGGCGGGCTCCTATGTCATACCAATGTTGAGTAAGTAAGGCGAACCGCTTTATTACCCTTAGGCGTTCTGTAAACACATGGAGTTAGGATCTCTCTCCAAAGTCCTTAACTAACTCTAGAATGGAACCCCTTCCTTTGATAAGAGTGTCTAACCCATTTATTAGTTGAACATAAAGAAGGGGTAATAGACAGAGATGACGATGAGTAAGAATAGTGATTGACCAAATATATTAATGCTGGATAATACCCCTCCAATCCAAATATACAACATTTTATGATTTTTTTGCCAGCATTATCTTTTTTATAAATTACACTTAAGAAATCCTAAAATTTTAATGCACTTCGTACATTGACAAAAAATAATTTATAGAAAATGCTTATAAATTAATAATGTTAATATACAAAGAGAAAATGACTCATAAAGTAGCGGAATATTGCTAAATGACATTTTATAATTTTTTTTGCCAGCATTATCTTTTTTGTTGTATTTTTCTTTATGTTCGATGTTCCACTTCATTGGGGTTATATAAATGCAGGTACCATTTCTATCATTTAGCAATTTTCAGGTTTTGTTGGGGGAAAAACAAAAGAAATTTTCAGGTTTTTTATATTATTATTCCCAAATGTAAATTACCTCATTTTTCTCATTGGCAAAAAAAAAAAAAAAAAAAAAAAAAAAAAAAAAGTCTCATTGTTAGGTGGCGTCGAGACGGTTAAAGTGTTCTACGTTCGCATAACAAGGTAGCCTGAAGTCTTGTCCCATCAAAGGCCAAGAATATCCTGCGGACGGGACCATGAAACTCAATCATGCATGCTCCCACTCTTCTTACTGTGCCATGTCACGTGCCATGTTTTCTTCATGATTACCCCTCTTTTTGACTTTTTCTCCTTTTTTTCATAAATTCCGTCATGCAATTAACTACCATATCAATTATAAGGAAAATCCCGACAAGAAAAAAAAAAAAATCTCATTATAATTCCTCTATAAAATATATCCCTAAAAACCTATGTGATATAAATTCTAAATATGAAATTACCTTCTTACTCTTAATAATTGATATTTAGATATTATATGATATTATGTTATATGACTAGGTTTAGATATCTTGTCAATCTCCACTTTAAGACTTATCAATATAAATCTATTCAGTTGTCAACGAGACTTGTTTTAGTTAACATAAATGAAATTATCAATATAGTCACATCCACTTATCAACAAGAACTTTTTATAATTGTATTGGAAAATAACAATAGTTAACAAAGATGGGCCTTGTCAATAGTCACTCTTTGACTTGTCATTATAGGCACATAAACATGTCAAAATAAAGCATATATACTTGTCAATATATAACTTATCAAAATACACACATTGACATGTTTGTCCTTCTATGAACTATGGTTGGAGAAGAGGGTTTTAACAACATGTCAATGTGTGTATTTTGACAAATTATACATTGATAAGTGTATGTGTCTATTTTGAAAAGTTTATACGCCTATTTTGATAAGTTTATGTGCCTCTTACGACAAGTTATACATTGATGAACATATGTGCCTTTTTTGAAAATTATATATTCACAAGTGTATATGTCTATTTTGACAAGTTTATATACATATAATGACCAATTATACATTGGCAAGTGTATGTGCCTATTTTGACAAGTTTATGTGCCTACAATGACAAGTTATACATTGGCAGATGTGTGTGCATATTTTGACAAGTTTATGTGTCTATAATGACAACTTAAAGAGTGACCATCAACAAGTCCCATTTATGTTTACTATTGCCTTTTTTTACAAGACAATTTAAAACAATGAGTTAAGGTGCAAAAATGCACACGCGTCTTTACTCGAGGAATTCCCAACACCAAGTGTTTTTTTTATGTGCAAAAGCGCACACGTGGTTACAAATTATATGCAAAAATATTATTTGACCGTTAAGTTTGACTTTGACCGTTAAATTTAACTTTTTTTTATGACTAGATGATGACTTGTCTTTCTAAAGTACATAAATACATATGTGGTTTAGAAAAAAAAAGAAACAACACCAAGTGTTTTTTTTTTAATTTAATAATTTTATTTCAGCTAAAGGAAAATTAATATTTTTCTAGATATAATTTAAAGGCCAAATTTTTTATTTCCATAATTTATTTTCTTTTTTTAATCCCTATTAAATTTTTTAATTAATAATTAATAAATGAGTATTTATGCATTTGATATTTGATATTTTAAATACTATATTTAATTAAAAATGATTTTAATTTTTTGATATAACAAATCGAACCATAAATTATTTGAATAATTTTTCAATCAAAACCGAACAATATTATTTAATTTTTATTGCATTAAGAAATATGCAATATAAATTTTTTCACATCTAAATGAGTTATTTCTTTTTATATAATAAATGAAAGTAAATCAAGGAATGTTATAGACTTATACTCCCTATCGTCCTTATTATAAGACACCAACTAACAAATATATTTGTTCCTTTTTATAAAGCACTTGCTTGTTCACAAAGAGCATTAGTTTTTTTTTTTTCATGTATACCCATAATTAATAAGGGTAGTGGGTGAGAGTAATAATTAATATGATATTAAAGTTAAGTGCAATTAGTAGGAATAATATTGCAAATTATGTAATTCTATGATAACTTTGTTGACTTTAACTATTTTTCTTGGTTTGTGAGAATTGTTAGTTGGAGCCTTATAATAAGAACAAGAGGGAATAGTTATAAATTTGACTTTTTCAAAGTAAATGAATTATTATTTTTTGATTGAATAATGAATTATTTCTTTAACTACTTATTTTTCAAAAAATTAAAACTAAGTTTAAGTAAATATATTATTTATAATATCAAATTTCAAATGCATAAATACTCATTTATCAATTATTCATTAGAAAATTTAATAAGTATTTTTTTTAAAAATAAATTATGGAAATAAATTTTTTACTATTTTTACCCATTGAATAAATTGTCATTCCCAAAATGATAAATAAGAAGAAAAAATTTGGTCACCTAGGAATTATACCTAGAGAAATAATAATTTTTCTTTAATTGATATCAAATTATTAAATTTAAAAAAATGTACTTGGTGTTGGCCGCTCTTTTTTCCAAACCGCATGTGTATTTTTGCATCTTTGAAAGCCAGGTCATTGTCTAGTCAACAAAAAAGTCAAACTTAACGGTTAAATGGTATTTTGCACCTAATTTGTAACCACGTGCACTTTTACATCTAACAAAAGACTTGGTGTTGGGCCTCCTCGATAAAACACATACATTTTTTGCACCTTAACCGAGAGTTGACAAGGATGTGACTATATTGATAAATCATAGAGTAATTATTGACAGTCTATCTATGTAAACTAAAATAATTTCTCGTTGATAAGTGGATATGCTTATATCAACAAATCCTAAAGTGACGATTAATAAGTACATGAACTTACTTATATAACTTAATATCATATAATATCTAAATATCAATTACTAATAACAAGAAGGTAATTTCACATTTAGAATTTATATTATTGAGGTCCTTAGGGGCTTTTTTGATAGGAAAATGAACGATGAGACTTTTTAATTAGTTTTTGATCCTTTGAGACCTAGGTATGATTTTCCCTTAATTATATTCTCCCACTGGCCACGTCGTTATTTATTCATGATTTTTATCGAACTCCCCACTATATCCGTCTTTCAATCCTCTCGTAATCTTGATAAACAAGAAAGTTTCATGATTAAGGAGAGAAATACGTAGATCGAGACTGGGAGAGAGGGCACAACAAAAATTACTAGAATATAACTTGCTCCATGTACTTAAAAAATATAAAAAGGAAAAAGACTAAAAATTAACATTTCAACCTTCAAAACCTCAAAAGGTCTTGTAAGAAAAAGAAAGGATAGAGAGGTAATTTGGGAGGAGTCTGGGTTTTTGAAGTTTGAGTGTTTTAACCAAAATGTCCCTCATAAAAACTTCACCATGTTGTTTCTCTCCTTCTTCCTCCTCTTTCGGGCATCTTCTCCCTCTCTTCTGGTTGACTGTCCTCTTCTCCCATAGCTTTAGATCTTGCTACCTTCAACCCCGCTCCCAAATTTCTCGTCCTCTTCCTTTTCCTGGGATTGTGGAGGCCACCATTGATAAGAGTTGCTGAGTTCTCACAAAGTAACTAAGTTAATATAGATTTGCATTATAGGAAACCTGGATCGTTTTCCCACGGAACTCACAATAGGTCTAATTTAAACAGTAAAAACAATATATAAAAAAACAGTAAATGGGGGTTTTCAATGTGAAATCAATGGAACAGTAAACTACAACTAAAGACAGAAACATAATGCAAAACTAAAATCTCTCAGATTAAAACAATTAAACTAGAATTATGATTTCAGATACTTTCTTCCATTATTGGACTAAATATTGCAACTAAACTCATGATCGATTATAGACAAATTGAAATCTCTGGGTTTGTGCAGAAAATCCTTCAACTAGATGATCGTCCAGAATCTGCTTGAACGCACCGCGTGTGTGATCACTTCAACCCAGTTAGAACTTAGTCCTTAGGATATCTCAATCCAAATATTAAATCTAATATTTGAACTATTTCCAGAAATCGAATCTGATAAAGTAAATATAAATGAGTTTATTATCGATTAAAATGTGTCCTCTAGATGAAAACATGAAATCCTCAACCGATAGATCAGTCACAGAAGTTTAGTGAAGCATAGTTAAAAATGACGAAGAACATATGAAGAACATGAAGAACATTGAAGAGAAAATGAGAACTTTTGTTTCAATCCGAAAATGCAACAAAAACGTAATGTGTATGTGTTTTCAGCCACCATTTGATTTAACCTAATTAAAAAATAGATTGGGCTCCATAAGTCTAGCCCAAAACAAAAATCAATAACAAATGGTCTTTAATTACAAAATTTGGGTACAAATAAAAATATAGAAAAATGTGTCTGACTGTGGCTTCAATTTTGACCGCCTTCTTGTCCGAATTTGCCTTTCAAGTCGTCATATTAATTGTGGCTCTCTCGAATCCTCTAAAAAAAATGAGACAAGAATGAGGCTAATCGAATATTTGGTTTAAGAGTTATGGTGAAAATAATGAAGCACTATAAATCTAGAATTTTATCATTAAAATGAATTAAATCTAATAAAAAGCCCAAAACCCAATTAAGCATTAAAACCATGTATTTATGATCTAAACAATCCTAAATTAATTAAACAAGATATTCAATTAAGTGTAATAATATTCAATTATCAACCGCAGGGGTGCTTGTTGAGGAGATGTAGAACTATGGGTTCTCGTGACCAAGCATAGCCATCTCGTCAAAGAGGGAAGGACTTTTAGCCCCGGTCAGATCTACTACCACTCGCTTTCAATCAATAGAATTAAATAATGGATTTGGGGTTTTCCAATGAGAAGAGGCTAATGGGGTAACAAGATCAAAGAGAAAGGTGAAAGTGTCGACCTCTTATTTGAAACTGGAGTTTGGTGATAATGGTGGTGATTCGAAAAAGGGAGTGAGGACGTGGGAAGATACTGAACCCAATGGTGGTGCTTTACTCTCATCTACCTCCAATTCGTTCCCTCTGTCTCCGCTTTTTCTTCTCTCAATCACTGCTCTTCTTCTTCTTCTTCTTTTTTTTTTTTTTTTAAAGAATGTCGGGCTCCTTCTCTCATTCACCACCACAACACGTCGACTGCTTTCTCATACTCTTTTCCTTGATTTCAGTCGCCACTGGAATCTAATTTTTGGTTGTCACTGGGTTTCTATTTGTGTTTTGCTAATTGCTATTATAAAGTTGTCATTGTCTATATTCAAATTGTCAACACCTCTATCGGCATTATTGACAACTTCATTATAGACAATAACAACTTTAGTACAACAATTAGGAACTACCTTATTTTGGTGTTGTTGACAATTTGAATATATTAATTAGCAACTTGAGTTTAGAGATTGACAACTTAGAGAGCTCAAGCTATCAATCTCTATACTCAAGTTGTTAGTTGCCAATACTCAAGTTGTCAACGACATCTAATAGAAGTAGTTGCTAATTGCTATACTCAAGTTGTGAACAACATCTTATAGGGACATGCTAATTGTTATACTCAAATTGTAAGATAGGGGTATACCCTTTCAAGCGTTGTTGACATTTGACAAGTTGAGTATAATCAATGACAACTTCGAAATAGCAATTAGCAACTTGGGTATACACATTGACAATTTAGGGAGCTCAAGTTGTCAATCAATATACTAAAATAGTTAATCGAATTACTAAAATTGTTGTTGAAGCTCCAAAGTAGCGGTAAGGGTTATTGTTTTTTTTTTCAAAAAAAAAAATTGAAGGGTATTTTTGGCAAAATTACCAAACTTCAAAAACCTAGATTCATCCCTGATTACCTCTTTGTCCTTTCCATTTCTTATTAGACCTTTTAGGGTTTTATAAGTTCAAATGATATTTTTTTTGTCTTTTCCCAAAAGTGAATTTTATTTTATATAACTAAGAAATAATGGAAGGAATCAAAGAGAATTTGGCGCAAGAAATTAAGTTAGGGATACACACACACAACACAATTTATAAACAAAATTCTGGGAAAAATTTATGAAAAAAGTAGAATATTTATAAATTATAAAGGGATCGGAATACTAGAAATTGTGGGTAAAGCGTTGGCTTCAAGAATCTAATTTCCATAAATGAAGGTGCTTGGTTTGGATAAGCTGAACAGTACTTTTGTGTTTTTGCCTTGGGCAGGCTTTTCCTCACGGTGGCCACATCATAAGATCATGTATTTACTACTCTATATATCATCATGCCACCTCAAAATGGTGCCTTCTAAGTAGTGTCGTCACTTTCATTCAACTTATATAAATATTTATCAATTAATATAATTGAATTACCGTATATGAGAAATAGGGATATTTTGTAATGGAATTAACGTAAAATTGCTAAAAATCTCGTTATTATATTTATTGCTGAAATAACGCTTGAAATTTGTTCGCCCGCATGTAACATGTTAGTATTTAGGTGTCCTAGAGACAATCTGTAAGGACAAATCAGCACCATTTCTATGTTATAGTATTTCATTATTAATAAATGAGCATATTTTATCTTTATCATATTTATGTCTCGCCTTTATTTTAAGGTAAATATGTGTTTGAAGATAAAAGCCCTAGGAATAGAACATGTGTTATTCTTGAGGATCAATGATAGAGATCATGATCATGAGGACTCGAGAACACCGGATATCTATTGCCTAAAACTTGTTCCTAGCTTGAATCACCAAGAAAGGGCATTGGTGATCTCAATAAGACTAGTACGACATCGTCTACTTGTATAGAGATACAAGATAGGGACCTCATGGAATGCGGCATGGAGATGCCTTAGGCGATGTCGTGGGTAGATCTCGTTAGAGAACGATAGTACCGAACGACCCACCGAGAGACTCCACAGAGATTCATTGTAGAGAGTATCATTGGATATGTAAAGTCTCTCATCGTTTGGTAGTGCAGATCGTCTTGGACTTAAGGATATCATCGAACATTATGTTCTAAGGTTATACTTTGACTGTACAACTCTATCCACTTGAAAATAGGGAGAACAATAGTGTACTTTTGGGTGTAACTTGAATACATGAGTATAGATAGACATACTGAGAGGACTCACAGTCCCTTACAAGGGATTAGTCATTCACAAGACCTAAGAGAGCTTGGATAGATTCTAATTAACTCGAGAGTCTCAATGCAAGACAAAGAAATGATCATGAAGAGTCATGATCCATTACGAGTTAATATAAGAAGATTCCCGGTTCTCGTGAAATAGCTACATTTAGTCAATTAAGAGAGATGATACTCTATCTTTGCTCTCGACTAAATGTGAATGATGATGTGAGGGATGATGCTTGCACGGTATCCAAATGTGAAAGGTAGATCACTTGATCAACTCAATCGTTAAAGGGGCCGCAGAGCATTGCTAGTGTCTTATGAGGTCATTAAATAAATTGGGCCCGTTAAAGGGGTTTTAATTGGTTCAAGTTTATTTATGTCAGTGACTAATTGGGCCTAATGGGTCACACACAAAAGGTTATTCCCGATTGTTTAAAAATTAGCAAACTTGGGACAATAATTGTTATTGAGCTTTATCAAGAGTAAATGTGTATTTGGGTTAGAGTGGGACTCCAAGCCTAATGAGGAGAAAATGACGTCATATATGGTGTCCCGAGTGGGAAATCAGTTTCTCCACAAAAGGGCCCAAATGTGTTGGAAGACCCAATGGGGTCTTAGGCCAAGTTGAATTTGGAATTCGAATTTTGAATTTAAGTTTGAATTTTAAATTTGAATTTAAATTCAAGAGGTTAGGTTATAAAAGATAATTCTGAATTATCTAATATATATTGTTCTGGTATAGAACGTCTGTGTCCAGTCTCAGACTGGTACTTTGATGTTGGGATCAAAGGTCTCTCTCCAGATATCTAATGTGGAGATATCCAGAGGAGGTTGGGATCACTGTACACAATATTGGGGGTGAGGTGTGTGCACAAGAATCGAAGGTAATAGGTCCGAGTTAGAACGTAGAACCCGATTAGCTTATCTCTCGTATTTATAGAGGCCACCGTGATGTGGATCACGATCGTCGTGCCGACTTGGTGGGGGGCGCACATATAGTAACGGCCTTATGAGTGCGCTCACTAAGCGGTAAATCCGGATCATCCAGTCTTCCTGAATACTAGGCACACGGTTATATTGGTTACTCCTACCATTGGGCCCTTGTGGCGTTGGGCCTTATTAGCGGTCCGTAATGCTTGCCCCCAACTCGGTAGGTCGTGAGTTCCGGCCGCCGAGATGTCCTATATCCCGTGCCGGCCTCATTGGCCGAGCCTTCATGAATTTTCGTAACTCCGAGGTGAATCCTCCGTGCCGAGGTGGGACATTTATTCGAGGTTTCGCGCATCGAATATCTCCGAGCCGGCTCATATGAGGGTTGCCGAGGTGCTCTCGCCTTGCCGGCCGGCTACTATGAATTCCCGCTATTTTGATGGGAGGGACTTTCCGCATTCGCCATCATTGCCTCCCGACACCCGGCGACTGCGTTGGCGGTGTGTCCGCAACCGCCGCGCCATCTCGCGTATTGATCTTCGTGCGCATTTAATGTTCTCTACACGCGATACGCCATCTCCTTTATCGGGGCGAAAAGACGCTGCCGCCCCCGTCGCTCAGCTTCCGGCCTCTTGAACTTATATGAATCATCTTTCCCTCTATTTGCTTCATTTCTCTATTTTACATCGTCGTCATCCGCTTGCGTCTCGCTCTCTCGCCATTTTTCCCGCAATCGCCGCTCCCGCGTTCTTTTCATCCTCGTTCGCGATTCACTCATCCCGCATTTTCGTGTATATTATTTCTCCCGTTTTTGTCACCGGTGTAACTTGATGACCGTCGTTTAATTTGACCGGTTAATTTTCCGTCGCGGTGGCGATTATCCGGGTAGACTTCCTTGGTAGTTTCGTCTCTAGTTCTACCGTCGAAATCCCCTTCAAACTATCTTATAACCACAAGATTTCTTTAGCGAACCTTCCCCTTATTTCCCCTTCTTTACGTATCCTTTTGTGCCTTTATAGGTTTCTCGTTCTTTGGCGATGGTTGGGAGTAATCGCTTACCCCCTTCTAACCCACCATTAACCCCTGAAGAAGAAGAAGCCTTACGTATCTGTTACCCCCGTACTTCCTTTTGGCTTCTCGGTTCTGAACTTTCCGAAGACGAAAATTGGCGTCTCGTGCTATGAGGAGGATCCGGTCAACGGGCGATCCGGGTCCCGATCTTCAGCGCCCACTGGAACCCGGGCGGGCCGAGTAATATGGCTCGTGCCGAGGACGACGTGCTGTCCCGCCCAACCCTTAATTTCTATCGTTCATCCTTAGCTCCGGATTCGAACGTCCATCCGCCCGGTATCTCGCCCGCTGGGATTGTCTCGCCGAGAGCTCCTTCCTCATCGGCCGTGGCGAAGATTCCTGTGCTTCTCGATTTTAGGGTCCCGTCGTCATCCGACCCCTTCCAATCCTTCTTCCGGCCATCTCCGTCCCCCGGGTCCGCTTGTTTCCCCGCCTGACGATAGAATTCATTCAGGTATTTATCTTTTTTCTTTTGCTGATACTAGCATTTTTTACTTTGCTTATAGGTAAATGGCTTCACGCCTTCTCCACACAAAGCATTCAGTCCGACGCCGGGGAGTCGAACTCTTCGAGTCCTCCCGAGGCGCTGTGTCGGCAGTATTCCTGGGTATCCCACGATATCCTAAAGACTCGGTCACTGATGTCCACGGCCGACATTGCACGTCTTAACCTTCCCGAAATGGAAGGTCAGACCGTGATTCCTCCGGATGAGGGTGAGCCTATCTCGCTCTACTCGGCCGGTCGGCGCCCCAACTTCTTCTTCTTCTACCGAGATTACCCGACCCGGTCAAGGTTCAATTCCCGTTTAGCCAATTTCAAATGTCGGCGTTGATGGCTCTACTACCGGCACCTTCTCGCCCCACCCCAACGGATGGGCCTACTTAGTGGCCTTCGAGCGTCTATGCTCCTCCTTTCCGGCCCCCGTTCCTTGCACCACCCCGTTGTTCTTCCATTATTTCAGCCCTTTCACTTCCCGGACTTCTAAGGAGGACGAGAGATTGAAGGGACTGGTGTCTTTACGTGTGGATCCGGATAGAAAGATAATGAGTGCCTTCTCCGATTCCTTTAAACACTTTAAAATGGGTTTCTTCAAAGTCGAGGCTAAGCCCGGACAGCGGCCCTGGTTTTTGAAGGGTCCCGAAGGAGAGGATGTAGAGTGGGAGTTTCCTCTTTACTGGAACGAAACCCATTATGACCTGAACCCTTCGTCATACCAGGTCCAAATTGAGGACCTTTCGCCCGGAAGCCGCCCGTATACCTCGGTTAACCGCATATGTTGAGAGATACGGATCCGAAGTGCCGCCTTCTTTATTAACTGGCCGGGGGCTAGGCCGACTTTGTTGATTGTATGGTTCCATGGATTGCTAGCTATCATGCTTTTTGATTTTCCGTTGTACTAAACTTTCATCGCATGTATCTTACCCCTTGTTCTTTGTTTCGCAGCTCAAGATATGTCGGAGCTTCCCCGCTATCTCGGCGCTTGTGAATCCGACGGTAGCCGCGCGACTCAGAACGTCCTTCCTCGGGTTCGGAAGGAACTAAGTCTCGTGCGGCATCCGGGTCTTCAAGGAGCAGGAAAACCAAGGCCTCGGACACTCCCGGCTCTAGGCGTTCGCACTTCCTCCGGATGTGCCCCGCCCGAAACCACCGCGCCGAGACCACCGCCCCCGAGGGGGACCGAGCCTTCCCGGATCCGGACGCTACAGCTCCTGAAGGTTCTGTTCCATCCTTGGCCGGCACCACTGCCCCCTCTGGATCTTCTCCGGCTCCGGATTTAGCTTCCGCGAAGGCTAAGGGGCCCGTTACGTCTACTTCTCCAGAGGCGGCAGCTCCGCCCTTCCGAAAGTCCGCGCTTGCTCATCGCGCGTGATTCCCCGAGGACTTTCGTGGGAGAGGGGGTGACCGAGGAGCTTAGTGTCGCTTTTCTTCCGCCGACCAAATTTATGAATGGAGTCCCTTTGTCCGCCGTGGATGAATCCGTTATTAGCGAGGCTCAAAGGTTCCTCTCGCAAGTCCATCGGTCTTCACCAAGCGCTACTTATGCTGAAAAAGAAGCACGTGATGCCGAGGTAGAAATTCGGCGGCTGAAACGTGCCGAGGAAGAGGCCTTGTCGAGAGCCAAAGCTGCGGAAGAGGAGGCGGCTAATGCGCAAGCCCTGGTCGGACAATTGAAAACTTTGGAGGAGGAAGTAGCTGCCGCCAATGCTAAGGCGGACCGAGTGACAGCTTTGGAGGACGAGCTGGGTGTTGCCAAAGCATCGTGTGGAAAAGCGACCGAGGAACTTCTGATGACGAAAGAGGCGTTGGATAAACAGACCTCGGAATGTCTCCATCTTCAGAAGGCCCTGGATGAAAGCCTGGATGCCGTGAAGACTGTCCAGAGGCAACGAGGTGATCTCGCCGCCGAACTCGGCTCGGTAAAAGAGGAGCTTGCCGCCGAGCGACAAGCTAACCTCGGAGTCTATTGAGACCCTCCACGAGCGGCAAGAGAATGCTTCAAAATGGCCCCGGATCAACTCCAAGTCTTGAACCCAAAATTATCCTTCAACGTCGACGGTTATCACTACCGAGCTTATGTGAGGGACGGCATGTTTTATCCGGCTCCTCCTCCCCGAATCCCTTCCCTAAGATGAATCCATATCCATTGAAGATGAGGACCGTGGGAGATCGGGTAGGTGAGGAACAAGTTGAAGGCGCAAAGTCAAACCCCGAGGCCGAGTCAAGACCTAGTGAAGTGACTCGATCTTCCGAGCCGGACCCTCGAGCAATATTCGTTGCCTAGTCTTTTTTTCCTTGAGGCGTTTTGCCTTTGTAATCATGAATTTTCCTGCTGCCTCGGCTTCGTTATAACAATTTTAATGACTAAGTAAATTTTTCGTATCTCGTTGTGTGAATTCTAAACGTAGTTAGAGATTCGTCGGCGCACGGGAGCCGAGCTATGCATTCTAGCAGATGTGAAATCTGGGAATGAATGGTAGGGTTGTCGGTTTAACCGTATGCGGTATTAACCTAACCGCGCTACAGTGTTCCGAGCCGTTGGTCGAATTTAACCGAGGTAAGGGCGAATTGTCACTTGTTTAAACGAGGTGTCCGTAACGCACAACTTAAACATTTTGACCCGATCGGGTCGGAATGACAACTCGAATGCTTAAATCGGGCGAGCGTTGACATGTCAATTTCACGAAGGCCAATTAAAGGCCATTTCGCCGAGCTCTCGACCCGGGCTAGTCTCGCCCCGGTGTTAAATCATCTAGATGTGTCGTATTTGGACCGGGTTTATATGTACCTCGGTGTAATGCTTAAGCGATCAACTCGTGCACGTTGGCGAAAATCCACCGAGGAATCCTTCATTAAAATGAAAACGCTCCAAAGAGCTAACATGAAAATGCTCCAAAGAGCTAACACATAATTCAAGAAAACTTAAAACAAAAGATAAAGTACCGAAAGCAAATGATAACCGATCTCCAAGCCGGACGTGTTCGGCGTCTCCATCATCCGAGGCCGATGTCTAATCGTGGTAGATCTTCAACTTGTCTGCGTTCCAAGTTCTTTTGATGGGTTTCCTAGCCAAGGTTTCAAGTATATAGGCTCCATTGTCCAATTTCTCTTTAACCCGGTAGGGACCTTCCCAATTTGCCGCCAACTTGCCATCTCTGGCGTTCTTGTTGCCTATGTCGGCCCGTCGGAGAACAAGGTTACCTCGGTTGAAGGACCGGGGTCGAACCTTCCGATTATACTTGGCGGCTAGAAGTTGCTTAGCGGCGAGCTCTCGGCAGTGCGCCACTACTCTGACCTCGTCGATCAGCTCCAAGTCCGTCATCAGCGCGTCGTCATTTGACGCCTCTCCCTCCTGGCGGGCTCTAATCCTTCTCCATGATGGTTGTCCTATTTCAACTGGGATCATGGCTTCGCATCCGTACGTCATCCGAAAAGGGGTCTCTTGGGTAGGACTGGCGCTTGTCCTATATCCCCATAAGACGTTGTACCACTGCCGACCCAGCTTGGATTCCGCGTCTTGCATTCGCTTTTTCAACCCGTCAAGAATTATTTTGTTGGCCGACTCGCCTGTCCGTTCGATTGCGGATGTTCAACCGAGGCATAATGCAATCCGACGTCGAGGTCCGACATCAACGTCTTGAACCTTTGGTCGAGAAACCGCGTACCGTTGTCCGTGATCACCTCGGCTGGAACCCCAAAGCGGGATACGATGTTGTGTCTGAAGAATCTTTGTATGCGTGCCGAAGTAATCGTCGTCAATGGTTCGGCTTCGATCCACTTGGTGAAATAATCGACCGCCACGATGAGCCATCTCGAACCGTCCCGGCAGCTTTGAACGGTCCGAGGATGTCCATGCCCCATTTAAAGAAAGGCCAAGAGGCCGAGATAGTTTTCGCCTTCGCTGAGGTGGCCAAATGAGTTTGGCGTGCTTCGACAACTATCGCATCTTCTCACGGCCTCCTTGGCGTCCTCCGTCATGGTCGGCCAATAATACCCGCGCGCAAAGGCTTTCCTTGCGAGTGCCTTGCCCCCCATGTGGTGGCCATTGATGCCTTCATGTATTTCCGCAAGTACATATTTTGCTTCCGCTTCGCCTGTGCATCTCATCATCGGAGAATGTAAACCTTTTCGATACAAACCGGTCGTCGACCATTGTATAGATGGCGGCCTCCCGCATTAGCTTCTTGGCGTCGGTTGAGTCGGTCGGAATAATACCTCTCTCTAGGTAATCTTCTATGGGTTTCCTCCAATCTGTGGCTCGCGAGATGGTCATAATACAACTCGGCTCGGCCAAGTTTTGTCAGTATCATCGTTCTATGATTACCGGCTTCTTTCGTGCTTGCCGCTTTTGACAGATATCCGCCCGGAGTTTTCTTCCGTGGGATATGGGTGACGATTACTTCTTGAAACTCGAGATCATCTCTTTAGCTTTATTGAGGTACTTGGCCAAGAGTGGACCTTTCGTCCGGTAGGTTCCTTCGATTTGCGCGGCTACGAGCCGTGAGTCGGTGAAAACCTTGACCCTCTCGCGCTCCATTTTCTTTGGCCTGAAGCGGTCCGGCAAGGAGAGCCTCATACTCGGCTTGGTTGTTTGAGGTCGGGAATTTTAACCGGAGGGACCGCCCACCGCAACACCCCTCCGGCTCTCGACTATGATTCCGCTCCGCTCCCCTTCGCGTTGGAGGATCCGTCAACGTACACCTTCCATATCCCTCCGTGATCTCCCTCGTCGTCTCGCCGGGGTGAGTTCCATGATGAAGTCCGCCGCCGCTTGCGACTTAATCGCGCGTCGAGCTTCGTACGAGATATCAAACTCGGACAACTCGATCGCCCATCCAGCATTCTTCCGGCGAGGTCCGGTTTGTGTAATACTTGGCGGATCGGTTGACTAGTTCGGACCACTATCTGATGTCCTTGAAAATACGGCCTCAATCTTCTTGCCGTTGTCAATAAGGCGAAAGCCATTTTCTCCAACTTCTGATATCGGAGTTCCGAGCTCTGCAGGGCTTTACTCACAAAGTAGATCGGTGCCTGCCCGGACTCGGCTTCCTTTACTAAAGCGGCGCTTACTGCCTCTTCTCCAACTGACAGGTAGAGGAATAAGGTCTCCCCCGGCTCGGGTTTTGTCAGGACCGGAGGTGTTGCCAAGCATTGCTTGATCTTCTCGAACGCTATTTCGCACTCCGTGCTCCAACCCCCCTGGGTTTTCTTTTTCAAGAGCCTGAAGAAAGGAAGGGCTTTCTCGGCTGACCTCGGTAAGAATCTGTCGGGCGGCAAGTCGGCCACAACCGCTGAACTTCCTTCTTCGTCTTCGGGCTTGCATGTCCAACACAAATTGCATTTGTCGATTCGCCTCTATTCCACGGTTGGTTAGCATAAATCCTAAAATTTTCCCGCCGGACCCCGAACGCACACTTGGCCGGGTTCAACCTGATCCGATGCCTTCTTAACTTCTCGAATGTTTGTTCCAGTCTCGGATGTGATCGTCTGGCGCTTCGACTTTACGATCATGTCGTCAATGTATACCTCTATGTTTTGCCCGATCTGATCTTCGAAGACTCGTTCATCATTCTCTCGGTAAGTAGCTCCAGCGTTCTTCAATCCGGGGGCATGACCTTATAGCAAGAATTGGCCCTATCGGCCATGAAGGCCGTCCTCTCCGATCGTCGGGATGCATGGCTATCCGATTATACCCGAGTAGGCGTCCATGAATGATAGTAGCTGAAAACCCGCCGAGCCGTCAACCAATTTATCAATGTTTGGCATGGGGTAGGAGTCCTTCGGCAAGCCTTATTCAAGTTGGTGTAATCCGTACACACCCTCCACTTGCCATTTGGCTTTAACACCATCACTACATTAGAAAGCCAAGTGGTGTATCAGTATCTCTCTCGATGAATCCAGCCTCCAGCGGTTCGGTCACGTGCCCGTCCAGGGCCTTTTGTCTTTCCGCCCGATGTTTCTTTTCTTTTGGGATACCGGGGTAGACCCGGCCGCACGGCTTAGTCTGGGGCAACAACCTTGGGTCGATCCGGGTACCTCGGACGAGGTCCAAGCGAACACGTCCCGGTTGTCTCTTAGGAATTGAATCAGCCGGGCTCTTAGGTCGTCGTCCAGCGCCCCTCCAATCTTGGTAGTTTTTGACGGATCCGCCCCAAGCACCAGCTCCTCCAACTCTCCTTCCGGTTCGGGCCGTGGTATCTCGGGCTTGTCCCTGAGGTCAAGCTCGACCATGTTCACTGAGCGTCGGGCCCGTTGCGTCTTTCGGGTTCGGGTGAGTTTTCCCTTTTCCCGAGCCGAGGTGGAGACGAGGGCCCTCCTTCCCCGATTCGGAGTGTTTCAAGTAGCATTTCCGGATTCCTTCGATCTCCCGTGACCACGACCACTGTTCTTTCTTGTTAAGCATCTTAAGTTTTTGATGCTTAGTGGATATCATCATATCCTGCCGTGAATGGTCGGCCTCGCCTAATATGATATTGTAGGATGACGGGAAGTCGGCCACTATAAACCTGACACGCTCCGACTTGAATGCCTCCCTCGTTCCAAGCGTCAGCCTGAGGTCTATGTAACCCTTGGGAAGCGAGCGCTCTCCGTTGAACCCTATAAGGGTCGTCTTGCACGGCTTTAAGTCTTCGTCCATCCGCATCCTTTTATATGCATCCCACCGATAATATCGGCTGAGCTACCGCATCCACGAATATCCTTTTGACCCTAGTTAGCCGGGGTTCCGGTGATTACTAGTCCGTCTTGATGCCCCGGTACAACATCCTTCAATTCGTCAATGGTAAAGGTTAAAGGCGGCGGTGCCGGCCTCCTTCGTTCGTCATTGACCTTTGGGAGGTCTCTGACTGTCTGGACTTCTCTCAAGTATTTCCTGCGCTGGCTCATTGTGTCTCCGCCACCTCCGAATCCTCCGCCGATCCCATTACAACGAAAATCGGCTTCGGGGTAGGCGTCACGAGTTCGACCTTCTTCTTTTTCCTCCTTCTTCGGTTCCGCCGCGGCTCCTACTCCGGCCCCGATTGCGTGTGCCGCTTCTCTTGCCCCGAGTTTTAATCACATATTGGCGCAATTTGCCTTCCCCGATAAACTTCTCAATTGCATCTCGAGCTCATAGCATTGCTCCGTCGTGTGTCCCGTCCCGTCGTGAAACGAACAATACTTTGACCGGTCCGTAGCTGGGTCGGTTTCGAGCGGCTTCGGCTTCCCGACTCTTCTCATCTCGTTCGAGCCACCTCCTTCCGCAGCCGCGCCCGAGGGACGTTCAATGGGGTGTAATTGTCGTATTTTGATTTGCCTTCCGCCTTTCCCCCTGGTCCGACTGTCTCGGTTGCATTTTCGGACTCCTCTCTTCGTTTACTTCCGGGGTCGAGATGTCTTTCTTATCCTTTCGGCTCCACGGTGTTGGCCACTCCATTTGCTCGACGTCCGCATATTGCCGCGCCGGGTGTAAAACTCGGTGAGAGTGTAAACCCGGTTCTTGCATATGTTCTTGGCGAGTCGCGATGTTGGATCCAGGCCATCAACGAGGCAATGGACGTGTACTTCGTGCCTGAAGCGAGCGCACTTGCAAAGCCACCTCTTTGAAACGGTTAAGGTATTTTTGCAATGTCTCTCCCTTCTTTTGCTTTATTCGGCTTAGTGTGTACCGTGACTTCGGCTGCTTTTTACTGGTTGTGAAATTCAGCTTGAATTTCCGCGCCAGGTCTTCGAAGTCGCGTACGGAATTATTTGGCAAAGAATGGAGCCACTTCTGTGCCGGACCGGTTAAAGTCGCCGCGAACAAGCGTAGGATGACCTCCCTTTGATCAAACGGACCCACATGAGTAACTCGAATGTTTCGAGGTGACTTCGCGGATCCCGTGTTCCGTCATATTTCTAAGCAGATGGGTAAGATCGAAGTGCTTTGGATAGGGTGCCGTAGCGGCCTCTCGAGAGAATGGGCTCGCACGGCTTCACATTAGGTACTTCATCCTATATACCCGGAGATCGTCGAGACCGTGGTATCCCGGCTAGTTCTTTGTCTCCTTCTTCCGACGTCCGAGACCGGATCTTCTCTCCCGCCTCGGCTTTCGTCTTCCTTTTTTGTTCCGGGCGCACCCTCGTCTTCGCTGCCCGGGCTTTGGCTTCTTGCCGACACCGAGTCCGAGCCGCTAGATGAGCCGCTACCATCCCGTCGGTCTCTTTTTTCGGCGGATCGTCCTCGGCCTCCTTGGTGCATCCAAATGGAATCTTTCGAGCTGATTGTCCATCATCTCGTTGGATTACTCTAAAATCCTCTTCGCGGGCCGGGAGCTCGTCCCGCCTCTCCTTAGTCTCAAATTTTCTAAGGATGGATTCCCGAGCTTTTTGTAGAATTCGGACATCCGGTTTGGAGCCGAGGCGTCCGTGGCCGTCTCGTCCCGCGCGCTTTGTTGGCCTCGGGGAGAGGAGGCCGTATCGACATGTGACCCTCGGGAGCTCCCCCGGTGGGAGATACTTCGGTCATTTGGGTTGCTTGCCTCACTCGTGGGTTGATTAGGCCGAATGTTCCGACCGTTGCTTCGGTGTGAGCCATCGGTAGTCACGGAATCGTAATTTATAGATCCCCACGGTCGGCGCCAATGTTCTGGTATAGAACGTCTGTGTCCAGTCTCAGACTGGTACTTTGATGTTGGGATCAAAGGTCTCTCTCCAGATATCTAATGTGGAGATATCCAGAGGAGGTTGGGATCACCGTACACAATATTGGGGTGAGGTGTGTGCACGTGTAACTGAAGGTAATAGGTCTGAGTTAGAACGTAGAACCTGATTAGCTTATCTCTGTATTTATAGAGGCCACTGTGATGTGGATCACGATCGTCGTGCCGACTTGGTGGGGGCGCGCATATAGTAACGGCCTTATGAGTGCGCCCACTAAGCGGTAAATCCGGATCATCCAGTCTTCCTGAATACTAGGCACACGGTTATATTGGTTACTCCTACCATTGGGCCCTTGTGGCGTTGGGCCTTATTAGCGGTCCGTAACATATATATATATATATATATATTAAGATCCAATGATGATTGGATGAAGATAGGAGAAATAATAAATGAGGATTGATTGAAATGATTTTGAATTTTATTTTAAGAGATGAATGTGATTCATCATCTTAAATTATTATTCAATCAAGATATGAATTTAATTCATTATGATTTGGATTTTCCCAATCAAGTTTGGATTGGGTCTTTCTTGTAAGCACTTAAATTAGGGTTAGACTCTTATAAAGTGCTGATTTTTTAAGTACCCTTTTTATGGACGTTTTTTGAAGAAGAAAAGAAATAAATGTAATCCATCATCTTAAATGATTGATTCAAACAATCAATCAAGATATGAATGTGATTCATCATCTTAAATTCAATCAATCAATCAAGATATGAATTCAATTCATTGTGATTTGGATTGTCCAATTCAAGCTTGGATTGAGTCTTTCTTGTGAGCACTTAAATTAGGGTTAGACTCTTATAAAGTGCTGATTTTTGGTCTGCCTTTTTCCCGCACGTTTTTCTCGAGAGAAAAACAAGATCCTTATGCTCTCTAAATTTTGGTCTTTACCAAAGGTTTAGAGAGAAAAAGGCACCATCCATAGAAAGGCAAGGTTCCAATGATCTTGCTCCTCCTATCTTTAACCGATCCTAAGAAACCATCATCTTCTTGAAAAGATAAAAACCTAAGGAAACTACAACTCAACCTTGTCTTCGCCTAGCAAGCATCCAAGGAGTGAGAGGTTTCAAGAGTAGGGGTTCTCATTGCAATCGGGGGATAGCTGTGTGGATCAACATTAGAGGACATCAACAACCTTGAAGTCTTGAGTGATCTAAGGTATTCGATCTCCAATAATAGTTTCATCAAATTATCCTAAACCCCAATAGTTGTTTTAACGAGTAATCCTAAGACTCATGAGTATTATAAATTGTTATGAATTCTCATGAGTACCGTAAAGAGTTACAGATTAATAATTATTGGGTTAAAGGTCATTTTTGCCACGGAAGTATTGCTAATGGAGCGCCCAACACCCAGAAGTTTTTCGGGTACCAAATTTTCCCCAGAAGTATGAAAAAGGTACCAAATTTGCCCTGGAAGTATGAAAAAGGTAGCAAATTTGCCCCTCCGTTAATTTTGACGGTTAAGTTTGATTAAGTGTCCACATGGCATGCCACCTCATCAACCAATAAGAGTTAAGTATCATTTTTGCCCGGAAGTTTTCATTGAGAGCAAGTTTGCCCCGGAAGTTTTCACTAATGAGCAATTTTACCTCGGAAGTTTACAAAATGTATCAATTTTGCCCAAGGCAGCCAGAATTTGTGAAGCCGAACTGGTCACAGGAAGCACCACTTATGATTTAAACTTATGATAAGTCTATACAAACGTAAGTGATGCTTCCTCCTGGGTTTTGTGACGACCTTTCGGTTCACTGTGACCAGTTCGGCCACAAATTCCGCGCCTTGAGCTCAACATGTCAAGGATCTCCTTCTCTCGACTCCAAGTTCGACCTTTTCAAGGCATGATATATGTGGTCTTTGACTGATTTAATAGTCAAATTTAATATTGGGAGAAAGAATGGCAAAATTGCTACTTTTGTAAACTTCCTGGCAAAATTGCTCCTCAATGAAAACTTCCGAGGCAAAATTGCTTCTTAATGAAAACTTCCGGGCAAAAATGATACTTTTGATTGATGAGGTGGCATGCCACGTGTGATGAGATGGCATGCCACCTCACATTTTAACGATCTACGTGGACTTCCCTCACTTTTGGGTAAATTTGATACCTTTTCAATACTTTCGGGGCAAATTTGGTACCCGAAAACTTCCGGTCTTGGGCGCTCCATTAGCAATACTTAGTGGCAAAAATGACCTTTAACCCATAATTATTAACTAATTAGCGTAATGAGTTAAAGTTAATAATTCATGAGGACCGTAAAGTGTAACGAGTTTCCGCATCGATTAAACAAATTTTTGTTTTCAACCTCGTGAAACTTTAATGAAAGTCATGTAATAGGCAAAATTAACAAACATAACATATATGCAACAACTCCATTTTAAAATTGCATGCTATTTATCTTTAAATATATGTTGTAACAACTAAAAAAGAGTTGTACTCGCTCAAAACTTTGATTTTTAAAATATATTTGGGTCATATATTATATTAAGAGAGCTTTTTTAGCAATTTTTCCTATAATTAATATTAAAGCAACAGTTGGGAATTTCAAATTCATTTTATTTTCAATCAGACCCAATTAAAAAAAAAGTGGTTATGGGAACTTTAGCTTAAGCTCTAACTATATCAAAAACACTAGGCATACAACAAAAAGAAGAATATGGGGACTGGCATAAACTTTATTTGCCTCTGCCTTTTGACTCTCGTAAACGCACATTTCACCAATAAATTAGTTATTTTCTTCATCAAAAGCAAGATTTCTGTGATATTTTCTCTTCAATATTATCCTGACATTATAAATATTAATTATTTTGTATATGCATATGTAAATGTATGTAATTTTAAGACACGAGGGTGGTGGTTGGATTGAATGAAACATAAAAAGTACTCCCCCAATCCTAATATAAGACAGAATTGATTTTTTTTTGAGTGATTAAGGAAGTTAAATAAGTTACTTAATCATATCATATATTGTATATCCTTAGATTATATATCTGTTTATAAGTTAGACAAAATAGTTTGAAGAAAAAAGACAAATATAAATATTTTAAAATAATTTAATTAGCATTCTTAATAACTCTAAAAATATTAATTCTGTCTCATATTTAATATGGAAGGCGTTTGTCCTTCACTTTTAAATCTTCGGCCTCCTTGCTGGGTGTTTTGACATGAAACGACAGTATGCAAATATCATATCTTCTATGTTTTGAAAAAGAAAAAGGAAATGTGTATATATAATAAAAGAAATATAGGAAAAAGTGGTGCCGCCGTCCATCCACTTATCTTCGCTTCTAATTTTCGCTACGCCCTCAACTTCATAAGGTAGTGTTTTGTGTGTGTCTGTATAAAGCTCTATACCAGTGTGTTGTTTACTATTTATCATAAACTAATATTAAATTTTTTTATTTTTATTTTTTGATCTTATAGTCTGAGATGACAATTGACAAATATGTCATGATAAGTTATAACAACTGGTTTATACTGATCACTTGTTATTGAGACATTTTATTTATTAAATTTTTGGGTCAATATAATCTTTGGTCTCTTAAATTTACCTTAATTTTAGTTTTGATCTCTTAAGTTTCAAACAATAGGTTTTGCTTCCTCAAATTTTATTTCGTTTGAAATATTGATCCCTATAGCTCAATAAAAACTTAGATAATTTTGCTTTTATAGGGACTAAAACTAATGGTTTGAAATTTGAGGGACTAAAAACAAAATTCGGATAAATTTGAGGGACCAAAGATTATATTAACCCTATTTTTTTTTGAATTATCAATCAAATATATACTACTAAATCTCCTAGCCCCTCAGTGATTGGTCCACCTGTATGTCCCACGTGTACATTTCCTTCAACCTTACTGGACATGACCTGGAATTACCCACAAATACTCCACATCTACACTTATCAGATATTATTAACTGTTTAGCTTCATTTTTTCAAACCGCATTAGGAAACTATTGGGTATTTTGTCCCTGAGTTGAACCATCGCATTTATAGTGTGTGTATTTTCAACCAACTGTTCACATTCCCCATGTATTAGCATGCTTATTGTTGTCTTTATTTATCAAATCTCTTTAGGCATTGGCGGAAGTAAGTGGCGCCTTCAATCTTTGCATTAAGTGTTTTCCATCATTTATGAAGGGACTCCACGAAGCATCACACTATGCCAAACTATGTGTAAAGAATGTATAGTTTGAGAAGATAGGAGAAAGAATGTAGATGAAGAAGAACCAATGGTATTAACAACAAAGAGCAATAAGCTCTAACCCATAAGGGTATAACAACCAAGAGCAATAAGCTCATACAAAGAGTAACCCATAAGGATTATCTCTAATCAACAAACCCTAATAATAGGGATCTAGGAGGGACTTCCCTCTCTAAAGAGAGACCCAAATTAACCTCTCTCTAACAAGGTGAAGCTCCACACTCTACACACTTCCTTATCTCATTAGTTAAGACCCCTATTTATAGATGAGGGCCCTAACTAATTCACTAACCACTCAACTAACCACCTAATACCTCTAACATCCCCTCTCAAGTTGAACACTATTTAGCTAAAAAGTGCTCAACTTGAAGAACACAAAATAAGGAGGTAAGGTGGATTAAATTGAACAGTTTTTAATCAACAAAAATAATAAAAAAGATTTCTTCAATCACAAAATATTCTTCTCCATATTCTTGTAATGCTTCATAGCCCATTGAATTGTCTCAGGTCCTGTCTTGTATAAACACCAACTTGAAATGGTAATTCAAGCCAACCGCTACCCTTTAAAGCATCTCCCATCAAAGAATAAAACCCTCTCGGGAATTCCAACGTGGTACCCACTAGAAAAGTGATATTGATGCACTTCATTCAATAAGAAAATCCAAAACAAGTTTTAATCTTCTTCCAACAATGTGTTTCTCGTAATGGGCCTCAACGGATTGGTGGAAGCAAAGAAGGGCTAAATACAAAGAAATCTCTTGAAGAATCTTGAAAAATAACCTGGATCTTCATTGCCAACCTCCAAGAATAAGTAGTTGGAGAAGAAGATCCCTTTTATATTTGAACAGGTTGTATATCGAGAACCTAATCTTGCAAGGCAATTAACCCATCGTGGTAGTTAGGCGGCGGCGTGAAGCGAAGCATCATGGACCGCCAACCGAATATTCACCGACTAAGAACTCTGAAAGAAAGGAATCGAACCTCCGGCGACCTGCTTGAACCGTCGAACCCAGAGGTATATGATCACAGAATCTTCGACAAGCAACGTCTTTGAACCAAGATCCCAAAAATAGCGGCTTGAAACTAGGATGAGCTTCACTGGCTAACTCTGGTGAAATAATTGACGCAGAAGCAGACGAGAGCAGAGAGAACAACGGAAGTCTCTAGTTGACTGAGCAAGAACCAAAAATCTAGAAAATCTTGGCAAACAATAACCTTGCACTATGAATCAAGAAAATCACCGGATCAGAAAGATAAAATGGTCACCCTGAAGCAACGGCTTCTCTCTTCGAAGAAATAGCGGTGATTCAAGAAATTGAACCCAAAATCACAATGGATCGAAATGGCTCAGTTATTGAAGTAGAAAAAGTAGTTTGGCGAAGCTAGATGTGAGCTGTAAAAGGTGAGCCGGGGAAGATTTGACTATACTTGGACCTTGGAAGAGAGACAACGAAAATTGCACGGCTACCTAGCTGTGAGCTATCATGGGTCAGTTGGAACAACACGTGAATCTTGAAAAACAACCGTGTGTAAATTTCAACAGGCGTATTTCTTGGAAACACTGGAAGTTAAGATAATTGGAGAACCCATACGGTGGAAACCCAAGAACCACCTTCACCTTCCCAATGCTTCTTGGTTATCTAGCCCAAATCAAAACCAAGGCTCTTGATACCATGTAAAGAATGTATAGTTTGAGAAGATAGGAGAAAGAATGTAGATGAAGAAGAACCAATTGTATTAACAACAAAGAGCAATAAGCTCTAACCCATAAGGGTATAACAACCAAGAGCAATAAGCTCATACAAAGAGTAACCCATAGGGATTATCTCTAATCAACAAACCCTAATAATAGGGATCTAGGAGGGACTTCCCTCTCTAGAGAGAGAGACCCAAATTAACCTCTCTCTAACAAGGTGAGAGTTCCACACTCTACACACTTCCTTATCTCATTAGTTAAGACCCCTATTTATAGATGAGGGCCCTAACTAATTCACTAACCACTCAACTAACCACCTAATACCTCTAACACTATGCCTATTTAATCCAGACCGTTCACAATTTTACTTTCAGTTGTAAAACTCAAACCCTATAATCTTATTTCATCATTTCCTTATTGCATAAAATGAGCACTTGTACAATGTACTGTCTTTTTTTTTCTGTTGGATGGACAAACAAACAACTAGTCTATTACTATGAAGGTCGTGTCGAGTTTCTGGGATGTTCCATACACCAAGATGTATCGTCCTATTACGTTCAATGTTGTATATGAACCGACACATCTCTAACGTTTTTCTTATGTTGGCGTAGTGGCAATCCCTTTCAGTGCTGCTTCAGGGGAACAATATCATTCTAAGCTTCGTTCAACTACTCCAAGGTTTTAGATAAGGATGATGTCATTGTTGCCTTACTTTGGGTTAAACTTGAATGTCTCCATGGTTAGTTTGTCCTGCATGTTTTCATTGAACACGTTCGTTTTACATATTTGAACTAACGCGTTCAAGTTGTTCATTCCAGGTGGAAAATTAGAACTCTATATTCTATATATAATCGAAGAGTATAGGACAGGGTAAAATTTAATAAACACTTAAACATATTAAACTTTTAAGGTGAAGAGATACATATGTTAAACAATCAAAAAGGTTATAACAAAAAAAAAGAGACAATGCAACTTTTAATAGTAATTTGCAAGTACATATACTTGAATACGACCTCGACCTCTTTGGGAAAAGTTGGAAACGAGGAGCAAATTGAGCAGTTGTTGAGCTCTCCATGTCTGTCATGTTCTATCTGCATCAAGCAAATCTGTAAATGCTCGCTAGCCTCGGATGCGAGGCGAAGAAACCACCGTGCTCGTTTCTGATCTACTACTTGACAAACCCGAAGATCCCATCATCATCATGTTATTATTACTTTGTTCATACTTATTCTCCTTCAATCTCTTTATAATATCTGCCACCTTTGGCGATGAACATGTCGTAGCTTCAATATTTGTATCACCTACCACCCAATCTGAATACGATGATGACGATGATGTTTCATCCGCCGTGAATATTTATCCAACATCTAATGATCCAAGCGATGATGTTCGGCTTGTAACCGTATTGCACTTGAGTGGTAATGATTGGTTTAGGTTATTTAACCTCTTTTCCCATATTTGAACAAGAGATGAAGCTCCAAGATTATTCAATATTGTTTCTGACAATGATGATGAAGTAGAAGTATTAGAACTAGAACCCATATTCTCCAAAAGCTCAGCTTTTGTCTCAATCGTTGATACCATTTCTTTTGCTTTTCTCGCAGTCCATCAATCCAGAATCTGTGATTGGTGCCTCGGGTTAACGTTGTTGTTGTTGTTCAAGGACAAGGATAAGGATTCATCATCTTTATTCTCCTTCTTTGCAAATCCTACATTGTTGTTGTTCGCAACTTGTGATGCTTCATTATTATTGCAGATTTTGTCGACAAAGTTTCTTCTGTCATTCTTTTGGAAGGTTATTGCTTGTGATGATAAGGAAACTCGAGAAGAAGCACTTTCCCAGTATTAGGAATCTCTGATTTGTAGGGATTAAAGAATAATCCTCATTAACTGTCATTATGAGCCATTACTATTGAGGCTCTCTTATCTTGTATATATATGTACCATTTGTACATGAATGAAACATGTTAGAATAGGAAATAAATCAGGATCCCTTGACTTATGCACTGATGATAGATCTGATTATAGGACTCTAATTACTCATTATTAGTCTTAATTAGTCTTTATTGCATTTCCTAATTTATCTCCTATGTTCTCCCTTGCTTCTCTTATAAATATGTTGTAATACTCATTATCAAATATACTACAGAGAGTGTGATGATACCCTCTGATTGCTAATATGGTATCAGAGCCAAGGACACTCGTCCGAGGCCGAGAAAAGTGAGAGAAACCGCGAGTGACTGTGAGGAAGAGAGAAACAGTGTAGTGGAAGTTTTTCCGGCGAACTTAGGGTTCTCTGTAGAAAGCGAGTGGGACGACACCACCTAGCCCAGAAGAACCGCGAGGCCCCGATTGGCGAACGCCCGGAATCCGGCCACCATTCGACGCGTCTCAAGGCGTGGGACCTACACGTGCCCGACGAGCAGCGGACCTGTGACGGCGCGTGAGGGCTCCATTCCGACGGCGACTTCCAATTTCATCCTTCCCATCTGATTTCGGCCATTCCCCGGTGGTCGTTACTTCTCCGGCCGTTTGGGATTTTCCTGACCTCTCCGTGAAAATTTTTCGGATTTCGGCGATTGATTTTTTCTTCCGGTGACATGGATTCCTCTCAGTTCCCTCCTATATTCAGGTCAATTCCCGGAAAAACAATCGGAACAAATCCCATGGTTTTTATGTCCAAAGATCTTGATTCTCAAACTCAAAATTCCTCATCTTCTTCTATAGCCAAAGAACCCGCAAGACAAACCGGAACCTCGAGATGGCTTCGGAATTTTCAAACCATCACGTTATGGCTATTAGTCATAAGTTTAATGGTAGGAACTATCTCCGTGGTCACAAAGCGTCTTTGTGGTATATTCGAGGCAAGAGGAAGGAGAAATACATTAATGGGGCAGCCCCTGATGACCCTAATTTTGACACATGGTTTGCTGAAAACAACCAAGTCATGACGTGGTTGTGTAATTCAACGACCTTGGAGATCAAAACAGGGATATTTGCTTGCACACATGGCAAAGGAGATATGGGATGCCGCTAAGGGACCTACTCCTCCCTTGAAAACACTGTTGCGTTGATTCACTTGAAGAGACAACTCCGGGATTTACGACAAAGTTATATGTCAGTCACTGAATATTATAATGCGTTGCTAAAATTGTGGCAGCAACAAGACTTGTTTGAGGTTCATCCCTGGGAAAGTCTCAAAGATGCACAATTGTACAAGCAAATTGTGGAAGAAGGAAGGATACATGACCTTCTGATAGGCCTAAATGACGCGTTCGAAGAGATAAGGGGAAGAATCATGGGGCTGAAGCCACTCCCACAACTCTTTGATGTGGTTAACTTTGTGCAATTTGAAGAAAGTAGGAAGCTCTTGAACCGAAGTGGACCAAGTCACGTTGAAAGCTCCGCACTCGCAGTTCAGGGACCACACGGGGAATGAAAAGCTAGTAAATGGTGCAACTATTGTAAGAAGAAGGGCCATAATAGGGAAGAATGCTGGAAACTCCATGGCAAACCCTCCGGGGGAAAATCAAACTTCCAAAGTCACCTAACCACAGCTGAATCAAAGGTGGAGAATGACGATCGTCAGAGGGTTTGCCATGGAGGTTCGTGACCTGCATGGGCCACCACTAATTAAGACTAATAATGAGTAATTAGAGTCCTATAATCAGATCCTATCATCAATGCATAAGTTAAGGGATCCTGATTTATTTCCTATTCTAACATCAGTGCATCAGCCAAGGGATCCTGATTTATTTCCTATTCTAACACTCCCCCTCAAGCTGGAGAGTATATGTCGAGCAATCCCAGCTTGCCACGAAATCCTTCAAACTTTGTTTGACCGAGTGTTTAGTCGGGATATCTGCAATTTGTTCTTCAGATCGTATGTGAGACAGGGTCATAATGTCTGCTTCAATCTTTTCTTTAATGAAATGTCTGTCTATATCAACATGCTTGGTTCGATCATGATATATTGGGTTCTTGACCATTTCAATGCTGGCCTTGTTGTCACACCAGAGTTGCATTGGTCCTTATTGCAAGGAACCTGGGCATGTTAAGAAAAATTGTCAAAAATTGCAGGCTAAATAGTAACGTGATCAACAGTGTGGCTTTGCTCATATTGCTCATACACCTAATTAGTCTGATTCTGGTTCATCTTCTGCACGGGCACTTGCTACAGGTACTTTGTCCTCTGGCCTTTCTACCACTTCCACGAAGTGGGTCATTGATTCTGGTGCCACCGACCACATGACAGGTAACTATAATTTATTTTCTCCGTATGCCCCCTATGCCAACCCATCTTCCATATTTGTCGCTAATGGTTCCCCGGTCTGTGTCCTTGGTTCAAGAACTGTTTTACCAATACCATCCATTTCCCTCTCCTCTATCCTTAATGTTCCTGATCTCACATTTAACCTTTTGTCTCTCAGTAAACTGACTCGTCATTTGAACTGTTGTATCTCACTATACCCTGACCATTGTTTAATTCAGGATCTTTCGACGAAGCAGATTATTGGTAAAGGCTATGAATCCGGTGGACATTACATCCTTGATGATCAGGTGCCCCATGCTATTGCTTGTACTGGTGGGTCGTCTCCCTTTGAAGTCCATTGTCGGCTCGGTCATGTGTCCTTTCTTCCCAAAACGGTTGTACCCTCAGTTTTTGTCTGTGTCTTCTTTAGATTGTGAGTCGTGTCAATTTGCCAAACACCACCGTGTTCATTTGGCACCTCGCGTCAATAAACGAGTTGCATCCCCTTTTGATTTAGTTCACTCTGATGTTTGGGATCCTTGTTCAGTTTTGTCTCAGATTGGTTATCGATACTTTGTCACCTTTGTTGACAATTTTTCCCAAGCTACTTGGCTTTACTTAATGAAACATCGCTCTGAATTGTTCACTCATTTTCGTCATTTCTATGCTGAAATTCAAACACAGTTTAATACTTCTGTGAAAATTCTTTGAAGTGATAATGCAAAAGAATATTTTTCCGCCCCCTTCACTGATTATATGCATAGTCATGGCATCCTTCATCAATCATCTTGTACGTGTTGATACACCTGCCCAAAATGGTGTTGTTGAAAGAAAGAACCGCCATCTCTTAGAAACTGCCTGTGCTCTCATGTTTCACTCTTGTGTACCTAAATCTTTTTGGGCCGATGTCGTGTCTATTGCTTGTTTTCTCATCAATCGCATGCCTTTGGCTGTCCTTAGTGGTTCCGTGCCATATTCCATTTTGTTTCCCACTACTAAGGTATTCCCTGTTGATCCCAAAATTTTTGGTTGTGTCTGCTTTGTCCGGGATGTCCGTCCGAGTGTTAGTAAACTTGATCCCAAGTCCTTGAAATGTGTCTTTCTTGGTTATTCTCGAGTTCAGAAAGGCTATCGGTGTTACTCTCCTGACCTCCGTCATTACCTTGTGTCCACTAATATGACTGTTGGTCGATTTCCTTAATGGTAAGTGAACCAGTCGAACAAGTAATAAAGTGTAAGTAGAGAATCGTCCCACAGAGACTGAGATACCGAGAAGTGACGCTCGAATACTATGATAGTTGTGCGAAACAAAAAGTAAATATGATTGGTTTGAGAGGTTTCTGTGGTTACGCTAAATAACAAACAAAAGTAAACAGAGTATCGTAGTCGTAAGAAGATATCAGTAGGAAATTAGGTTGAACTTGGAATCATCCTTAAGCATCTCAATCCCCTAGTTGCTTTACCCATTGCTATAGCATCTATCTTGCACGGCTTTCTCGCAATGCTACAAAGATAGCTACTAACTACAACACTATTCAGTTAACCCACCACTATAGTCTATCGAAGCTTTCACGTCCGACACTTCTATTGCTAACTTTACTCCTTCCATATGCCTATGACAATTTTCTAGTTAGATCAACATTATAAAATAGGGTGTAGTGGTTATGAGCGGTAGACCCATTCCTGAAGCCTACAATAATAGGTCAAGCCTTACACCAGCCTGCCTAGGCATCACTATTTCTCAGAGGTCTAACATCGACTCCTTGCCAGTAAGCCGAGGCCACAAATCTCGCCCTTAGCTTCCGCTAATCAACAAGGTAATTAAATCACTGATAAGCAAACTGAATTTATTGAATTAAGAACTAGTAACTGGGTTCATTCAAAACTTAAAGATTCATCCTCGTTCAGCCATAGGAAATTCAGTTCATGACTAACGAGGGACACATAAAACAGATAACAGCAAAATGACCCATGATCGAAAGATTAAAGTAAAAGAAAAGAAAACAGAAAAGCTTGACGAAGTTCCGACGGCATGGAAGAAGCCCTGTCACGTCACCACTCCACGTCTTCTTCTCTCTATCTTACTTGAAAGGAAGGATCTGGGTTCTCTTGGAGTTCTCATGCCTCGTGAATTCTCTCTTTCTTCTTTTGAGTCTGCCGAGTGTGAAAACTCATTCTGGCTCTGCCCGGCTCTCCCTTTAGGGTTGGCTTGCTATTTCCTTATATAATCAAGCTTTCTTGCGGCATAAGTTCCAATGAGCTGGGCCTTCCTAATCTATCGAGATCCATCGTATCTTTTGATCGTAGTAGATTGATTCTGCTGATCCTGCAGGATTCTTCAAATCTTTTAGTTTCGATCCTCCGCATCTTCTATTCCGTTACGTCAGCAATCTACCTATCTTTTCTCGACCTTCACAATATTTCCTGAAACAATCTTGACAAAAGATTAGAACCTATGCCGAATAGCATCGCGTCATTTACTTTGCTACAACTTCCGAGGAAAGGAAACGAGTTTTTGGGTAACTGCATACAAAATCTCAATTAGCCAACATCAATAATATATATATATATATATATAAAAGGACAAAACTTAGGTTAAGTTAATTAGAAGGACTTTGAGTGAGATGACGATGAAGAAACAGAGAGCTAGGGAAACGAAGAGAGATTTAGGTACCAACTTCCCAACAATATATATAGTGATAATAAAATGACTTGCATTTTGTTGAGTCAGATTTGTGGTTGTCCCTCGCAATATGAGTATCTTCTCTAGGACTCAACCTTGAGATCTAAAGAATCTAGTGAGATCAATTTTATAATGGTTGTACTCATTGTTTATGTTGTTCTTCCCAAGGCAAAAAAAAAAAAAAAAAAAAAACTGAACTTGTAATATGGATATGTGCCTTTTCTTTTGGGGGTTGTTCATGTCTATCAACAATTTTAGGTTTGAGTAGATGGGTTAGATCTCAAATATATAGAAGTGTTAATTCTTTTTGTTTTTCCCCATCTATTGAGAAGTGTTCTTTATGGTGTTTAGTTGATTATTTAAAATAAAATAATAGATTAAGAACCACTTTAATAAATAGTAAAAATAATAGGCTGGCCTTTCCATTCTACTTTTGTATTATACATATGATATAGTAGGGAAATTAATGAACTCCCAAAATAACGTAGTTTTGGTGTGACTTGACATAAGGTTATGTCAAGTCACATGACAAACGATAAACCCATATAAAAAGGGTTTATCGTTTGTCATGTCACATGACATAAGGTTATGTTAAGTCACCCAAAACTACATCGTTTTGGGAGTTCATTAATTCTCGTAATCTCAAAACGATGTCGTTTTGGAAGTTGGGGAGTTAATGAAGGGTGTTTTTCTATTTTTGTTTTTGTATTTATTATATGAATTTTACCAAAATACCCTTCATTAATTCCCCAGCTCCCAAAACGACGTAGTTTTAGGTGACTTAACATAACCTTATGTCAAGTGACATGACAAACGATAAACCCTTTTTATATGGGTTTATCATTTGTCATGTGACTTGACATAAGGTTATGTCAAGTCACACCAAAACTACGTCGTTTTGGGAGTTCATTAATTTCCCTAACCCCAAAACGACATTGTTTTGGAAGTTAGGGGAATTAATGAAGGGTGTTTTTCTATTTTTGTTTTTGTATTTATTATATGAATTTTATCAAAGTACCATTCATTAATTCCCTAGCTCCCAAAACGACATCGTTTTGAGATAACGAGAATTAATGAACTCCTAAAACGACGTAGTTTTGGGTGACTTAACATAACCTTATATCAAGTGACATGACAAACGATAAACCCTTCTTATATAACACACACACACACACACACATATATATATATTGTTTTAAGAATATACTCCCAAAATTGATTATTGATTAACTTTGAAACCATGGTTTTAGAAGTCTTTTTCTTCAAGTCGGAACAAAACTCTTCTCACATGATTACCTCATATATCCCAAACAATTTAAATTGGGAAAATTTTCAAAAACATAATTTCAAAATCCCCAAATCAACCATTTCCTATTAAAATGAGTGGGAATTGTTCATCAAATGTAGTAAATATCTAAGCTAGCATAAGGAAATAAAATAGACGTGAGATTTTGATACCTTGAAGCTATTTTTCTAAAATTTTCCTTTTAAATTGAAATAGAAATATTATTGATATTTTTTAATAAAAATAAATAATGAAGCGAGGTAGAATATGATTAGGGGTGAGCAATCGATGTTCGGTTCGGTTTTTCGAAAAACCGAAAAAAACCGAATCAAGGCATTTTGATGACCGGACCAAAACCGAACAACTTGAAATGACCGAAACCAAACAATCGACTAATTTCGGTTCGGTTTTCGGTGTAGTTCGGTTATTTAGCTTTTTCCTACTACAAACCCGTCAATGCAAAAAAAAAACTACGCCCAAGTAAAAATTCTAACAACAAAAATTAATTTAAGTGAGCACACACAAATTAGCAAATCGAAACACGAGGATTATTCCAGAAAATAACAAGAAAATCAACTACCGATTCTGCAGATTAGAAAGATGAAGAAGAAGAGGTACAATTAGCAGATCGTAAAGATGAAGAAGAAGAAGAGGAAGGAGAGAAGAGTGATTGAGTGAGCACATACAAAGACTTGCCGAGAGAGAGAAAGGAGCTAATCACCGAAAAATGCAAGCCAAGCACTCATCGAGAAGATCAGGGATGGAATCGGCGACCCCATGACGTGAAACGTCACAGTCATCGGCGAGCACCGGAGAAACTAGGGCCGTTGATCTAGTCTTGGAGCAGGAGCCATGAGAATTTGGGGACGCTGCCTGGCCCATCCACGCGATATCCGGAACAGACGGTCGATATGGGCAGCCGAGTCTCGGCGGAGTGAAAAGCGAGGCGACGTTGCCGAGAGAAGAGGAATAGCCGATTAGCCGACGAGGACTGGAGGAAGGTATTTGCTCGGGGAGACCGGAGGAAGGTTCTGATTCATACGAGACTGGAGGAAGGTTGGAGGAAAGGAATTAGGTTAAAGATTGAGGACTGAAGTGGACTTGGGCCGAATAAATAATGAAATGGGCCTGGAGTCTTTATTTTTTTTGTTAAAAGATGAAACAAGGCTGATATTATTTAAGAGAAAAAATACAAAATATTGATAATTTCAGTTTTTCGGTTTTAACCGATTTTTTTTAGAAAAACCGCACCGAAAACCGAACAACCGAAATAAGAAAAATAAAAAACCAAAAAAATCAAAAAATCGAAAAAACCGAACTAGGTTCGTTTCGTTTGATTTTGCTCACCCCTAAATATGATAGTAAAAAATTATATAAAAAAATGAAATCTGTCAGAATAATAAAAGGTAAAAGAAAACATTTCGTAAAAGCCATGAAAAGGGGGCACCCCCAAAGTCCAAAGCTCACAAATCGAATCATCGATATAAACTTAATAGCAATAGCAATCTAAGCCATCTACTGTAGTTCCTTTCACATATCACTGTTCAATTCAATAGTACCAGCTCACTTGCTAAGTCGTTTCACCTCATGGGGCTCCGTGCAGAAATGAATGTGTGTGTTGAGCATCGTCGTTTTGAATTTCCAACATTGCAGATTGTGACTTCTACCTAATCTTTTGCCTATCAAGCTTTCGATTTTCAAATTCAAATGTCCCCCACAATCAATCAATCCCGAGAGTCATGAAGATATTGAGCTACAGCCCTGAATTTGCAGATAAATGTAATTCAAAAAAGGGTCTGAATTTGTGTTTCCGCTGATATTTCCAAACGAAGATGCTTGAGGATAACCATCCAATTCAAGGGTTCAAATACGTGGCTCTATTCGAGGAAGTGGTTTAATGCAGTACACAATCCTAAAATTCGCATTCAGCTTCTGTTTCTTTGTAGTACATTTACATTAATTACTATGTTGTCATTTGCATTACATATTTTGAGTGTCCGACTTTTCCTCAAGTATTTATTGTCCCATTTAATTGTGGGTCTCTCCAGGATCGCCTTGCTTCGTCGTTCTTCATTATCCTGCAACCCATTATTTATGGGTTTCATGGAATTCCATAAATCCATCGCATCTGGTCAGAAATTGCCCTGTCCATTCTTTTCGTGTCATTTCTTCGATCATTGCTTCGTTTCAATCTTTAATCCGAACATAGAACACTTTGAGTCCTTGAAATCCCTAGGTTCCTCGCCACGAGGACGACGAAAACCTTCTAGAATGAGCACGAGTAAGATATTTAAATGGCTTTAACTTCCACGTATTTGATCCTCATACAATATATTTCGTGTTTGATTTATGATTGTGAAACCCGCAGTGGTTGATTAGCTTTGTAATTTCAAGTGCATAGAGAACCAATATGTCACCGAAGAAAAGAGTACATGCAAACAATGAAGAAAAGGCTGGGTTTAAAGAACAAGCTAGGAGGATTTTTTTAGGACATTACTAATGTTACTCCTCCATAGCAGTTAGAATTTCACAAATACAAACTTCCAGTAATCGTATTCATATGCTTGTGCGATATGATGGGTAGGAATGGTGGCATGGTTTTCATTTTATTAGGATGATGGCTTTTTTCAGAGAGACGGAATTCAAAAACAATATTATCAATCAACGAAGTAGACACCCGTTATTGACTCATTTAGAGCATGTGGCAAATTGTTGGATATAGGGAGCATTACAAAGACCCTCGATTTTAATGTTGCGCCGGATAGAGGTATAAGTGGTTTTAGTCAATAAAGTTTGTTTCATTTATTTTTCTACTGTGTTTAAAAGAAAAGCTGTATGTTTCCAAGTTGTTGAGAATTTTAACTATATGATGTGCATTGATCATGCCGTATTTTTAATCGTAGGTGCGGTGTGGTACCCTTAACCCATATTCATAATTAATGCTATAACTCGTATATAAATTGAGAAAAAATGCTAAATTAATTGATGAAAGTAATGGAAGTAAAGTCTTGGTCTCTCTAACTGGTATGTCACAAGAATTGAAGGGTTTTGTTTGTCGACAACTTTTGGGTAAATGTGACTTTTTCATTTGCTTTTTCTTTGGTACAAAATATAAAGGCACTATTTCAACTCAAAGGGTAATTTATTCTTAGATTCTTGCAAATTTTTCCATTAGATGGATTATCGGTTTGTTTAAATTTTGTTTTGTTTCCGGTGTCTTTGTTTTTAAGCGGCGGGTAAGAATGTTAACTTCTCTTAATGAGAGGTTGATTGGCATCAAAGTGGGTGACTTCGGTAAAGTGAATAAACTTTTTGTCCTTAATGTTCCTATTTGGTTGTCCTTAATTCCAATTTGTAAAGTGCAAACGTCTATTTGTGTCATTATCTAGATGTTCTGGTTATATTTCTTTTCTAACATGTCTTAGACTCTTAATGGACATTGATTCTTCTAGCTGTCAAACAAGAAGAATGTTATAGAATTTTATCATAAAGATGGAAAATGATTTCTTCTAGCTAAAGGTAATTACTGGTGGTTACTATCAATTAAGTTTGGACAATGGTTTTTAAATACTCACTTAGCTTTTAGTCTTACTAATCCAATTGCAGGAGTGATCTCCTTCTTGAGTGACGCATATCATTGAAGCGTGTGTATTTTAGGAATATGCTCTTTGGTTTAATATCAAATTCTATTTGCCATTTTGTTTCCTTACTCTTGCTCCATTTTGAGCACCATTACTATTCCCTATGCCAATACACATTTTGTGAAAAATCAAATCTTGCTTCTTTGTGTCATTTTGTCATTTATTTTTCTAAGAATTTCTTAGCAAAGATTTTTTCCTGCAGAGACAATTATTACAAATTTAACTTATTGAATTCTTTACTTATTGTAGACTTTCCAAACTTTTAACTTACTAAAGAATGGAGGAGATTGAAGATCAAGGTTAGAGAAGGGAAATTTATTTAAGACATGGTCCTTAGTTTAGTTACTTCTTTCAAGAGTATGTTTGGATTGATGACTGCGTAAAGTACTATTCTATTGCTTCACCGTGGAGCCGGGAAGGCCTTAGTGTTTGTATAGAAATATTGATTCCCCTATTGTGTTCTCATAAGAGGCACAGAGTGTGGTGCCCCCTTTTATATAGAGAGGCGGTCAGCCTGTAGTTCCAACCTTTTGCAGAAAATGAACTCTGGTATCTTGGGAATCAATTGGGGAATTTGTACATATTTTTCCTATAATAATTTCTTTACTCTGGAATGGCTTGAAATGCTTTTGCTAAGAAAATATGTCATGTACTTTCCTGCTCTTGCATACTATGGTGGAATTTAAAATGATGAAGAGCCTACATATGCTGCCATCACACTGGAATAGTATATGCTAAAATAATTACTGAGATTTTTGCAAATGTCTATCATCATTTTGTATGGGTAGATCTGAAAAGCAATTCTCTTCTTGCATGTCCGTTTGTGTTTTATTTAATTTTATAATGATTTGGATGAATGGACGGTGATGATGTGCTTTCATGTTATGAAATTGTTGAATCACAAGATCGCGGGGGAGTTGTCGCTTGTTAGGAATAATCGAAGGAGCGAGTGGAAGTGAGACTGACTGAAAGAGAGCGATAATGGCATTGGGTACGACAGCGATCGGAGCGTTGCTGGGTTTGGGTACTCAGATGTACTCCAACGCCCTACGCAAGCTCCCCTTACATGCGACGTAAGTCTCCAGTTTCTCCCCTGATTTCTGTTTGATTCTCGCGGATTTTCTTTCTCTCTCTCATGCTCTCTTCCTCATTATAGATCCATGGGAGCATGTCTTGGGAATGGGTTTGGGTGCTGTTTTTGTTAATCAGCTTGTGAAATGGGATGCTCAACTTCAACAAGATGCTCAAAAAGGCCAAGGCCGCTAACGAGCGCCGTTATATTGGTTAGCCTCCTTCAATTAATCCCCTTTTGCCCTATCCCTCTGAATTTGATCTTATCACTTCAAGTCCGATTCCTTTTTTTTTATTCAATTTGCTTCCTTTCTGATTACTGCATCTATTTTGTGCCTTTAATTTGTGGGGATTGTACTTATTATTAGACAAATATTATGTAGGATTTGGGGCAGGAGGGACTGATGCCTTGGATTGTCCAATGGGTGTGCACAATTATATTCATTATGTTCTTGGGTTTGCTCAAGAAACAATAACGGTTCTTTTTCTTTTATAATTGTGTTTTCGGTCTTTACTTTAGCTGAGAGGGTAAAATTATATTTGCAATGACCATGAGATGTGTAGGTTTGCCGATTTGCAATTTAGAGATGAGAGAGGAGTACGAATACAGCAACTCATATTCAATTTTTTTTTTTTGATAAAAAGAAAGTTTTGGAGGGGTTCGATATCGGCCCCTTACTAAGGCCAGGGCATGGCCCCGGCTCTCATGAGCACTTACCATCGGGACTTACGAGATCGCCTACTAAAGGAGTCCCCGACGGCAGTAGGGATCGAACCCACGACCATTTAGGCCTAATCCTCGGATCCCTTACCATCTATGCCAACTCATTGGCAACTCATATTCAAATTCACCGGGTTGAATTTCGACCTTCACACAGGGCCATTGAGTCAGCGCTTTTTGTCGCTAAAGTTACCAATTAAACTATGTCCAAATTAAGTATGCAATATAGGGTCAACCTAGGTCATTCTCCCAAGGAGCAAGTCATGGGTTTTTTCTTTAAGTTGAATTTAGGTGATGAAAAATGCAAAGCAATGAAATTAAACTAACTAAATGCGTGATGAAAATTAACTCTAAAACCTATATGAGAATGAAACTAATCTAGATGTGGATGCAAATTTGGGGGTTTTTGTTATAAGATAATATTAAAATCCTAAGAAAATAAATTAACAAAGATTTAATTCAATTATGATGATAAAGGGGACAACTTAGGAATTGCATGGATTTAACTTAGCCCAAATTAATTAGTTAGACCAAAGGGGGTTGATGGAAGATTGGAAGTAATGAATTTAATTGCCTAATTAAACATGGAAACCCTCAAGTTTAATAACACATATTACACCAGAAAACTCATAAAAATAAGTGGTGGCTAATTAAACTCATTAAAAACCAATACAATTAATTTCTAATTAATTTTAGAATCTTATTTACAATCATCCAATTAAACAACTAGATAATTTATCGACTCAATTAAACAATTAAATCGGTAAACCCAATTGACAATTAAATTAATAACTAAAACTCAATTATTAATTCAATTGACAATCTAAAGGTTGCAAACAAGAATCCAACAATAAGCATAAAAACTTGAATTATCAATCTAATCCAAAAGAAATAAGTTTACAATCTAAAACTAGATTGTTCTCAATTAATACAACCGTAAATCCTTTAAAACTAAATAATCTCAAGTTTGAATTAAAAAGATAAAAGGAACAACACTCCCTTGTGGTCCTCAAGTGTAAGACCCTAGGCTTTAGCTTCCCCCATGCTCCTCCCAAATTGCCTCCTAAAGATCTCAAGCTACCATGGAAATCATTCCTCCTTCAAGTGTTAAGCAACTCCTCGCAGCCATTAAAATTGATGGACAAGAGTCAATTGATGTCCAGGAAAGAGTGACGTGGGTCCCGTGAGTGGATGAATCAATGAATAAACAATCAAAAACTCCTCTCGTGTTGCGGTTGTTCGTCTTATTTCCTCTCAAATGAATGTTCTTCGTCTCCGTGAGTATGCGTCAAAAAATCCAATCAATCCCGCGGCTAGGTTAAATAAATGGGGGAGAAGAGATAGATTTTTGGATACTATCTTGAGTCCAATAAAATTTAGAAAGCCCAATAAAATTTCACCATTGGATCTTCTTTTAGCTATCCTGAAAAATTCTGCACCATAGGATCTTCTAATATGATAAAATCAAGATATTATATATTAAGAGATATTCTATAATAACAAGATATCAATCGAAATAAATAATTTAAGCCCAATATCTCATAATTAATTCAGATTTATATTATCTCCTAAAATTGGCTAACAATTCAACTATTATCTAATATATCCAAATTAGCTTAAAATAATTCACAAAATAAATGAATAAGGTGGAATTAAATATATCAAAATATGGATTTATCAACTCCCCCACACTTATCATTTGCACTCCCGAGCAAAACAAATCAAGACCAAGGGAAAATAAACAAAAACAAAAACAAAACAAACCTAAACTAAACTAAAGCTTCAAAAATGAATGTTCCAATCACAAGCAATAAGTAAACAAAAGCATTTCAGCACCTCTCATGTCCAAGTGATCTTCTCATAAATTTAGAAAGCAAACATCCTGGCAATTTACTTGACAAAGGGGAACCTAAGCTAGAAATCTCTTACCAAGGATAATGTGTATGTCACTCTTCACTCAAAAGTGTATAGGTTTGTGTTTACGCTCAAATTCATCCCTATCTAATACTCTTTCCATAGGCTTGACAAGAATCTAAGTTCTCCACCGCTAACAAAGCAAGTGCATCATAAATCCAAAGGACTTTTATTAGGTTGTAATGGGGCTAAGGTTAAGAAAGAAAGGGTACGGTGTTTGGGAAAACAAAATTGAATATCTTAAAAAAATGAAGAGAATGAGACATAGAGAATATAGGATGCAAGAAACCAAACTAAATCAATTGGGTTATCATTTTTTTCTTCTTTTTTTTTCAACTTTTTTTTTCATTTTTTTTTTTCATTTTTTTTTTCAATTTCTCTTCTTCTTCTTTTTTTTTTTTTTCAAAACAACATACCATACTTTTCACAATGACCCAATTCCTAATTTCATGCATGTTCTTTCATCCAAAATAGAGATACTATGATGCTCTTCAACTCCCAAGACATTCAAAAGGGTAGAGACTTTTTTTTTTTTTTACTATAGGTGTAGACAAAATGGAAAAATAAATAAATAAATAGGCTCAAAGGGCTAAACAAAGGATATATGCATGAAAATGGTAGGCTTTTTGGCTTATCTCGGCTAAAATGAAATGAATGCCTTTATCATGTTTATGAATACTCATGCATAAAATGCAGCCAAATAAGATTCAAGTCAAGTTCTAGATCAAGTAAAGAGATAAGGGTACACATTAAAAAATATATATATATGTATGAGACTCAAAATCTCACTAGGAATATAATCACTAACCTAAATTCACCAAAATCAAATCCATTGCCACTAGGTTCACCAACTCAAAACACGATCAATCACTTTCAAATCAAGAATGCATCATACTAAGTTACTCAAAACTTGCAATTTTCGCATTCAAAACAAAATGATCCCTCCCCCACACTAAAACACCGCATTGTCCTCAATGCGAATGGTCCATAATAGATCACAAAGTCAAGTAATACGTAGCACTACGCAACTTAGTAATATGATAAGGAGTAATATGACAAAGCAAAATAAAAGAGTGAGGGAAGGAATACAACCGACGTCTACGTGGTGTCACGCACCAGAAAGCAACCTCCACCGCGAGTGGAGAATCCATCGAAGAACGGCTTTAAGCGGTGTCCATTGACGGTGAAGCATTTTCCATTTGGCTCCCTTTTGATCTTCACTCACTCCATAGGGGAAAACATCAAGTGACAACAAAAGGCCCCTCCCATCGAGAGCGGAGCTTTCCGCATGAGTTTCAAGCTGGAAACATAGAGTAGAACTTTTGGCCCACTTGAAAGTCTCTCTTCATGATAAGTTTGTCATGGGCTGCTTTAGTCCGTTCCTTATAAATCCTAGCATTCTCATAAGCTTCTCTCCTTAATTCTTCAAGCTCTTGCAATTGCAACTTCCTTTCAATACCTATGCACTAGCAAGATCGAGATTGCACTTTTTAATTGCCCCGCATGCCTTGTGCTCTACCTCTACCGGCAAATGACAAGCTTTGCGTAAACAATCCCGTATGGAGACATGCCAATGGGACTTTTATATGCAGTGCGATATGCCCAAAGTGCATCATCCAGCCGCTTACTCCAATCCTTCCGGTTGGGTTGCACTGTCTTTTCTAGAATCAGCTTGATTTCTCTATTAGAAAGTTCTGCCTGACCATTCGTTTGAGGGTGATATGGAGTGGCCACCTTATGCATCACCCCATACTTACCAAGCAAGCTCGCAAACTCCGATTGCAAAAATGAGTTCCTTGATCGCTAATGATGGCTCTAGGAATGCCAAATCTGCAAAGAATGTGAGAGCGAACAAAGGAAACCACTACGAAGAATCATTAGTACGAGTGGGGATTGCCCCAACCCACTTTGACACATAATCCACAATACATCAGATGTAAAAATAACCAAATGAAGTGGAAAAGGTCCCATGAAATCAATTCCCCAAACATCAAAGACTTCACGTAATAATAAGGGTTGTTGGGGCATCTCATGCTTCCAGAAATATTACCCACAAATTGGCACCTGAACACTTCTACAAAATTCATGGGCATCACGAAATAGACTTGGCCAAAATAATCCACTTTCCAAAACTTTCCTAGCAAGACGCTTTGGCATTAAAATTTCCCCACACGCAAGAGTATGGCAAAAAGTCAAGACAAGACTCAAATTCAACATCAAGAATGCATCGCTAATAATTTGATCACTACAAATGTGCCACAAGTAGGTATCATCCCATATATAGAATTTAGCATCTCTTTTAAACTTATTCATTTGATGTTTATTCATGTCATCAGTAAAAAACGGATGCAACTAGATAATTAGCAATATCGATACCAAGGATAGAAACAACAACCTCACGAGAGCCTTTGATCAGAAAGTCATCTAAGGGTAAAGATGGTACCTAGTGGTGTTTCAATCCTACTCGATGATCAGCCTACCATATTCTCTCGCACCACTCTTATCACGAATCTCCACATCAAACTCTTGTATCGAAGCACCCACCTAATGAGGCGGGGTTTGGAGTCCTAGGCTTAAACAAGTACTTGATAGCCGAGTGATCGAAACACAGTCACCTTCGTGTGAAGAATGTAGGATCGAAATTTCTAACCCAAAGACGATTGCAAATAACTCTTTCTGTGGGTAGTGTAGTTAGCCCTCGAGCAAGATCTAAAGTCCTAGATGCATAAAGCTATGATACGTTGTCTCTTTTCTACTTTTCGGGCAAGAACAAGAACTAATGCATAGTCGAAGCATCACACAAGAGCTCAAATGGTAGGCTCCAATTAGGTGGCCGAATGATAGGGGTGTGGTGAGTCTCTTCTTTAAATCATCCCATGCATACCTGCAAGCATCATCAAAAACAAAACCCACATCTTTCTGCAATAAACGAGACAATGGCAATGCTATTTTACTAAAATCCTGGATGAATCTTCTATAGAATCCCGCATGCCCAAGAAAAGAACGTACATCTTTCACACATGATGGATATGGAAGGGAGGAAATAATATCAACCTTAGCTTTATCAACCTCAATACCATCATGTGAAACAACCTGCCCAAAACAATTCCTTTCTTAACCATGAAATGACATTTTTCAAAATTCAACACAAGATTATATTGAATGCATCTTTCCAAAACCATGTCCAAACTAGCTAAGCATGCATCAAAAAAGAATCACCATAAACAATAAAAATCATCCATGAAAACTTCCATGTAAGGCTCAAGAAAATCGAGAATATGGAAACCATGCAACGCCGACAAGTACCGTGCATTACATAAACCGAATGGCATGTCTATATGCAAAGGTTCCAAATGGACATGTGAATGTGGTTTTATCCTGGTCCTCAGTGAATAGAAATTTGGAAATAACCCAAAAACCATCCGTAAAGTAGTAATGTGATTTACCAAATTTTACTCTTTTCTAACATTTGATCTGAAGGGAAGGGGGTAATGGTCCCTTTCTAGTCACCGAATTCAATCTTCTATAGTCAATACATACCCTCCAACCGTTTTGAACTCTAGTCGGAACTAGCTCACCTTCATCATTACTAACCACAAGAATACAGCTTTCTTAGGTACCACTTGAACTCGGACTTACCCAACGGCCGAAATAGGTAGATTATACCCGCCGAGATAGTTTAGGGACCTCTTCTTTACCACATCA